>JARWIR010000024.1:4460000-4779942 GCA_029959085.1 Nemophila menziesii
TTCCAAGAACTTTTCCATGCGAAATGCTTCACAGTATTCCAACACTTGTGTGGTTAGATGATTAATGGAAGAGACTTCTTTTTCACCTGTGCAACGTGATATATGCTCAGATAATAGCCTCCTAACATTCAGAACAAGCAATACATTTTTTGCAGGAAGATACTTTTGCACGAATCTCGATACATATTTTTCAACCAAGAGAAAATTTGGGTGATACGAATAAATCTTCTCCATAGCCATCTCTAAATGATCCATTTCCTAAAAACACAAAAAATCAGTATAGAAAACTTAGTAAACATTAAATCTTTATCAAGGGAGGTAATATAATGATAAAGTAAGATCTGAACCTGCCGTGGAAATATTTTGAATCTTGATAAGTGATTGGCCACAAGTTGATTGGCCCCACCTAGGATCAAAAGTCGTGGTTTTTCAATTTTTGATGTCATTCTACGATGAGCCACATCTTTCTTACAGACCACCCCTTTAACCAGAGTACTAGATAAGATGGAAAAGAGATCTTATAAGTACAATAAGGTTAAATGGTGAATTCATTATTCTTACACATAACAAAGAAGAAAATTACTATTTTACCTCTAGCTGGGTGGACCACAAGCTATGCATTTAGTCTTAACATATTCACCAGGATCCATTCCTCCACTTTTACTTTTTTCTGGCTTTAACAATGTTACAGCTTCACAAGACAAAGATGTGATAATATTCAACCAAAATTCATTACTTTCTCCTTCACGTACGGGAAGATTTTCAACTTGCAAAAGAGGAGCAGTCATAGGTTTTAAATGGCCATCAAGTGCGTTTTTCATAGCTGTTCTATGCTCTTCGAATGATCTAAAAGTGTTCTGATACTCTCCTACTATATGGTTGCTAGAAGAACGCAAATAACCCCATTCTCCTGAGGTGTCAAATACGCATCTTCATCATCGTCAAGAGTTTCTATCTCATCTTCTTCCGATTTAGAAAATGTTCTTGTCACTTTTATTGTCAGCAAGTAATCGGCTTATTGAATAAAAAATTACTGTAACCGTTATTACATACTGTTAAATATTTGTATTAGTAGTGCAAATATATATAATGTATTTATTAGGTTGTGGATAAGATCAAACAGTTACTAGTCGTTATTAGCAACTAGCCGTTATTAGCAGTTGTTAGCAGTGTAATAGGAACCCTATATGTATGTATTCAATCAGTGTAAAATTTAATAAAAAGTTTCATTTCAATCTCTTATTATCTGGTTTGAATTCTTCTCTTTCTCATAAACAAATTTTTGCTTTCAATCAATTAATGTTTGTATTCATAAACACTAACAATTGGTACCAGAGCTTTCTTTTTAAGGGATATGTGGTTATTTGATTTGAAGAAATCAAACAAATGGAAGCAGGAACAATTTTTTCATCAATTTCTCCTCCCATCTTTGATGGAGAAAATTATCAAATGTGGGCTGTGAGAATGGAGACATATCTGGAAGCTTTGGATCTTTGGGATGTAGTGGAAGTAAATTATGAAGTTCCTAATTTACCAGATAATCCTACCATGGCCTAAATGAAAAATCATAAAGAGGTATGAAAGTTTTAAATTTAATTAGAGAGTTTGAAATGCAAAAGATGTTGGAATCTGAAACAATTAAAGAGTGTTCAGATAAACTTATGAATATTGCTAATAAAGTAAGGTTACTTGGATCCACATTTTCTGATTCTAGAATTGTAGAAAAAATTCTTGTTACTGTGCCCGAAAGATATGAAGCCACCATCACAACTTTAGAAAATACTAAAGATTTGTCGAAGATTACATTGGCAGAGATATTAAATGCCTTACAGGCACAGGAGCAAAGAAGAACGATGAGGCAAGAAGGATTAGTTGAGGGAGCACTTCAAGCCAAACATGATGAAAAGAACCAGAAAAAATTTCAAACAAAAGGGGAAGGATCAAGTAACAATGTTAATAAACATAAGGGGGTTTCAAAGGGAAATTATCCTCCTTGCAAGCATTGTGGAAAGAAAGGTCATGAACCTTTTAAATGTTTTAGAAGACCTGATGCGAAGTGTACAAAATGCAACAAACTTGGACATGAAGCTATCATTTGCAAAGAAAAGGGAAAACAAGAAGATGCAGAAGAAGATGCTCAAATTGTTGAAGAAGAGGAAGAGGATCAACTTTTTGTGGCAACTTATTTTTCAAGTACTGGTTCAAATGATTGTTGGTTAATTGATAGTGGTTGTACTAACCACATGACTTACGATAAAGATTTATTCAAGGAAATGGAGACCAAAAAAATAAGCAAAGTCAGAATTGGGAATGACAAACACATTGCTGTAAAAGGCAAAGGAACTATAGCAATCACAAGCTGCAATGGTACAAAAAACATCACTGATGTACTTTATGTTCCTGAAATTGACCAGAACTTTTTGAGTGTTGGTCAACTACTTGAAAAGGGATTCAAGGTGTTTTTTGAAGACAAGTGTTGCATGATTATAGATACTTCTGGGCAAGAACTATTCAAAGTTAAAATAAGAGGGAAATGTTTCTCATTTGATCCAATGGAGGAGGAGCAAAGTGCATTCTCAGCCACAGAAAGTATCACTGAAGTCTGGCACAAAAGGTTGGGCCATTATCATCACTCTGGACTTCTTTTGATGCAGAAAAAGAAAATGGCAAAAGATTTACCGAATCTAGAAGAAACAATTTCAATTGTCAAGCATGCCATTTTGGAAAACAAAGTAGACAACCATTTCCAAACGCAACATGGCGAGCATCACAAAAATTGTAACTCATCCATACTGACTTGGCGGGTCCTCAAAGAACACCATCTTTGAAAGGTATTCTTTACTATATTGTTTTCATTGATGATCTAACAAGAATGTGTTGGATTTATTTTTTGAAAACAAAGTCTGAAGTTGCTAGAGTATTTTGGAACTTCAAGAAAAAGGTTGAGAATCAAAGTGGTTGCAAAATTCAAATTGTTAGATCAGACAATGGGAAGGAGTACACTTCAAAAGAATTTAATATGTTCTGTGAGGAGGCAGGTATTGAACATCAACTTACGACTCCTTATACTCAACAACAAAATGGTGTCAGTGAAAGAAGAAACAGATACATCTTGAACATGACACGGTGCATGTTACACGAGAAAAATTTGCCAAAATTTTTTTAGGCTGAGGCTGCCCATACATCTGTGTTCCTGCAAAATAGACTTCCAACCAAAGCTGTCAAGGACAAAACACCATTTGAAGCATGGTACAGATACAAGCCCTCTTTGAATTTTCTAAAAATATTTGGTTGTCTATGCTTTACTTCTGTTCCAAAAGTCAAGTGTGACAAACTTGATAAAAGGGTTGTTCCTGGAATCTTTGTTGGATATAGCACAATATCAAAAGTTTACAGAATCATTCAGCCCGACTCTAGCAAAATAATTATCTCGAGAGATGTTCAATTTGTTGAAAATAAAGAATGGAACGGGGAGAGTCCAAATGGAGTGAATAAAAGTGACACCAATCTTATATTCCCTCAAGAAATTCTCAACGAACAATCTCATGACACATTGCAAAATGAGAATGAAGATGATGTTCCAATTAGAGACACAAGACTATTATCTGACATCTACCAAAGGTGTAATGTTGCTGTTTGTGAGCCTGCGGGGTATGAGGATGCGAAGAAGGATGAAAAGTTGATGAATGCAATGCAAGAAGAATTAAACATGATAAGAAAAAACAATACGTGGAAGCTTGTAGATAGACCACATGACAGAAAAATTATTGGAGTTAAGTGGGTTTTCAGAACAAAGTTAAATGCTGATGGTTATATCAACAAGCATAAAGCACGATTGGTGGTCAAGGGATATGCTCAAATTTTTGGAGAAGATTATTCTGAGACATTTGCACCTGTGGCCAGACTTGACACAATCAGATTGCTTTTAACCCTTGCAGCCTAGAAGAATTGGAAAGTTTTTCAACTTGATGTCAAGTCAGCCTTCCTCAATGGATTTTTGAATGAGGAAATATATGTTGAGCAACCTGAAGGTTTTGTGGAAGAGGGTCAAGAAGAAAAAGTCTATTTGCTAAAAAAGGAACTTTATGGCCTAAAACAAGCACCACGGGCTTGGTACAGCAGAATAGATAATTATTTACTCAGTTTGGGTTTCAAGAAAAGTGTATCTGAGTTTACTCTCTATGTTAAACATGATGGTGTTGATTTTCTCATCATATCTCTATATGTTGATGATCTTCTAGTGACAGGGAGCAATGCAAGTCAGATTGATTAATTCAAGTTGGAGATGAATAAAGCATTTGAGATGACTGATCTTGGTTTAATGACGTACTTTCTTGGCATGGAGGTCAAACAAGGCAAAGATGAAGTTTTCATTTGTCAAAAGACATATGCAAAGGAGATCTTGAAGAAGTTTAAAATGGAGAATTGTAAGAGTATGAATACTCCAATGGACCAAAAAGAAAAATTGTTAAATCAAGATGGAACAACAAAGGTAGATGAAGCACATTTCAGAAGTCTTGTTGGATGTTTAATGTACTTGACAACAACTAGACTGGAAATTCTAAATGCTGTGAGTATTTTATCTCGGTTCATGAATTGTGCAAGTGAAACTCATCTACAATGTGCAGAAAGGGTTGTAAGATATATCAAGGGGACAATAAACTATGGTGTAAAATTCAAGAGATGTTCAAAGTTCTATTTGTTGGGTTTTTCAGATAGTGATTGGGCTGGTTCAGTAGATGATATGAAAAGTACATCTGGTCATTGCTTTGCATTGGGTTCAAATGTTTTCTCTTGGAGTTCAAAGAAACAAGATACAGTTGCACAATCCTCTGCAGAAGCAGAATTTGTGGCAGCAACTGCAGCAGTGAATCAAGCAACATGGTTTAGAAAAATTCTGAGTGACCTACATCTTGAACAAGAAGAAAGTACAAATATCTTTGTTTATAATCAAGCAGCAATTGACATCTCTCATAATCCAGTGTTCCATGGGAAAACAAAACATTTCAATATCAAGTTGTTTTTTCTGAGAGAAGTTCAGAAGAGCGGAGCTGTCAATCTTCTCTACATCAAAACAGAAGATCAAGTTGCTGATATCTTCACCAAGCCTTTACCAACTAGCATATTTGAGTTCTTACGACAAAAACTTGGGATTTGCAGCTCCTAATCCAAGGAGGAGTGTTAAATATTTGTATTAGTAGTGCGAATATATATAATGTATTTATTAGGTTGTGGATAAGATCAAACAGTTACTAGCCGTTATTAGCAGTTGTTAGCAGTTGTGTAATAGGAACCCTATATGTATGTATTCTATCAGTGTAAAATTTAATAAAAAATTTCATTTCAATCTCTTATCATCTGGTTTGAATTCTTCTCTTTCTCATAAACAAATTTTTGCTTTCAATCAATTAATGTTTGTATTCACTATTGGGTTATTTGGGCATTTAGTTTTATTAGTTGAAACCCAACTAGTAGTTGAGCTTCTGGATGTTTTTAATAAATGGGGGATGAGGGTTGGCCTTTTAAACGTAATGGCCCTAAATACTATTCGATTGGTGTGTTTATACTACCGGTTAGTTTTGGTCAGAGACCTATAATGCAATTTGATAATACCCTTTTAACACAAATATGTACTGAAGTAGGTATAAACCTACTACATAAATAGACAAAGGTGGTTATAAATCTACCACTGTTACATACGACCATTTGTTATCTAATTGCACTATTGGTCTCTAGAAATTATATATCACAAACAAAAAAATGGGTAAAAGCCAACACTGCAAGTATAAGAGTCTTTGTTAACAAATTACACTATATGTAAAAAATTAAGTTAAATAACTCATTCAAGTTCATCTCATTTTTGTATCCATCGTTGTTAAATTCGAACTTAAATTGAAGAAGATATAACTAATTAACTACAGTCAGATTATATCTAAAATAAGCAATCATTTGCCCAAAACTGCAATTGTACAATGACAGTTAGATAAAATAACAAAAAATGAAAAAGCAAATTTATATTTATGTACTAAGGACAAAATCAAAGCATACGCATAAAATCGGAGACAGTCTCTGTGAAGGGAATGACCATAGTTTGCAACCCTAGTAGAAGCAGCATGGTTAGAAAAGCTAAGTCCGACAAATTTTCCGAAATATAAACCCCAAGCAGCATCGGACATTACTACCCTTATATTAGGAGGGAATCCACTCATGCGAGGAAACAATAAACACTTATGCCACATCCAGATTTTACCTTCTCATTCCCCTGGTAAAAAACAATCTTAAAGCTTCTTCACTGAGATGGAAATACCTCCTTGTTGATTTGTATTCAATGAATATGAGCTTCAGATGGCATTTCACATGATCGGAAACAAAAGTTTAATCAAAGCTTCTGTAATATTTGATTTGAAAGAGATGGACATGTTCCTTTTAATACACATTGTGTTGTGAGAAATACTAATATGCTCTGTGGGTTTGAAGGTGATAAAAAAAACTTTTCTTTTGACACTACCTTTCCATTGTCATTTCCTAGGACTCTAAGTAAGGATGTGTTATAGTTAGTAGGCATTAATACTCTTTCGAGATTTATTTATTTATTATTATTGTTATCACTCACTATTTCATCAATTTGTGGTGCTGATTCACTTGTACCCATCTTAATCATCTCTCCCTGATGAACATATGACATATCACGTTTAGAAAACTCAACCTATCTTGAATCTGATTTGTGATTTGATCCAGGTCCATTAGGCCCATATGATGCCATATCTGGAAAGATGGTACTAATAGACCCAAATGGGTCATTGGGGATTTGAGGAGCAGTTATAGTAAAATTAGATATGGTAGATATAGATCTGTCTAAGCTTGATGATTTATCAGGTTACACAACTTTTACTGAGACTTCAAAGGCAGTTTTGGTAATGAAGCACCTTCATCAGCTAGAAAAGATGTCTCGAGAGCTAAATGATAAGCGGAAAATAAACCATAATGTAATACATGATTTACTTTCATCAGCTCATCCCCACTTGTACCCTTGAGCAAAATCTGACAAAGTCCAAATACTTTATATTGAATAACTCAAAGCAGAAATATACAACTGATTAAAGCAAGTGATGAATACTTACAGTACAACCAAATGGCAGCCTTCGAAAAACATTAATGTCTTGATCAACTTCTTTCCGCCTTGTCTAGCAGAGCAATGCTCTTCCAAGAACTTTTCCATGCGAAATGCTTAACAGTATTCCAACACTTGTGTGGTTAGATGATTAACGGAAGAGACTTCTTGTTCACCTGTGCAACGTGATATACGCTCAGATAATAGCCTCCTAACATTCAGAACAAGCAATACATTTTTTGCAAGAAGATACTTTTGTACGAATCTCGATACATATTTTTCAACCAAGAGAAAATTTGGGTGATACGAATAAATCTTCTCCATAGCCATCTCTATATGATCCATTTCAAAACACAAAAAATCAGTATAGAAAACTTAGTAAATATAATATCTTTATCAAGGGAAGTAATATAATGATAAAGTAAGATCTGAACCTGCTGTGGAAATGTTTTGAAACTTGATAAGTGATTGGCCACAAGTTGATACTTCAAGGCCCCACCAAGGATCAAAAGTCTGTGGTTTTTCAATTTTCGATGTCATTCTACGATGAGCCACATCTTTCTTACAGACCACCCCTTTAACCAGAGTACTAGATAAGACAAAGATGTGATAATATTCAACCAAAATTCATTACTTTCTCCTTCACGTATGGGAAGATTTTCAACTTGCAAAAGAGGAGCAGTCATAGCTTTTAAATGGCCATCAAGTGCGTTTTTCATAGCAGTTCTATGCTCTTCGAATGATCTATCCCTGTTCCGATACTCTCCTACTATAGGACTGCTAGAAGAACGCAAATAACCCCATTCTCCTGAGGCGTCAAATATGCATCTTCATCATCGTCAAGAGTTTCTATCTCATCTTCTTCCTATTTAGAAAATGTTCTTGTCACTTTTATTGTCAGCAAGTAATCGGCTTATTGAATTAAAAATTACTGTAACCGTTATTACATACACACAAAAGAATCACACACTGTCACGACACATAAAAAAACCATCCCTTCTCCTTTTGCTAATCTCATGAGCCACCAAGAAGAATCGTCTCTCTCACACTTATCTGATCCTTCGTCACTGGAACCAAATAAACAAACAAACTCACACAAGCAGAGCTAACAGAAAGTATCTAGTTACGATCAACTCCGCAACCATAACCTGCATCATCAGTGTATAACACTACAAATCCTCCCAAATAAACCACGAATGGTTTTGATCATGGCAGATCAAGCGAGGGTAGATCTTCAACCTAATCCTTCAATACATGGACAAAATTCACATTTGATAAATCATCCCACGTTGTAAAATCCATATCTCGTATATATTCATATCAACAATATACCAATCAAATCAACTCAAACAGTTTTCCGCCAAAAAACACTACACTTGAAAAAAAAAGAATTGTAATTTGATCTAGTGCACATATCCATCCATAACACCATGATACCAATCAACACAGAACAACCAACTGGTCATCGACTCACACTTATCAAGAGAAAATCCTATCAAGCGAATATCTATATCTATTCCTTTGCGAAATCCTCCGAAGTTCATAACTGTTAAAAATACGATTCTGGCCCGAATAAGTTTGTCTTACTATTGTTAAACATCTGTATCAGATACACAACATACCATCCAATCAATTGGCCCAACAATTTATGTCTATTGAATCAGCCTCACGGATCACCCTTGCACCGATCTCATACCCAACAACGATGTCCTGTCCCCAATCGTAAATTTCGATTATTAGCAATGCCAGATTCTCGTCAAACACCTCCGAAACCAGGTGTTAGGCCTTCCACCTCTCTACCGCGCAGCCCACACCACCTCTCCATCCAACCCCCCTTCGCATCAGCCTCACCCAACACCATGCTCTTCCAAGCTAAAGGTGTACTAGACGGAGAAGGAAAAGGAAAGAGATAAAGACCTCGTGTGTAGCCAAAGTGGAATGAAACCTGTCAAAATTATGAGTGGTAACGTGTCCAAAAGTCATTGCAATAAAAAAACCCCAAAGAATCTTAATTCCCATGAAACATATGTGAAATCCATTTCGTAACAAAGCCTGTTAAAATAATGAGAAATCTCATCTAATTGGCACCACATTCCACAAAATTAAGCAAACGGCCACAAACTCCTCATCTTAGAGTAGGATAAGATCGAAAATCCCAACTAATTTATAAAAACTGATCCAGTCGACACCAACTCCTCCTAATATAGTAAATTCCAAAATTCAAAATAATTAAAAGAAAACAACCAAGACAAACTCTCTGTCTCGCCATCAACTCCAAAATAAGCTTGCGAAACTCATATGTGTGTGAGGGACTAATCTGGTGGCCGCGAGACATAGTGATAAAATAGTAAATTTATTTTTGGCGATAAATCATTAATAGAAGTAGTTTTTCACCCCATCCGATTAAAAAATAATGCCACCTAAGTCAGTTGTTAAACCTTATATGCCTAAAATTACTCCAATTTCTATCCTGGATTTTCCGCTATGTGTCAAGGTGATTATTTAACATCTCAATCACCAAAACAGAGAAATTAAGTACAAAATCAATCAAAAATAAAATCAAGTAGCCTTACACCCTAGAATTCCGAATGACAAAGAAGAGAAGAGTAACTTCTTTGTAGCAACAAATTTTCAAGACACCAGATAGATATGGGCGCCCTAAGACACGATGATATAATAGTCGATTTTTTTACAAAAAATCTTTTACAAATTAGCTTTTCACCATTTTTTACGAAAAACCTAGGAAACCTATCGATGTTTCTATTAAATCCACTTTGTAATAAAGTCTATCAAAATAATGAGAAAAACTGTATTAAAAGGCACCGTGATCCACAAAATCAAGAAAACACTCACAAACCCTATTTTATTAGAGTAAGAAAAAAGCTTAAAATCTAAAAAAATCTATTGAAACAGACAAGAACCTGTGGGCACCAACTCCTTCCGATACCGTCAATCCCAAAATTCAAAATAATAAAAAAAAAACATTAAAAACAAACTCTTTTTTTCCTCCTCATATATATTCTCAGGTATTCCCAGGTAAATCAGAACTAGGTGACCTTTCAAGGAGGAGTTCGAGGAGTTCGAGCTTGTACCTCTTACTTTACATCGGGAAGGGGTTCGAACCCTAAACCTCCCTTTAAATATTAAAGAAATAGCAAGACTATGGCCAGTTGATCTAACCCAACTGGTTAAAAAAGACAAACTCTTTGCCTCACCATCGTCCTTCGGACAATAAAATAAAATTATGGATAATTTTTTTACAAAAAAATCTTTAATAAAATTGTTTTTTACCCCCTCTGAATTAGAATATGCCTCCCTAGTCCTTGGATGTGATTAAACCCGGTGTAAAAATGATTGTCAAAGAAAAAGAAAAGAATATAAAAAATGTTTGGTTAATTACACATAATTTAAACTTCTGTAGCAACAAATTTTTAAGGCATGGATCTAGCGTTGAATGTGGGGCGCTCGTGATAAATGGATTTTTGTTCCTTACGGTAATAGGTATATTTTATGAAATTATACCGATATTTAATGAAAATAAGGGTGAATTATATAGGGTAAGACAAAGATTCTTCTCTATATAGAATATGGTCCAGAAAATCCTCTTATGAGAGACAACTGTTTTGAAATTGTCTTTCATACCCTTACTAAGAGAAAAAAAGTGTGAGGTCACTGTTTCTCTTTCCACTACCCACCTACGTCCGACCTCCGACCTTCGACCACCGACCACCACCGACCACCACCGACCACCGACCACCAGTCACCGGAAAAAACATAGAGTATCAGATAAAATTGCTGAGTATCGGAAAAACTGAGAGTACTCTATAAATTTGCTGAGTACTCTATATATATTTAATGAGTACTCTATATAATTTAATGAGTACTCTATATATTTTGATGAGTGCTCCGTGTAATTTTGATGAGTACTCCGGATAATTTTGATGAGTACTCTGTAAATTTGATGAGTACTCAGTCAATTTGATGGGTACTCAGTCAAATTGATGAGTATTATTAGAAAACAAAGCATAAATAGTCAAAAAAACATTTATTCATCTTTATTACACATTTTTAAATAAATTACAAATAAATATACAATTAAAAATAATAAATTAACCTAGTTACTATTTTGTTTGACCTGATCTGGTCAAACCAGATCCAGATCTGAAAAAAAGAAAAAGAAAAAAAAAACACAAAACTCCTCGACGAAAGCAATCCACCACCACCACCAACAGCTTATTCTTCTCCATCGAAGCAATCCACCACCACCACCAGCAGCTTCTTCTTCTCCATCGAAGCAATCACCCCACCAACACCACCCCTAAGCTCACGCTCGCAAGAACACCACCACTATAGTTCTGGAGAATCTTCTTCTCTTCAAATCGGCGTCCACCTTCTCGAATCGGAGCTGCATGCCTCTTCGTCTCTTCAAATCGGCGCCCAACGAGGAGATCTGTTCGTCACCACCACCGAGATCCATTCTAGCTGCGAGTCTGCACCACACCAGCAAGCTCCATCCCTCTCTTTAAGCTCGATCCACAAAATGCGACAACACTTGCAGAACCAACTCGCAACAATGGCAGATCTTGACGGTGAGGCTGTGCGACGCAGTGGTGGTGGTCCTCTCGCCGGAACTGCTGGTTGTGCTCGCCGCTGGATCTCGGTGCCTGCAACTGTGGTGGTTCGAACTTCCATTGCTGGCCTTTGATCTTCCATTGCTGGTGGTGCTCGGTTTAAATAGAAACCCAGGTGGTGGTGGAGGTGTTATGGTGGTGGTGGTGTTTTGGTGGTGGTGGTTTTGGAGCTACTCACTTCGGAGGGGGAAAATGGGAAGGAGAGGAAGGTGAGAGAAGTGGATCCGAAAATATAATTTGTGGTTTCTAAATTAGTATATATAGAAGAAAAAAAAGAAAGAGGGTACAATTGTAATTGGGATATTAGGTCTCATGTGTTAAATTCATTTGAGGTCTTTAGTAAGAAGAGGAGGAAAGAGAGGTTTGGATTTAGAAGAGGGGGCGGTATGTTCAAGACCCTAAGTGGCATTTTCTCTTAAAATAAACCTTATAAAAAAAGTGTCCGCCTCACTATGCCACCCCCTAAAGTCAAAAGTCCCTCACATATGCTTAAATTATACAAAAATAATTTTCCCGATGAACCCAGCTAATTTTTGGCCTTTCGGGAAATCTATTCTGAATTCGTCTGTGTTTTAAGATATCTAGTTTCCAACCATGGTTATTAAGAGGTGTAGATACAAAAGTTAAATATTTTACATGGGTTACTATTCTTAATGATAGAGAAGTAATTTTAAAATAAGGTATTTTTTGGATGGATGGTTGTACCAAGCACATATTTGGAATGATCTTAGGACTTCTAATAAGTTTTTAGATTAAAAACTTAACCGGTGTAATTCTTAGATGGGTATCATCTCCCAATAATAGAATAAAATTACGGTAAATGGGATTTAGATTTAAGATTTATGTAGCAATCATTTTCGAGGTGGTAGTGGATTTTTTAAAATATTGAATCATAAATTTGTTTGGTCTTATACTAAATTAGGATTACATTATACCAATTTAGTTTACTAATCACTTATTAATATTATGAAATGAATAGATTCCATGCATAAAAAAACAAATACTTGTATCTTAAGACATGGAAATTTATTTAAAATCCAACATTCTAATTTTTTTTGGTAATTTCAGTAAAGTACTAGCGTAATGCGATTTTGACTATGAACAATTTATTCAAAAGCAAATATGCTAGAAATGATGTGTGTGGTTGGTGTGACAAAGAAGGAATACTATAGAATAATTATAATTATTTGGCCCAGATAGTTTGAAGTATTGGGTACTTTCTAAATCAATACATGATAACACACTATGGTATGTATTGCTCAATGGGTTGATCATATCGTTGAAGGTTTCTTGAATCAAGGTTGGGATATAAATTTTATCACATCATTAGTTTTTATCTTCTTTTGGAATATTTGGAAAATGAAAATGAGAGGTATTCATAAAAAATGAGATGTAATATAATTGAGGCCAGACTAGTGTTTCAACTTTTATGATTGACATCTTCAACGCCAATAGGACATGATAGAAAGGGGTTTGGTATAAGTTATCTCCTAGGGGAATTCAAAAGAAATGGAGCAATTTGATCTACAATATTTTGTAATGCTTTGTTTACAAATGACTGAAATTTGTATGATATTACAATTATTGAAATCGACAATAATAATCTGGTTACTGAAACCCAAACATATAGTATCAAATGCAACTCAGTTTTTGAAGGTGAATCAAAGAATATATTACAAGTTTCAGTTCAATATCATAACCAAAGTAAAGTCATCTATTCGAACAACCTTGAGCTTATTCAGGTATAAACAAATTATCTAATTTGATTGTGATATCAAACCGATTTTATTCAAAATCAAAGAGGTTGTTGAAACTGATCAACATATTATGTTTCAATGCATCCAAATATCTTTAAATAAGATTGCAAATAATTTGGATAGATCTCCACAGAAAATTATTATTCAAGGCAAACGGAGTTGTAGAATCTGATAGATATCCAAGGAATAGATTCATGTCGTTTGATGTATATAACTAAATATATTATTCATTCTTTGAATTGTTTGAAATATAAACTATTTGTCCCTACAACAATTTCAGAAGGTTATTTCGTATTAATATATTTAATTTTAAGAAAATATACATGGTTAATAAACAATATTAAATCCGGTCCTCAAGAGATAGCCAAGTAATAAGGGGTGTATACAAAAGGCTAGTTTAAAGAGTTTGTTAGGAATGCATATGATCTTGGGTTCAATTCGCGTAAATTGTCACATTGTACTCTTAACTGATAATCTAGTGCATGTATTAGGACACACCATTGAACCTAGCTTACCAAGAGCGGGTTGGATTCCACCAATCTCCAGTGTCAAGATGCTTCAAGAATTGTATTATCACATTATAAAAATTGTAATATCTATATATAACACGAATTCAATGGAAAATCATGGAAGGATTTGGACCATTTATATATATATATATATATATATATATATATATATATATATATATATATATATATATATATATATATATATATTTCTTCTTACTAAAATAATTTCACAATCCTCATCTTTTTCACTACTTTTCGCCAAATTTTTCTCAATCTAAGCTTCTTTAAATATATCTAGCAAAATTAAATTTAGTTTCTTGATCCATTCAACTTTTTATTCATTGTAGGTATGATTCGTCTACTCTTATATGTATTTTATCTTACCTTCCCTGGTTTCGCGACGGTGTGTATATTTAAAGGAAGAGGGAGTTCTTTTGTGGGTGTGTGATTTTGTTATTTTGTTGATAATATGTTTGGATATCAAACATGCGGTTTTTTCCCTAATGATTTGGTTTGCGGGGTATGCTTTAATGAGTAAAAATTGCATGGAGGATTAATCAAAAAAATCGAGTAATCTTCAAAAGTTTTATTTTTATATGGAAAAGACATTGTGTGAAGTTTGTTTTATTGGGCTTTCAAAAGAATCTCAAATTACATTGGGAGTTACAGTCAATTAGTTTGGATAGATTTTTAATTCAAACTAAACTAAGCCTCCTACAACGTTATATGCATGGAACACTAATTTATTTGCAATAAGAAAAGTTGCCCATTAATTAATGTTAAATCCATGAAGAAGAACTCATATTCTGTTTTCTCAAAATCTCTCATGCAATTTTTTTGGAAGTATTGGCCACAAATGCAATTTTCATTACTTTTTTAGAAACATATCTAAGATAAATAAAACAAAGGCACATATGATAAATAAGAAGAAAAATGGGAATTTGACATTCAAAATAGAAAACTCTTGGTTTTGTCTTGCTGATCTCATGAGATGGTAACTAACTTGGATGGTGTACTTTGTACTTGGATTGAAGGTATTGTTCTTCCCCCATGATACCATATGTTTGAAACGTATCAAAATTGGAGATCTTATGGGGATTCTTTCAATAAGTTAGCCATGCGATAATTCTACATAAAAATTTCATATATAACATGGTTAAGTCAACTTTCATATCATATATTTGATGGGATCCCAAAAGTGAAAAAAATGGGTAATATGGTTGCTTTACATGTTGTCAAAATTATGGATGAAATTCTCTCAAGGTTATTGATATTTCATTTTTTAAAGTTCTATATCATATGCCGAAGACATCATTTAGCATGCTTTTGGGTCTATTATATTTTATTTTTTAGTGTTTACATTTACTTTTGTCTTTCAGATAACTAGAGCATTTTGCGTGTTGAGGGCCTTTTAATGTGTTTTTAAATCATGTTAGACACAAAATGCCAATCGAAAAATAATGAGACAAGGTGTGAAATGCTGAATATAGAATTCATGAAAATACACCAAAGAAACGTACTTGGAAGATCATGTCAAATAATGGTCAAAACATAAGAAGGAGAAGAAGAATAAGAAGAAGAAGGAGAAGAATAAGAAGAAGAAGAAGATATATGGAGAGTTGTCACATGGCTCTAACAAGACTTTAACAACCACCATAGACACTAAAAACTTAAAGAGCATATAATAATAAGCAGAAGCATATGACATTTTCCAAGTTAATTCACCTTCCAAAGGCATATACGCACCTTATGCATAATTATGAGGGTAAAATAGTGACTTTAAAGCCCTCTTACTCATGGTACAAAATATCCTAAGATGAGCTCACCTTGAAATAACGTAGTTCTCGAAAACTCGATATCTTCAATAGTTCATCCATAAAATAAGTGGTTATATGATAAGTAAAAAAAATTTCCCTCCATGGATAAGGGTAAAAGAACAAGTAGAATCCTAAATACATCAACCTACAACGTGTTGGTAATGTGAATATATAATCTTGAGATCACCCGGGGTCAACGATTTCCTTACATTGCTGTTGCAATGAGCCTTATATGTCTCAACCTAAGTCATGCCACAACTCGCTTAAAAAATGTACGGGATATCATTATTCTTAACAGAGGATAGATCAATTTGACATTAATTTCATAAAATATCCACTCTAAAGGGGTAATCACGCATGATACCTTCCACAATCACCTAAAAAATTAGTCTTGCCCGGAATAAATTATTCTATATATAAGGTAACTCCAGAAATCATGTACAAATACGCTATTATCCCACCTTATTATGGTATGAATTTATCCTTTGCCAATACTATTGTATTTACTCTAGTAATTATATAGATTATAGCATAGGAGATCATTGGGAGATCTTTCTCCCTTTTTCCCATAATTGTGTATTTCAAGATACACCCTTGAGGGTACATGAAATAGTATAAATGATTTATAAAAGAACAACCACTATGACCGGGAAAGCTTGTCTATCGGATAATGGTATTTTGTGATCTACAACCCTAATTCAAAATAAAAAACCAGTGGTGTCACTCCTGAACCAAGGAAGTAGCCACCCGGTGGTATAGGGGCAATATGGTCCCCTTGACATTTGAGATTACTTTTTACCCCTAAATTTTTTATAAAAAACTTTTGGTTCGATTCCGGTTTTCAGAATCTCACGGGGCGGTCCCATTTATCTTTCATTTTTTAAGCTTTAATTTATTTGTTTGAATTTTATTATTTAACAAACTATATGTTATTTTTTACAATATAAGGACTTGAAGTATAATTGATTAAATAAAATATATGAACGTATAATACAATTGTATGCATAATATAAGGGTATAAAATGCAACATTTTCATAAGTAGGGACCTACATTACACTTAATTTATAAGGATACCTAGAGTGCAATTAACTCTAAAAGATCTAGAAGTAATGGTCATAAAAACCATTGCCCCCTTCCCAATAAAAATTATTTGCTCTATCCTCGGTCCATATTAGCCCCTACTTCTTATTACCAATGTAATGACAAGTTGAATGTTATAAAGAGGGTTAGGACCTATGCTGTAGATCTCCCCGCCTAGGCACGCCTAGGCGCCGCCTAGGCGTCAACTCCCCCCTCAGCCGCTTACGCTTAGTTAAAATTCTAGGCAATTTTTCCTAGCGCCTTAGTCGTCGTGGAATAGGCGCCTAACCCGTCTAGGCGCCGATTGATGGCAAAAAATTGCCGCCTAGGCGCCGATTAATGGAAAATCATGCCCACATATGCATTTTTGTTATTTTTCTTATTCTCGAGAATTCTTTAATTGATATTATAACTCAATTTTTAGTATTTTTATATTTACTATAGTGTTGTTAGATAAATTTTATGTCTTAAATAGTTAAAATTGATATAATTACTACATATATTATACTAAATATACAAAATTACACAGTGGGATTCAAAACCGTATAATTCCGCCTAGGCCCCGCATAATCCCGTCTAGGCGCTAGTCCCTGGTCGACCGCCTAGGCCGCACAACCGAGATCTACAGCATAGGTTAGGACTGAAAAACAAGTATCTCAAACCCTAGGAGGAAGATGATAATTTAACTTGCCTATTATATTAAATAGGTTATGAGAGGTAGTCCCTGAATATAGTTGGAAGAATATAGAGTGAAGAAATTTGGTTGATTTTGGCTCTCATATATGGCTCTTTAGTCGCATCTATCATCTTAGAATATTAAGCTCAAAATTAGAATTGTATAAGAGATAGATTAAAAGGTAATTACCTAAAGGTCATATTTTTACTGATATGTTTGTAAGAAAACATTGTATTTTGAACTACTTGATCTTACGAGGAATATAGAGATTGTCTATAAGTACTGTGGGTTCAATTGAGAATGAAGATGATAGTTCAAAATGGATAGTTGAACCTAAGATGTATAGTTGAAAACAAAAGAAGAAGATTTGATTTTGGAACGTCCTATGAGTCAAGGGACGAACAACGTAAAGCCATTCATGCTTGAAGGTTAAAAAAAAAAGTATTGACCTCCGACCTATGAGAAGACCAGATTGCTTAAATCCATTCAAGAATGAAAGTCAAGAAAGAGTGAAGCTTGAACCTCCAAAGTGAATATTGTTAAATTAGTTGGATAAAACGGGTGGCTTCGAGAAAGAATGGTGCGAGATGGCCGGGTGACACCAGCGTGGGGCTTTGATGAATGGGTGGAGGTAGGGGATATGATTCCAGTAGAGGAAAACTTAGAGAGGTTGTGGAGTTAGGATCAAGCTTTATCAATGTAGGATATTTGGGGATGGATTAGTTTTAGCCTTTGATGGTATTTCCATTCATTCGAGGTTCTGTGTTCAGAGTTGGTTTTAAGTGTGGTGGTGAGGAGGTTTGGGGCGGTTGTTTGGAATAACATTAGGACAATGTGAATCAAGTAGGGTTGTTGGGACTTTTAGAAGGATATAGAGTTATTATTTTGAAGTGGTTATTTGGGCCAAGGTGCATGAAGTTTACACAAACTGGGCCTTTTAGGCTTTTTTTCCACTTATTAGTATTCTAAACGTTTTACAATTACAACATAGTACATCGACATTATTGAAATGGCTTTTGACGTGTTTTTTTTTATAGATTTATAGGGTCATGAGACATATTTTTGAGGGGTTATTGATGTATTTTTAAGAATTGTTCCAAGTATGTGACTTTAATTGAATTATTTACTTATCTTATATTTTTTTGGTATCTTTGGAGCCTTTTGCGTTAATTGTGTGTTAAGTATGTAAAGCGTAGGTACATGCATTTTATGAGACCCCTAGGATACAAGAATAAGTCAAAAATTAAACTCAACCCAAATTCGAAGCGTGAAAAAAATAAAAAAAGGTACCTTGGAAAGTCAACTACAATTGTTGGTAAAACTTTGAATCCAACTTAAGAGATTCATCCCCGCACTTGGTAAGGTTTCTAATCAAACCCCTTGAGATCAAGATATTCCTTCGAGTTAGAATTGCGTGAGAATAATTTGTTCATGAATAGAAGTTGAGACTTCAAGCTTATACAAAAAAATTCACCGTAACTCAAACCTGTCCAACATAGTTAAAAAACGTTTTCGGCTCACTTTTTACCCATCCAAGTGGGACCCACAATCCAAAAATATTTTTCACACTTTACTTTGGTGAAATTGAAGATTAATATCAATCACACAAATTTAAGAAGAAGAAAAAGAAGAAGAAGAAGAAGTCAACTCAACATCATTCTACCCCTTTTCGTCATTCCATTTGCTTAAGAATTTTATTATTAGTGTAATTTATTTTACTTTTTATTATTTTTTATGAATATTATTATTATTATCATTATTGTATTTTTTTCCATTAGTATGAACTAAATGCTCATTAACTTGAGAATTGCTATGAGCCCGAGATGATGAATTTTTAGTTTCTTGCAATTTGGGATTGACTATTTTAATGAATTTGAGTTACTTCTGTGAAAAAAAAATTGTACCAATTTGTGAACATCTCACTCTAGCCATGTTAGTGGGTTAGGATAATAATTTGACTACACCTGGGAGGTGTCGTATTGTGGAGCTAGTTTGTAATTGTTTGATGTTCGTCTATTGATCAAAAAATCTAGACTAGTTTGATAGTCAATAGGGTTAGAGTTTATCATTTGGAAGATTGTAGGGTAACTCGGGACAGACCCCTAGGGTCTTAGATCAACCTAACATGAAAAAAAAATCAATTTTAACCTTAAAAAATGAAACAATTATGTCATGTCTAGTGGGGATTGAAAGTAGTTAACTAGATAACCTATCACATATTGTTCATATTTTCCCTTAATTTAATGATTATTAATCATTATTTCTTGGAATTCATCTTTTTTCATTTTAGTCATTTTAGTCATTTTTAGTCATTTCACAAAATCGAGGATACTCAACTGATTAGAGTACCTGACAACCACCCATCTAACAACAAGAATGAAAAAAATTGATTCCAAACCACCAAAACCCCAACTATAACAATCATAAGTCATTAGAAAATCCAATCCAAGACTTGTCCGCAACCAACAAAAATAAAAAATTACTACAAGAAAACTTACACGACATGCAGACCAACCACCAAGTTATAGGAAAACACGACACAAACAAAAAATCACACTTAACAAGTCAAGGATACAATTGAGAAAATAAAATAAACTCAATTTAATAATAGTTTTTTCTAGACTTATAAATTCTCAAATATGTCATCCTTATACACATTGCAAATTCCGTACAAATTTGGGACAAAAAAATATCTTATAAACAAAAATATGAACGTTGTGCTTTGATTTTGTCAACCAACATTAGTCGTGAAGGTCGCCTTCTCCTCATCAGTCCTATTTGGAGTCACCTTTATTGTAATCAAATTTGAATATGTATATTTTCTCGTCACTATTTTCTCTTTCTATATATCAAACCCATCCAATAAAATATAACCTAAAAACTAATAGGATTGAAAAATTGAAAAATTAAAAAAAAATCACAAAAAACCCAACAATTGAGAAAAAAAATTAAACATAGGAATTTTAAATAACAAAAATTAAGTTTAGATTTTCCTTTGTAAACCAAATTGAAATTATTATAGTTGCCGATCACATGTTTTGTAAAACAATCGTATCTAATATTGTATTAGTACAAATAAATTCATCGTCTCACCCACCAGGCCAACACATCACATACATTCAACCTTACTTCAAACATAAATTCAGATGTACAATCATATGCATACTTTTGCACTATGAACAGAGATATATTCTGCAAACACCATCAATCAGGTAAAAGTTATACATTTTTTAAGTAATTCCTTAAAATATTAAAATAATCTCTAAAATAGGAGACTATATAATATTTTAAGGTATATTGCTTATTTTCTTAGGATATTTGTTTAACTCATTTCAAAAATCAAATCCAAACCAAATATTAATCAATGAATTCAAACTGAATCATGAGAGATTTGAATACAAATCTGATCCGGTTTTGCTCCAAAACAATATCCCAAATATATACAAATTTGGTTTTTAATACTAATATTAAAGTAAAAAAAAGTTGTAATTTGGATTAAATGTTAATATTCTAATGTATTTATGTATATATTTGTTAAATTTTATCCATGTTAACAATTATATAATTAGTAAAAAATAAAATTTATAAAAACTTATGTTATTCTATGAATTTAGGATGTCTAATCATTTTGATTGATAAATTTATGTTATTTTAAGGATAATTTTTAATATACATATGACTCTGTATGACTTTAAGATTTCAAGATTTCAAGATTTATGATATATTGAGATTGTGAAATTTAATATATTATTCATGGATGATTTTTTTAATATATCTATAGGTTTTTGCACTCACGTCTTTCAAGATTTAAGACATGTCTAGGATAAGATTGTTTTCAACAAAAAAAGAGAAAAAAGATCAATGATCATTTTATTTCAGTCAAGCATCAAGATTATTAATTATTGTGGTAAAACTTACTTACTTAATATTTTAATAAATGTAATAGTAAAAAAAACTAGAAAAAATATAATATCATAATGAAAAATTATTATGAAATTACAATTTTAATTTTCACAACTTGACATTATTTAAAAATGACACAAATATAGGCTATTTTGCATGATGTTATCTCAGAAATATGTTATTAGGCATAATATAAGGTTCATGTGCAATTAATACCTTGTGATCAATTGTTAGAACCAATGGGAAAGTGTACTTCCAGCATTATTGATTCAATATCGACACGTTGCAAGTGGTATGTACCATATATAAAATATTGTCTAGTCTTCCTTTTTCTAAAGTCTAACATACTGTTTTTTTTCTTTTCAGGCAGAACATTATCTTTCATTTCCCATCATTCCGACTTGTGAAAGCCATTTTGCTCGGTATTGTAAACAACATGTGGAGGGTGTTTTATTCAAGCATTACCCAGAGACACTCAAAGGTATGTATATACGCACACTCGCAATCATAGACAAAACCAAGAATTATTTTTTGGATGGGGGAGGAGGTAATGACTTATTTTATTTTATCCAATTGCACTATAAATTCTATTTTTGTAAAGAAAATATGTTTTAGGTTTCTATATTTTGCACTAGTAACCCTATAAGTTTAAAATTATATTATATATTATAATTTCTTATTCTTTTTAAAAATATATATTATAGGTTCATATATTTTATACTTATTATACTATTATAATATAATTTTAATAATAATGACAAAAACCGACCAATTTAAGTAAAGTTCACTATTTTATTTTAGGAGTTAAGTTTACAATTTTTTTAATAAATAAAAGATTTCGATTTTTTAAAATATTAAAGGGTGGGGAGCCAGCTCCCAAGCAACACGCTAGCTTGCGAAATATCTCTTTTAATTGACGAATTTCAGATTTTGGTGTTTTTTAGGTGACATGGCTTGAACATGGAGAGATAGATGATAAAGGGTTCATTCTTTATACAAACCACTCATGAATGTAGGTATTCCTTTTGGTTATACTCTTGAGCAACAAGCCCGTCTTGTTAATGTGATTGTCACTGGTCCATCTAACTTCTATATACGGGTAATTTACTTTACTACTGTGCCGAACTAACCATGTGTTGAAGTTTATACTTCCTATATTAATGTTTCTTATTTCAGGGTTTATAGTGTTTCAAGGTCCAGAAGGAAGACAGAAGGTGACGAAGGTGATGAAGGTTGTCGAGAAAATGGTGTTGGATTTTGGCTGTGGAGTGCTTCTGTTCAGTGCTTCAGAGTCGTTGATCATGTCATTTCAGTTAACCTTTCACTATTTCCCATGGTAACATTTGATTTCCCAAAACTCTAAGATGCTAAGATTTCATTTTTTTGATTATTCATATGATGAGCTTTATCAGTGTAGTTTCATTCACTCATTAAGTCTCGGTATAGCCTCTCCCTATTTATGGTAATCAAAATCAAACCGCTCTTAAAAATGAAAAATGCCACAATCTAGTTAAGTGACTTTTCATGGTATTAAATTATTCATTATCATGTATACTGATTAATAAGTGAAGAAATGCAATTATCTTACTTGAATTGGCTTATAGTGAATAAGAATACTTGTTTCACCATGTTGCTTGATTGATCTCATTAATTATTTGACAAATATATTCTATAAATTTTGCAGGTTATTTGAAAGGTCATTGGACCACCTAAGAGGACAAAAGCTTTGTGTCTGAGAATTAGGGTTTTGTCGGTTCATTGTATTTTGAGGAATATGAAGATTGTTTTTCTCACTATGTAGTTTTTTGAGAACGTGGAAAAGATGAAACTGTAACATGATCTATTATGAATGTAAAGGTCCTATAGATATGATAAATAATTTAACTCTTGAAGCTTTAGGTTGTGAAATATGATGATTTATGCGTGTTCATAACCATCTTTTAGATGTTTAAATAAAGCCAATGTACACCTTTAGTATTTTGACCATGCCTTTTTTTTATTTTATCACACAATCTTAGTCTTTTTCCTTTTTTGGGTAAAATGAACGTCTTTCTCCACAGTTGAAAGATGCCTAATACATATATAAGAAGAAAACTGTATGGGGCTCATTTGAACCTACAATAATACCTTAAAACATGAATATAAACTTTTTTGTTTATTTTGTTGTGTTCGGTTTGTTTGGTTTGTCTGCTTAGGTGTCATCAAAAGACGTACTGGCGACCACTAGGATTTATTATTTGGTAAGTATTGATGTGAGGTGATTCTTTATTATCTTTTAAAAAGAATATCTTGATAGTATTCTTTTCTACTCATATTCTTTTGTTTTTCATAAAGTTTTCTTGTTTTTCCTTTGATGTTTTAAATAACTCTATCTTTATTGGAAATATTTTATTAAAGTTCGTATTTTTATTGCCTCTAGCACATTTAATTAATTAATACATTTCCATCTGAAACCGGTAGTTGTTTTGTCATTAATCTTAACTTCTTAAAATGCATCATGTTGCCACTTGATTATGTTAAATGTTTTAGTTTAGCTAGCTAGAGACCACCAGAAACATAAGTCACGACTCATGCATAATACTTTATTTAATAGCAGTCATGTATAATAGTTGTTTGGTCATGGCACTGTAGTATTTCAATCATGAATGTAATTGTCTATTTACGAGGTAGAACCTAGGTCGCTACATGGAAAAATGATGTGAGAAATACGGGTTAATTGATAAATTTAAGAGATGTAAGGATAACTGAGAGAATTCGATGTAGTGTGACTGAACACTAGCATACTAGTGTATTCGTTTCAGGGGAGTCTCGCGCACTTCCCAAAATTTTTAGGGTGATAAGTGCAATATATCCAATTCTAAGCCTTACTTTCTTTTTTAAAACATATATTTTCTTTCATTTTGCTTGATGACATATGATATATTCTAACATGCATATAAAGTTTGCCTAAATTGCTTTATCGGTAACAGTGTTACATTCCAGGTACGCCTTTTAGTTTTGCTCCTCTAATTGATCCCTTGTAAGTTTCTGAATTACCTTTTGCGATTGTACATTCTTTCCTTTTATATCTTTCTTCTTCTGTCTGCCTATGTGTTTCTCTTGTAAATCCAAACTTTTTGGTGAAATAAATATATTAATGCAAAATGATATATTGATGGAAAGTGCATATGTGAGAAGCGGAAAAACTAACAATTGAACTTTTTGAATTTTGGCACTAATTCTGTTATTCCTATCTGAATGTTTGATCTAGTAATTATAGGAATCAAATAAATTAAACTTACTTGAGTGTTATGCTTATTTATTGGAATTTTACTTGCTTGTATGATTTTTTCCACTAAAACTTATTCATAAAACCAAGATTTTCTTGTGTGATACTTCACATGGGACGAAAAATAATAAGAATAATGATCGGAAAAAGGTTCATATTACACATGAAGAATATCCATAAAAGATCTGAATTTACCTATCTAATAGATTTTCACCTATCAAACTTTTATGTGTAAATCTTTGATGGTTTTTTTTATGACCTTTAATGAGTATCCATTATTTCTTAAATTTTTTAGGGTCAATCACCCAAAATAATATGACTAAGTTGAAAATTGAGATGAATGGACACATTGCAATAAAAAATTGTCACGACTTTATTAAGATAATAAAGCAAGACTCCCTTTTCTTTTGGGTTCTATTAGTTCATATTGCTCAATCCTGCATTCATATGTTTTATTTCCTATTTAATTCTCTACATATTGATGCTAAGTTTCATGATCGATGGAATTTATTTATCTCGTAAAAATTATAGATTTTTTTATTTGCAGATTGAACAAAACCTTGACATCTTCCAAACTTTGTATTTTCCTTTGGAGAAGACTATATTCTCCTTTAGTGAATAGATAATTATCACTTTAAGTTTTTGGTTCTACGTGTATGAACTCTCTTGTACAGTGTACAGTTTTTTATACTTTAGTATAATCGTTTATCCAACATAAAAAAAGGAAACTATATTGTTTGCTAGAATCCACAGTTTTCACAAGTAACTAATTTCATCTATTACCACGCTTTTACTTTGTCTGACTCATAAAGTATTTATCTTTAATTCTATTGTATTTCTAGTAGAATTATGTTCCTCATCAATTCAAGTGAGTTTAATTTTTAGTAAAATCCATCATAATATTTACTTAACCAGTCAATTTCGCATCCCATATGGTGATCTCATGTTAATTTGGTATGTTCTCTCTTTATATAGAAATCAAGCAAAGTGATTACAAGAAAACCATTTGAAGAGTTAAACACATCATTAGAAGAATCTAATTTAGAAGTTTAGAAGGGTCTATAAAGATGCTTCGATTGTTACAAGGTGTAAAGCATCTGTTTGAAGATAGATTATTAAAATGTGTGAAATATCTATAAGGGAATCCTTGACTGTTAAGAAAATTGGCTAAGATTTCGAAGGTATGACTGGCTGTTCAGCTTCGAATCCTTGAAGTGGTCCTCGATGCTTCAGGACGGAAAGGCAATATTTTATATATAAAACAAATTTCAGAAGCTACAAACTAGGGATCGAACATTTGAACGCACCCTAACTTCCTTTTAAAGGTCGGAAGGGTGGACCAGAAATTCTAGCTTATATTAACAAATTTAGTTTCATGTTGATTATTCATCCTAGATTGTATACTACCATGGGCGATTTTCATTGGTTATCGACCTAAGGATCTTGGAAACAAAATTATTGGTTTATAGGGAACATGTGGCTAGTTCTTCGTTAAAGTGGTCACCATACAATTTTATAGATGATGTCGATGGTGACATTGTTGTTGAGGTCACGTCGTCTTTTCTAACTATATTTTTTCCCGAAAACAACTCCAAATCATTGAATGTAGGAGCTTGAAACTTGACTGAAAACTCATATTTGTAGATTATTTATTAGTAAACAATCATGGCACCATAAAGCTCTTAGATCTGAGCTTCCAGCTCTATACAATGTCTTTGTTCAATGGATTCACCACCATCTCAGATTTGAGGTCTCATATCACAAACATGAAACCACCACGAGGCTCACAAGTTTGAGATACCATCTTCGGTCAATGAATCTGTTAAATGGTTGCACCAATATCCCAGCAATGAAACCAACAAACCATAGCTTCCATGGTTGTGAAATCTTAAAATCGACCCATAAACTCGAATCTCAAGTTGGCTTAAACTCAAGATTTAAAAGTCATTAATGGCATAAAATACTCTAAGCTCCATGGCTTTGAAATGCATGCGCTATGTTTTAAAAATCCTCCAAGCTCCATGAAAACTGAAAAGGTCTTCCTATCAATGGCTCTGGTTGATGATTTTATTTGTGTTTTTGGCATTTTATTTGGGTGTTGCTATTGGGTTGCAGTGTGAAGAGGAGGAGAGAGGGAAGATATAAATTAGGTTTTTTTATGTCTTTATAATTTATGGTGATTTTATTTAGTTTATATAGTGAGTAGCTGAAGGGTATATTAGGTAGTATACAAAAAACCTTATATTGTCTTATAGTGGTAAATTTTATTTATGACCTTCAATAAGAAGAGTGGGTTGGGGAGGGGGGGTGCATCGGACTTGAGGAGGGATTCAAGACCCATTGGGTAAAATCACATTTTTTTTGTTACATAACTTGATCATAACTAATGGGGTGTTTGTTTGCACTTAATGAGCTCTTAATCCGGTTCATTAAGTCATTGGATCAATAAGACTGTTTATTTTTCTAACCAATCTAGATCTGAATATCTCTTAACTGGTCTATTTCATTAAGATTTCAAACCAAGTCCGATTCATTCAGACACTGCCTCTTACATAATAAGTTCTATTAAACTGTTATTTTGTATTAAGTACTTATCACTTAAAAAAATCAGCTAATTAAAGTAATAAAATATGTTTTGGGTTGCCACCCAATATCATCTATTTTATCGTCTTTTGTCTAGGTGTTGATGTTAACTCAGTTTTACTTTTTCTTGGGATCTCCCAGATCGAGTTCTCCCTTGCTAACTTTTTTGTGTACACAGAAATTCATTTTGGGTTCTTTCACATGTGCAATTTACCATTTTATCCACTTTTTTCACATGGATATCCCTCCATTCGGCTCCTAATAACTCATCCTAGTGTTTAAATGTTTAGGCCCTGTTTGGTTTATGAAAACATATTCTGTTTTCGTTTTCAGAATACATTTTCAGAAAATGATTTTCGTTTTCAGTTCCAACATTTTTAGAAAATATGGAAAACGTCAATTTCACGTTCTCTAATATAGCACTGTTTTCATTTTATTTTCCAGAAAACTGTTTTCATTTTCTTTAGCCAAACACATTTTCAGTAGCATTTTGGAAAATATAGAAAATGAAAACAGAAAACACCTATTATTTTCACGAACCAAACGGGGCCTTATCTTTTCTTTCTACCTCGCTTAGTGGTTTGAACATTGTCGATCATGTACCAGCTTCTTCTAGGCTTGTATTTTGTCAATCACACATCTGTAGCTTATTTCTATCTTAATTTTATCATTAAATGATTCATGTTGATCTCTTATTTTTGATAGGATCATCAAATGGATATTTAACTATGTCTTTGAGCACTCTAAAATATTTATCCTCTTGTCCTTGAGATTGTATTGCTATTATCTTTTCATGTTCATTATTGATCATCCTTGTAATTGTCTTAGGGGTGTGAATGTATTTAGACTTGTATTCTATACTTTTCCTCAAATGGTTGTTTGCTCTACCAGATACTTAAATTGAATATATATTTTCTGTTTCGCTCACCTATATAATGTCTTGTAGTTGATCATGTATTGGTTTGTATCAATTTTTTTTAAAATCTAGATTTGTTACTTCCATGTTTGCCTTGAAGTGTCCAAATTTAATTTCCATTGCTTATTTCCTACCATAAATCTACGAGTTTTTTGTGGCAAAAAAAGTCCTACCAACTATAAAATGTACATCCATAGTCGACTTATTATTGGGTTCTATATCCAAATCCACAAAATTGACATGAAAGTATAAGTATACAAAACTGTCTCTACTACAAAGCATACTTTTCAAAATCCATGAGGAATTATTTCCTCGTTTAGCATTAAGAAAATCGTCATTTGGGAAGTATTTTTCCTTAAGTAGTCTAAGCAAGAGTAAATTAGGTTTTAGGAAGTTTTTTCATACATTGGAAGCAATTAATGAAGTATTTTGTAAATAAAAATCTTTGAATCCTAAACCACCATCTTGTCAAGAAAATTGTTCGGATTGGCATATGATTTTACAAAATATAGAAACTCGATTGAGTTTTCTTTGTGTGAAACAAAATAAGTAAACTTTGTATATATAACGTAATGACACAATTTTATCCATATATGAGTTTTGTGAAATCTCACCATCTTGTATTGATATAAAAAGGAATCGAACCTAATTGCTAAATATTTTAACATAAATATAATACAATATCTTCTCCTGCACATTCTACCAATCAGAATATATTCTTCAAGAATTTAGTTAAATTGTTTTCAATTAAACCTTAATACTCGTTGAAAGTATCTCGAAACTAGTTTGTAATTTTTTGTAATCATTGAACATCATCTAGAGATGGTAAAGGATTTAAAGGTATAACTAATTTTTTTATGATATTTTTTGAGCTTCTAAAATTCAAATCAAAACTTAATTGGGACTTTGTATATGTTATTGAACATCATAAGTGTGTGCAGATAGTAAAGGGTAAATATTTCTTACTTTATCTTTGTTATCTCTTTCTGAGAACCAAATCAAACAGAATCTGAATCAAATTCCAATTTAAAACTGAACCGTCCCCTTTTATCCCCATTTTCCCCTAAAACATAAATTACCTCTCTAAAATGCTCAGATATACAACTATTTTTTTAATATTAATATAAAATAGAAAATATTTAGTTTTGTAATTAAGTTTTCTATTAAACATATGAAAAATTTATGATATTATATATATATATATATATATATATATATATATATATATATATATATATATATTGTGATTGTGAAGTTTATGAATGATTTTTAATATATATCTATAGATTTTGCACACATATCCCTTATTATTTAGGGTATGGCAATGATAAGACTTTTAACCAATAATAAGTAAGATCTATGATCATGACATTTCAGTCAAGTATCAACATCATTAATTGTCTAGTAAAATTTACTTACTTGCTAATTAAGATTAAAAAAAATTACATCATTAACTAGACCTGCTATACTTGTTTTTCAATTGTTCTAAGTTTTTATTGATTAGTTCTTTTATTGCCTCTTCATCAGCAATACTCTTGGGGTGTACTAGAGATCCAAACACAACAACTTGTGATATATGATTCAGAGGCATTTAAAAAGAAGAGTGTACAATTATTGAATTTCCCTGCCTTCACTCATCAACATGACCCTATTAGATCATCCATGGAGTTGGGTTATGATATGAAGGATCTTCATAGGGAGGAAGGTAAAATGGAAAGTAAAATGGAAGAGAAAATAAAGATGACAGATGATATACCAGTTGTTAATTGGCACATGAAAAGGTTCAGACAAGAAACAACTTTGCTATTGCAAATGGAAGAAATTAATGATGAGGATTGATTCATATGTAATAGTAAATTTTGCACATGTTGTCGATGATACCTTGTCGTAAATCATGTCATTACACTTAACCTTCATTATTTCCCATTTTGTAATATTTACTTGCCTAAATACTCTTTAACATTTAATCAACTCTTATAAATGGAAAAATACCACAATCTAGTTAGTGTCTTTGTTCATGGTATTAAAATATTCATTGTGATATATAATAATTAATTATTAATAAGTGAAGAGACTTCAAGTGATAAATGGAATATATGTAAGTGAATTTAATTTTTAACCTTCAACTAACTTCGTTCCTCCCAATTATGATTTTTTTTCATTTTTATGTTTTGATCCTTTTACTGGGTAAATGCCAAGAAAAAAATATCATATATGGGTTCGAGACCTTCCACACTTAATTCTACTTTTTTTCTTGTTAATAAATTTTGCTGGTGCGAGATGGAATAGTGACACTGGCATGGGGCTTTGATGAATGGGTGTATGTGGGGATATGGTTCCAGTATAGGAAAACTTATAGGGGTTGTGCACTTGGGCTCAATCTTTTTCGATGTTGGGTCTAAGATTATAGCTTTCGATGGTGGTTCCATTCGTTGGAGGTTTTGTGTTCAGAGTTGGTTTTAAGAGTGGTGGTGAGGAGGTTTGGGGTGGTTTCTTGGAGTAAAATTATGACTATATGAATTAAGTAGGGGTTTTGAACTTTTAAGAGGATTTATATATGTTATGTTGAAGGAGTTTTTGTTAGTAATGTTTGGGCCAAGATGCAAAAAGTTCTCAATAATTGGTCCTTTTAGGCTTATTTCACAATAACCTAAAAAATAGTCTTACCTAGAATAAATTCCTCTATATTTATAAGGTAACTCCATACATAATTAAATAATAGGCTATTATCCTACCTTATTATGGTATACATTAATACTTTAGCAATACGATTTATAGTTTATAGCACAGGAGTTCATTAGGAGAACTTTCCCTTTTTCCCATAATTGTGTGTTTTGCAGGAAACACCCTAGAGGGTACATTAAATAGTAGAAATTATTAATTAAAGAACAAGAACCCTTCCCGGGAAAGTTTTTCTAACTAAGAATGGTATTTTTGTAATCTACAACCCCAATTAAAAAAACCGGTAGTGTCAATCCTGAACCAAGGGAGTAGCCACCCGATGGTATGGGGAAATATGGTACCTTGACATTTGAGATTACTTTTTACCCCTAAATTCTGTCTTAATAACTTGTGGTTTGATTGTGGTATTTGGAATCTCACCGGGTGGTCCCCTCAATTTTTCATTTTTTAAGGTTTAAGTTATTTGTTTGAATTTTATTATTTATATAAACTATTTGTTACTTTTTTACAATACAAGGACTTAAAGTACAGTTAATTAAATAAAATATATGAACCTATAATACATTTGTTTGCATAATATAAGGGTATAAAATGCAATATTTTCGTAAGCAGGGACCTATATCATTTAATTTATTAGGAGACCTAGAGTGCAATTAACTCAAAAATATCTAGAAGTAATGGTCATAAAAACCATTTCCCCCTTCACAATATAAATTCTTTGCTCTGTCCCTAGTCCATACTGGCCCCTTTTTCTTTTTATCAATGTAATGATATCTTTAATGATATAAAGAGGATTAGGACTAAAAAGAAGGTATCTCAAACCCTAGGAGGTAGATGATCTTTTAACTTTCCTATTATATTAAATATGTAATGAAAGCTAGTCCTTAAATATAGTCGACATAATATATATTGAAGACATCTTGTTGATTTTGGCTCTTATATATGGCTCTTTAGTCGCATCTACCGTCTTAGAATATTAAGCTCAAAATTATAACTACTTTATAATAGTTAAAAAAGGTAATTACCTCCTACATGTAACACAATTGTAACTATTTGTTTTCATGATTTTAATTATTGTTGTGAAAATGATTAGTACTTGTCATATATGTTGACCTAAAGGTCATATTTTGATTGATGTGTCTATGATAAAATATTGTATTTTGAATACTTGATCTTAAGAGGAACGTAGAGATTGTTTATATGTATGGTATGTTCAATTGAGAATAAAGATAATGAAGAAGTAGGATCATCAAACCTCAGAGGAGATGAAGAGCGGACAACCTAAGATGGCTAGTTGAAGACAAAAGTAGAAGAGTTGATTTCGGGACCTCCGACGAGTCAAAGGACGGATAACGTAAAGTCATTCAAGATTAAAGGTTGAAAAGATAAGAAGTACTGACCTCCGACCTATGAGAAGACCAGAGAGCTTAAATCCATTTGAGAATGAAAGTTAAGAAAGAGTGAAGATCGAACCTCTGAAGAGAAGATTGTGAAATTAGTTGGATAAAATGGGTGGCTTCGAGGAAGGCTGGTGCGAGATGGAAGGGTGACACCAGCGCGGGGCTTTGATGAATGGGTGAAGGTGGGGGATATGCTTCTAGTAGATGAAACCTTATTGGGTTGTGGAGTTGGGATCAAGATTTGTCGATGTAGGGCATTTGGGGATGGATTAACTGTAGTCTTGGATGTTGGTTCCATTCATTAGAATGTGGTCAGAGTTGGTTTTAAGTGTGGTGGTGAGAAGGTTTGGGGTAGTTGTTTGAAATAAAATTAGGAATATGTGAATCTAGTAGGGTTGTTGGACTTTTAGGAGGATATAGAGTTATTATTTTGAAGTGGTAATTTCGTCCTGCATGAAGTTTACACAAATTGGGCCTTGAAGGCTTTTTTTTACACTTATTAGTATCCTAGAAGTTTTACAATTACAACAAAGTAAGTCAAAATTATTTAATTTGATTTCTGACATGACTTCTTTTTTCATAGATTTACGGGGTCATTTGACATATTTTTGAGGGGTTATAGGACGTATTTGTAAGATATATCCGAAGAATGTGACTTTATTTGAATTCTTTACTTATCTTAGATTTTTTGGTATATTTGGATCTATTTGCGTTAATTATGTGTTAAGTATGTAGAGCGTAGGTACATGAATGATATGAGACCCCTAGGTGACAAGAATAAGTTACAAATTAAGCTCAACTCCAATTCAAAGTGTGAAAATATCAATACGTTACCTTAGAAGGTAAATTATACTTGTTGGTAAAACTTTGAATCCAACTTGAGAGATTCACTCCACACACTTGGTAAGGTTTTTATTCAAACCCCTTGAGATCAACATATTCCTTTGAGTTAGGATCGCGTGAGAGGAATTGGTTCATGAATGGGAGTTGAGACTTCAAAGTTATACTAATATTTTCACCGTAACTCACATGTACAACATAGTTAAAACACATTTTTGGCTCACTTTTTACCCACCCAAGTGGATCCCATCATCCAAAAATGTTTTCCACACTTTACTTAGGTGAAATTGAAGATAGAAATCAATCACACAAATTTAATAAGAAGAATAAGTCAACTTAACATCATTATAACACTATTCATTATTCCATTTCCTTAAGAATATTATTATTAGTGTACTTTAGTTTACTTCTTATTATTTTTCATGAATATCATTATTATCATTATTGTATTTTATTCCATTAGTATGAACTAAACGCTCATTAACTTGAGAATTTCTATGAGTCTGAGATGATGAATTCACAGTTTTCTTACAATTTGGAATTGACTATTTCAATGAATTTGAATTACTTTTGTTAATTATAAACTTGTACGAATTTGTGAGCATCTTACTTTAGCCATGTTAGTGGGTTAGGATAGTAAATTGACTAAACCTGGGGGTCGTATTGTGGAGCTAGTTTGAAACTGTTTGGTTTTCGTCTATTGATCGAAAAGTCTAGACTAGTCTAATAGTCAATAGGCTTAGAGTTTATTATTTTAAAGATTTTAGGGTAACTTAGGAGAGATTCCTAGGGTCTTAGATCATCCCTAACTACCTGGGAGAAATTTAGGTGGATAGTTGAATCAAGTAATGTAAAAACTTCAATTTTACCCTTAAAAAAACAATTAAGTCATGTCTACACGGATATTGATTTTATTTCTCTAGATAACCGATCACATATTATTCATATTTTTGCTTTATTCAATTCTTTATTTTAATCATTATTTCTTGAAATTCATCTTTCTGCATTTTAGTCATTTTAGTCATTTCACACAGTCGAGGATACTCAACTAACTATAGAACTTGAAAATCACCCATCTAACAACAAGAATGAAAAAATTGATTCCACACCACCAAAAACCCTACAATAAAAATCATAAGTCATTAGAAAATATAACCTAAGACTTGACCACAACCAACGAAAAACAAAAACTACCACAAGAAAATTTACACGACTTGTAGACTAACCAGCAGCTGATAGCAAAACACGACACAAAAGCAAAAACCACACTAAAAAGTCAAGGATACAATTGAGAAAAGAAAATATACTCAATTAAATAATAATTTTTTCTAGACTTATAAATTCTCAAATATGTGATCCTTATACACAATGCAAATGTCGTATAAATTTGGAACAAAAAAATACTGTATAGACAAAAATACAAGCGATGTGCTTTGATTTTGTCGACCAACGTTAGTCGTGGAGGTCACCTGCATCCTATTTGGTGCCACCTTTACTTGTCATCAAATTTTATTATGTATATTTACCCGTCACTATCTTCTCTTTCTATATATTGAACTCGCCCAGTACAATATAACCTAAAAACCAACCGGATTGAAAAATTGAAAAAAAGAAATGACAAAAAAACCAAAAATTGAGAAAATAGATTAAATATAGGAATTTTAAAATATCATAAATAATTTAATTCATATTTTCCTTTGTAAAATCAAATTGAAAAGCCAAATTTTGTAGGGTAAGACTTCCATCCGGATGGTCCAATATTCATATCACTACCATTGATTATTATAACAAGACACATGTCATTAGATTAATAATTTAGTTACTTTTGCAAGTTTAAAACATGGGTATGTGTATTAATATGATTGGTGTAAGATCATCCAATATTGGATGGAAGAATTTTCCAATTTTGTATACCGAACCAAGAATAGTATTATAGTTGCGGATCACATGTTTTGTAAAACAATGTACCTAATATTTTATTGGTATAATTAGATTGTTTTAACTTAATTGTCAAAATATTAAATCATAAAAGTAAACCTCATCATCTCTCTCCACCCTGCCAACACATCACAGACAACATTCAACAAAATATACATTCAGATCTACAATAATACACATACTTCTGCACTATCACTATGAAATACCATCAGGTAAGAGTTATATATTTTCTTAAAATATCAATATAATCTCTAAAATAGAAGACGATAAAGGGTTTTAAGGTATCTAAACCACACCCAAACCAAATATTAATCCCAAACTGAATATGAGAGATTCGAATGCAAATCGATCCGGTTTTTAATAATATATTAAAGTGAAAAAAATAGTAATTTAGATTAATGTTAATCTTCTAATGTATTTATATATATATTTCTTAAATTTACCCAAATTACCCATTATGTATTTTGTAAAAAAATAAATTTATAAAATCTTATGATATTCTATCAATTTAGGATGTCCAATCATTTTGTTTGTGAAATTTAATGTGTTATTTTACGGATAATTTTTATATATATATATATATATATGATTTTATGATTTTAAGATTTATGATATATTGTGATCGTAAAATTTAATATATTATTTATGGATGATTATTTTCTATATATCTATGGTTTTTGCACGCAGGTTCTTCAAGATTTAAGACATGTATAGGGTAAAATTCTTTTCAACAAAGAAAAGAGGAAAAAGATCGATAACCATTTCATTTCAGTCAAGCATCAAGACTATTAATTGTTGTGGTAAAATTTACTTACTTAATATTTTAATTAATATAATAGTAGAAAAAATTGGAAAAAAGTATATAATATTATAATGAAAAATTATTTTGGAATCACAATTTTATTTTTCATAACTTGACATTTATTTAAGAATAACACAAATATAGGTTATTTTACATAATGGTATCTTAGAAATATGTTATTAGGCATAATTTAAGGTTCATGTGCAATTAATAACTTGTGATCAATGAACAGAACCAAACCAGGGAAAGTGTATTTCACAACATTATTTTCCAAGCATCACTTACTGATGTTATATCATCATGATAAGGTGGATGATATACCATCACATTTCAAGTGGTATGTACAATATATAAAATATTGTCTAGTTTTCTTTTTTCTAAAGCCTAACATAGGAAAATTCTTCAATCCAATATTAGATGGACCAAATTAGAATTAGCCATTTATATTATGACACATGTCCCATGTTTTAAAAATCACATAAGTAATCTATAGACATGTGTGTTGTTATTATATCCAATGACCATGATTTATATATTGGACCATCCAATATTTGATGGAAGTCTTACCCCTAAAGTAATCTTTTTTTCTTTTCAGATGAGCGCGAAACTCTAACTTTCATCCCCCATAACTCTGACACGTGAAAGTCATTTTGCTCACTATGGTAAACAACAAGCCGAGGGTGCTTGATTCAATCATTACCCAAAGGACACTCAAAGGTATGTATATATGCACAACCGCAATCAGGGAGAGAACCAAGAATTATTTTTTGGATGGGGAAGGGGTAATGCCTGGATTTTATTTTATAACCAATTATATTATAAATTATGTTTTTGTAAAAAAATACATTTTAGGTTTCTATATTTTGCACTAGTTACCCTATAAGTTTTAAATTATATTATATATTATAAATTCTTTTTTTAAAAGTATATATTATATGATCATATATTTTGACACTTATTTTACTATAATAATATAATTTTAATAATAATAACTATAAATGACCAATTTATAAAAAACAGTTTAGTGTGTGGAATTTTAAAAAGTTCACTATTTTATTTTAGGAGTTATTAGTTTAGAATTTTTTTAATAACTAAAAGATTTAAATTTTTAAAAATTTAGGGGTGGGGGCCCAGCTCCCAAGCAACACGCTAGCTTGCGAAATATCTCTTTTAGTTTACGAATTTAAAATTTTGGTGGTTTGTAGGTGGCATGGCTTGAACGTGGAGAGGGGTCCGTCGTTTATATAAGTCACTCATGAATGCAGGTCTACCTTTTGGTCCTAACCTTTGGGTTTATACTCTTGAGCAACAAGCCCGTCTTGTCGATGTGATTGCCACTCGTCCATCTATTTGCTTCTGTTAAGCATCCATGGACAAGTATAACCAAAAATGAGACTAAAGATATCCAGGTTAACAAAAAGAGTGTAAATGAACCCCGACAAGTATGTTCATCAGGTTTTTGAAGTGCTTCAACGTCGTTGATCATGTCATTTCAGTCAACCTTTCACTATTTCTACTGGTAAAATTTTCTTGCCTAAATACTCTAAGATACTAAGAGTAAATTTTTTAGAATATTCATACGATGAACTTTATCACAATAGTTTCATTGAGTTATTAAGTCTCTGTATAGCCTCTCCCTAATCATAGTAATCAAAATAAATCAGCTTTTATAAATGAAAAACACCACAATCTAGTTGAGTGACTTTTTCATGGTATAAAATTATTTATTATCATGTTTACAAATTAATAAGTGAATAAATGGAAATATCTTACTTGAACTGGCTTATATTAAATAAAAATACTTGTTTCACCATGTTGCTTGAATGAGGTCATTGATTAATTGACAAATATGTTCTATAAATGTTGCAGGTTTTTTGGAAGGTCATTAGATCTTTGAATGAGATCTCAGCTCAGCAAACAATCTGCACCAGCTACAGGACAAAAGCTTCGTGAGGATTGGGTTTTTGTCTGTTCATTATATTTTGAGGTATATGTAGTTTTTTGAGAACGTGTAAAGGATGAAACCGAAACATGGTCTATTGTGAATGTATATGTCTTTATAGATATGAAAAATAATGTAACTCTTGAAACTCTAAGTGGTGAAATATGATGATTTATGCGTGTTCATAACCATCTTTGAGAGGTTTAAACACATCCAATGTACACCTTTAGTATTTTGACCATGCGTTTGTTTTATTTTATCACACAATCTTAGTCTTGTTTTCTTTCTTGGGTAAAACGATAGTCTTTCTCCATAGTTGAAAGATACCTAATACATATATAAGAAGACAAAACGTATGAGGCTCATGTGAATCTGCAATAATATCTTGAAACACGAATATAATCTTTTTTGTTTATTTTGTTGTGTTTGGTTTGTTTGGTTTGTTTGCTTAGGTAATATACAAAGACGTAGTGACGACCACTAGGATTTAGTATTTGGTATGTATTGTTGTGAGGTGATTCTTTATTATCTTTTAAAAAATAACTTAGTAGTATTCTTTACTACTCAAATTCTTTTGTTATTCATTCGGTCTTCTTGTTTTTCTTTTGATGTTTTAAATAACTCTATCATTAGCTGAAATATTTTATTATTGTTTTGTATTTTTCTTATCTCTATCACATTTAGTTTTTTTTTATCGGCAAATCCATCAAATTTTATTAAGTGGGTATCTCAAACATCCATTACATTTTTCCAGCCCAATGGGTTAAAATAAAAGCCCAAAGGAAATCGGCCTACACATTTAGTTAATTAATAGTACTCATGCAATATACCCAAATTTATGCATAATTTTTTATTAAAACATATATTTACTTTCATTTTGCTTCATGACATTTTATATTCTCTAACACGCATACAATGTTTTCCTAGACTGCTTTATCAATCACAGGTTTCGATGTTACATTCAAGGTATGCCATCTAGTTTTGCTCCCCTAATTGATCCCTTGTAAGATTCTGAATTGCCTTTTGCGATTGCAAATTCTTTCCTTTTCTTTCTTCTTGTGTTTGATGTGTTCCTCTTGTAAATCCAAACTTTTTGGTGAAATAAATAAATTAATGTAAAATGATATGTTGATGGAAAGAGAATACGTGAGAAACAAAAAAAAACAATCGAACTTTAGAATTTTGGCTTGAAATCTTTTATTCCTGTCTGAGTGGTTGGTTAAGTAATGATAGGAATCAAATACATTAATATTACTTGAGTGATGTTTATTTTTTATTAGAAATATACTTACTTGTATGATACTTTCCACTAAATCTTATTCATGAAACCAAAATTTACTCGTGTGATACTTACTATGGGATGAAAAATAATAGGGATAATGATCGAAAAAGGTCCATATTACACACGAAGAATATCCATAAATAGATTTGAATTTACCTATGAAAGATCTAATGGATTTTTACCCATCAAACTATTATGTGTAAAACTTTGGTGGTCGTTTTTTACAACCTTTAATGGGAAATCCATTATTTCTTAAACTTGTTTGGGTTGATCACCTAAAATAATATAATGAAATGGAAAAATGAGATGAATGAACACATTGCAATTAAAAAATTTCATGACATTATTAAGATAATAAAGCAAGGCTACCTTTTTCTTTTCGTTTCTATTAGTTCATATTGCTCGATCCTGCATTCATATGTTTTATTTACTAATTAATTATCTACATAGTTATTCTAAGTTTCATGATTTTTGGAATTTATTGATCTTGTAAATTTCATTTATCCATCTCATGCAAATGATAGTATGAAAGTTATAGATTTTTTTTATTTGCAGATTGAACAAAACTCTGACATCTTCAAAACTTTGTATCTTTATTTGGAGAAAACTATATTCTTCTTTAGTGAATAGATAGATATCACTTTAAGTTTTTTGGTCTAGGTGGATGAACTATCCTGTACAGTGTACAGTTTTTTATACTTTAGTATATTCTTTTATCCAACAAAAAAAGACTATATCGTTCGTTAGAACCCAAAGTTTTCACAAGTAAGTAAGTTCAAGTAACTAATTTCATCTATTACCCCACTTTATCTTACTCTAACTTATGAAGTATATATATTTTTTTCAATTGTATTTGTGTGTGTAAGGAACCAGCACAAATATGCTCTTCATCAATTAAAATTAGTTTATTTTTTAGTAAAATCCACCTTGAGGGTTACTTAAGTGCAACATGACTTGTATCTTCCCAAATCTTTGTGCTTAACCTATATATCTCAATATTTGGCTTAAATTCATCAAGCTCGTGACGTATAATCCTAATCATTTTGTTGTCAATGAGGTCTTTCATTGGAGAATCATACTCCTACCCAAGATCAAGTTTCATGTTCTTTGACGTATTGCTTGTCATGTAATTTAGTGTTCAAATTTACATTTTTAGGACTAACAGTTTCTCTAGTGGTTGGTTAGAATGCTCGTGTAATCAACGAGTCAAATGGCTCACATATTTAATCAAAAAATAATTTGTGTTGTTCAATTTTGTGATGAATATGTCTCCTTTATTTGCCGTATCTCCCAATACCGGTGGTGTGACCGGCTAGCCATTCCTGGTGACGTCATAAATCGTGTCGACCAATGCACTATGGTTTTTGCTTGTTGCTCTCGGCATTGAAACTGAGTTTGACTGACCATATACCGTTCGTGTGACCGGGTTGCCGGTGAGTAATTTTTCGAAAAGTCTCGTCTCGGCATAAAACCTGATTCGTAAAACCGTGACACTGTTTTTGGTCCACCGACTTACCGCTCGTATGGCCGACTTACCGGCGGGCAGGTTCGAATACGCACAACAGTTTTTTTTTCTTCCCTAACTTGATTTCTTTAACACATGAACATCAAAAACACTAATATCTTTCTCAAACATGCAATATCAACTAAAAACAACTAAACTAAACATGAATTAAAAACATAAATCCATATAAAATTGCGGGTTGTCTACTAACCTATGTTTAATGCCCCTCTTAGGCCTGATTTTTATCACCTTAGCTGAAACAACTTCAGTGACAACGAATGGTCGCATCCACGAGTCTTTGTGACAATGAAAGGTACACTAACTATTACATAGATGATTAATGATTCAACCTAACCCTAACAATAAACTCTAGTTCATAACAGTGAATAGAAAGAGAACTAGCAAAAAAGATGACGAAAGAATTAAGTCTATTAAATGAAGTGTGAGTATATGTATGGGACATAAGAGGATTTCTATCTCAACCGTTCATCTCGATCAAGATCAATGGTAACTAGCACATCGTGTTTTTGTGTTGAAGTGTTTTTGTATCGTTTAAGTCCAATAAGTCAAAATTCAACAACTTAACTATGGATATCAGAATATAATCTAGGCCTAAAACATAATTGGTGTAAGTCATCTGAAACCATAAATATCATCCAAGTCCAACAACAAAATACAATTCACAAATAGGGCTGACATACAATAGAAAGGGTATTAAAATTCCATTTCAAAGTGAAATTGAGTCCAAGATTTATTACAGTATATGAGATTGTGGATTTGATAGGCTCGGTTTTCTACATATTTCTTTTTTGTATGAATTCTCGAGGTTGCATACGTGTTTCAAGTATCAATGTTTTAGAATTATTTTGAAACCTACCATAAGACTAAATTTCAATTTCCATGAAAGTTTATGAAAGATTAACACATGTAGAAGAGTAAGTTCAAATCCTAGTTAGACGAGAAGAGGATATTAAAAAGAAGTTATACGTATGTTGAATATTTTATGGAGCTACATAATTGAGAAATCTATGTGAGATACCTAGGAAAGAATTTTAAGAACAAATATGTATCTCGTTAGTTGAGGTATTATGTTAATGACATTAATGACAAAAAATACATTTCATTTTGTATTTTAATGAATTTTGGAGTTGTTTCATGATTGTCAAATAAGCAACAACTAGATACTCTATCAACTATAGAAGTGAGATTTGTTGATGCAACATTGAGTTCATGTAATGCAATTTAGTTACCAAGGTTACTAAAGAAATTACACAATAATGCCTAAGGTCAAAAAATAATTTATTGTAAAAATGTTTTTGCAATAAGTTATCAAATCATCCCGTTTTACGTTGAAAGAGAAAATATATAGATGTAAAATATCACTTTCTACGTATTCCATGCCATAAAAATGTTTTTGTATTTAAAAAACAAAAATTGGAATGCAGATTTGTTAATTACACTTTTGAGGACTCCAAAATTTTAAAAAAATAAAAAAATATTTGATGTATGATCTATGAATGATAATAATTTCGAAGAAATTAAACCTTTGCAGATATTAGGGAGGTTAGAATTTATTAACATAAATTTTATAAGTATTTTGTAAATCTGTGAATAAAATATAATTTTTACCGAGTTACTAATATGTAGAATATATTTGACTAAAATAATATATAAAAATAAGTTCCAAAATTTAATGAAACAAATCCAGTAATCTCTAATTTATTTTAGTTTTTTGTTTAAAATAATCTATTTTAGAAGAAAAAAAATAAAACTTTAAAAAAATATTTAAACAAAACTATGTTGTTCTGGAGGTTTAATGCAATATAAATCATAAATATCTTTTCTTTCTTATTTTCAATAAAACCCTAACTTCCCGCCTCCTTTAGATATACATACACTTTTGATTTATAATCTTTCTTTTCTATTACTGGATCCTTGAAACAATCATTTTTATCATGACTCCACGGTCTTCTTAATTCTATACAAAGTTGTGTCATCGGGAAGCTCCCATCTTCCAGTAAAATGTATTGTGTATCCTCTTATTTTAGGTTGTTGGTCATAACATTTCAATTATAATATGCACTCGAAATCAATGTGTGCATTTTCAAAATCTTGGACTCTTCTAGACAGGTTTGATTTAATGTTTGTCTTATTTTATTATGATAATTGTTTTTTGATTATTTTTAATCTCTTGATGACAAAAATTTCTACTAGGGCATAGGAAAAATTATGTTGAAACGGGTATTTGATTACTCTTAGATAATTTACTTGTGTGATTCTTATCTTTAATATCTTATCTGTTATACCTAGCTTGCAATACTTAGCGGTAATAATATAATTTTAAAGACAGGATATTTATGAATATATAAGACATAACTTTAACTATTAGAAACTTTAAATTCAATTAGGTTTTAATTTTGAAATCTGAGTATTTACGTAAGAAGAGGGTACACGGTTTTCCTTGTAAATTTTTACATACGTTTATAGTGGGCTATTATGATTTATACAGCAAGTAAACCAAGAAAACAAAATGAGCAATTTGATCTGTGAAGACATTAGTTTGATGTTAAATGAGAAAGGCATAGAGAAATGTAAAAATAAATAGAGAAATGCAAAAAGTCAATTAATGTTAGAACTAAAATTTATTAATTAATTTTTCCTCTCCCCTTTCAAGAAGTTTCAAAATACAAAATAACTTTTTAATATGTCAATAAATATTTACAAGTTAATTAGTATTCTACTATTGTATGAAATATTGAATATTTCTTTATTTATATATTGTACAATTGTAAATCATATGTGGTTTCAAACTTTGACAGGGGTTAAGGTGGGATGTTGGTATACTTAGAAGATCTGGAGAAGCTTACATATTTTAAAGGCCTTGATGGAAAATATTAAACTGAGCAACTGCTTAGGTACTAGTCTTGCACACATTCGTAAAATTGTTATATTATAATTTGCACATGTATATTATTGTGTAAAAACTGTGTCTATTTTAAATTGTTGTGCTCATCTTCATTCATGCTTTTATTTTTGCGTTTCCGGCATCTATGCTCATCTATACATGTATATTGGTGTTGGGTATATTTAGAAAATAATATTAATTTAGATAGACCAATTAGAATAAATTAAAAATTATATGGCCTTGAGGATATAAAATGATACGAGTATTGAGTAATCAAACAATCTAATAAACTATATAACAGTTAGTACTTGTTCACACTTGTAATCAGTTGATCATTCCCTTATGTATGTTCCATATTTTTATCTAGTATGACTTCATTTCCTTTTTGTGCGATAAATTAATATATAGCTAATAATTTTTCAGAGTGAACACATTTGGTTATATCAGGGAAATTTGTTGTGGAATCAAAGTCACAAAAGCTATGAAGATATCTTTAGACGTAAACATTAAGTTGGGGTTTCATCTACACCATAACTCTTCATTTACCATATATCAAACCTCTTCCCAAATTCATCATGATGTAACATAGTAAGTGACCCTTGAACACCGAAAATTGTAAGATCTTCTAGGTAATCTTTAAAAACAAAGTCATTTTCCTGGCAACATGACAAATCAAGAAAATTTCCCAAAATACAACATTATGGAAATTAAATATTACAATGGTATATTTTGACCCTCAGCCACCCCAATCCAATGTGAATACCCATTTACATAAGCAACAAAGGACTCAACGACGTGATAATGAAGTGCAACATGACTCATATCTTCCCAGATCTTTGTGCTTAACCTATATATCTCAACGTTTGGCTCAAATTCATCAAGCCGTGACGTATAAGAGCCGCAGTACATGTCAAGTGTCATATTGTTTAAAGTATTGCTTGTCTTGTAATTTAGTGTTCAAATTTACAATTGTTAAGATCAACAGTTGCTCTAGTGGTTGGTTGAATCTTCGTGTAGTATACGAGTTAACGAGTTAAATGGCTCACAGGTGTAATCAAAAAATAATTTGTGTTGTTGAATTTTGTAATGAATATTTATTTTTATTTACCTTATCTCCAAATTCTATCTTTGTATTTTCTCTTTCTTTGTTTTTGCCTTAAACTCTTGTATTTCATTCTATAATGCAAAAGTGTATATATGCAATATGTTCCTGAAATTTTAATAGTAATAAATGTTAAGATTCTTCAAAGTTAGGGTGTATAAAGTATAAATTTCTGTTTTTTATGCTTATAAATTACTTTTTTCTAAATTCATCTGACAATAATTCGCAACAAGAAAATTATAATTTATAAGCATAAAATACCTCAATTAATACCTTATGCACAAAAAGAAGCTTTACTATTTCAGAATACTCACTTGGACTCCCACAATTTTTTAAATTATCTTTTTAGGATTAAATTTATTTGTTGTTTTTCTAGAACATTCCAGTGTTTCTATGATAATATATTGTTTATTTTTCCTAATCGAGGGTCCTATAGTGCACTTCAATCAAAACGAATTTAATAAAGGAAGAAGTGTAATTGTTTATATGTAGAGAACTATAGTTCAATTAAATAAACCAAAAAAGGGGAAGGGGTAGGGGTTGTGGGGGCGTTTCCACATACCTAACAAAAATATCTATGGATCTCCTAATCCAAAGGGAATTAATGAGTAGGTTTAATGAGTAATTATCCGTAAATTGCAGTGAGAATATTTAATAACTGCAAGAAACCATTTTGAAAATCTTGATTACCTTTAACAAGAAGACGCTTCACTACTTAGAAATCTTAACTTTCCATTGTCCGGATTGCGTAATTTCTATTAACCAATCTCAAAACAAGATATAAAAGCTTTCAAGTGGCTAGATCATGCTTCTTGACTTCCATTCTCCAATTTTTCACCCTTCCTCCTCCAGTGACGTTGATGTCATCCAATAGTATCTATCCATTTCATCTTTGACTTTTTTTTTATTGTGGCTTACAATTATATCTATCCATATAATATTTTTTTTACAGATGAAGGTCTGCTGGAAGTGTGAGTATATGTATGTGGCTTCCAATTATATCTATCCATTTCTTTTAAGTCTATTAAAAGAAGTGTGAGTATATGTATGTGACATAAGAGGATTTCTATCTCAACAGTTCATCTCGATCAAGATCAATGGTAACTAGCATATCGTGTTTTGGTGTTGAAAATTTGTTATATTGGTTTAAGTCCAATAAGTCAAAATTCACTAACTTAACTATGGATATCAGAATATAATCTAGGCCTAAAACATAATTGGTGTAAGTCATCTGAAAACATAAATATCATCCAAGTCCAACAACAAAATACAAGTCACAAATAGGGCTGACACACAATAGAAAGGGTATTAAAATTCCATTTCAAAGTGAAGTTGAGTCCAAGAATTATTACATCATATGAGATCGTGGATTTAGTAGGCTCGGTTTCCTACACGTTTCTTTTTTGTATGAATTATCGAGGTTGCATAAGTGTTTCAAGTATCAATTTTTTAGAATTATTCTAAAGACCCATCATAAGACTTAATATCATTTTCCATGAAATTTCATGAAAGATTAAAACAGGCAGAAGAGTAAGTTCAAAGCCTAGTTAGACAAGAAGAGGTATTAAGAAGAAGTTATACATATGTCGAATGTTTTATGGAGCTACATAATTGAGAAATCTATGTGAGATACCTAGGAATGCATTTTAACACAAAATGTGTATCTCGTTAGTTGAGGTGTTATGTTAATGACATTAATGACAAAAAATACATTTGATTTTGTATTTTTAATGGATTTCGGAGTTGTTTCATGATTGTCAAAGAAGAAACAACGAGATACTCAATCAACTATAGAAGTGAGACTTGTTGATGCAACATTGAGTTTATGTAATGAAATTTAGTTCACAAGGTTATTTGAGAAATTACACATTAATGCCTAAGGTCAAAAAATGATTTATTGTAAAAATGTTTTTGTAATAAGTTATCAAATCATCCCGTTTTACGTTCAAAGTGAAAATATACTGATGTAATATATCACTTTATACGTAATCCTTGCAATAAAAATGTTTTGTATTTAAAAAATCAAAAATTGGAATGCAGATGTGTTAATTAAACTTTTGAGGACTTTTTTTTAAAAAAAAATTTAAAAAATTCTATGTATGATCTATGCATGACATTAATTTCGAGGAAATTGAATTTTTGTGGATATTAGGGAGGTTAGAATTTATAAACATAAATTATATAAGTATTTTGTAAATCTATAAATAAAATTTAATTTTTTTAATTTTTTTTTCTACCAAGTTACTAATATGTAGAATATATTTGACTAAAATAATATATATAAAAATAAGTTCCAAAATTTAATGAAACAAATCCAATAGTCACTACTGGAATTCGATTGTTTACCGACGACAGTCTCGTCGGTAAACACCGATAATTCTCTAATTTGTTTTAGTTTTTTACTTAAAATAAACTATTTTAGAAGAAAAACAAAAAGAATTTAAAATAATTATTTAAACTAAACTATGTCGTTTTGGAGGTTTAGTGCAATATAAATCATAAATATCTTTTTGTTCTTTTTCTCAATAAAACCCTAACTACCCGCCTCTTTTAGATATACATACACTTTTGATTTATTACCCTTTCTTTTCTATTACTCAATCCTTGAACCAATCATCTTTTATCATGACTCCACAGTTTTCATAATTCTATACAAAGTTGTGTCATTGGAAGCTCCCATCTTCCAGTAAAATGTATTTTGTATCCTCTTAATTCAGGTTGTTGGCCATAACATTTCAGTTATAATATGCCCTCGAAATCAATGTGTGCATTATCAAAATCTTAGACTCTTCTAGACAGGTTTGATTTAATTTCAGTCTTACTTTTATCATTAGAATTGTTTTTTGATTATTTTTTAATCCCTTGTTAACAAAAGTTTCTACTAGGGCATAGGAAAAATCATATTGAAACTGGTATTTTGATTACTCTTAGATAATTTAATTGTGTAATTCTTATCTTGAATATCTTCTCTGTTATACCTAGTTTGCAATACTTAGTGGTAATAATATAATTTTAAAAGCAGGATATTTATGAATAATTAAGACACAACTTTAACTATTAAAAACTTAAAATTCAACTAGTTTTTAATTTTGGAATCTGAGTATTTACCTAAGAAGAAGGTATACGGTTTCCTTGTAAATTTTTACATACCTATATAGTGCGATTTATCCAACAAGTAAATCAAGAAAACAAAATGAACAATTATGATTTGTGAAGATATTAGTTTGATGTTAAATGAGAATGATTTAGAGAAATGTTAAACTAAACAGAGAAATTGAAAAAGTCAATTAATGTTAGAACTAAAATTTATTAATTACTTTTTCCTTTCGACTTTCAAGAAGTTTCAAAATACAAAATTACTTTTTAAGATGTCAATAAATATTTACAAGTTAATTAGTATTCTAAATTTGGCAGGGCTTAAGATGGGATGTTGGTATGTGTTAAAGATATCGAGGAGCTTACATATTTTAAAGGCCTTGATGGAAAATATCAAAGTGAGCATCTACTTAGGTACCAGTCTTCCACACATTCATAGAATTGTTGTATTATTAGTTGTACATGTATATTATTGTGTAAAAACTGTGTCTATTTTAAATTGTTGTGCTCATCTTCATTCATTCAGGCTTTTATATCTGCGTTTCTTGCATCTATACTTTTGATGAAAAACACCCCTTGGAAGGGAACATGAATGAGTATGGGTGTTAGGTATGTTTAAAATATAATATTAATTTAGATAGACCAAGTAGAATAATTGAAAAATTATATGGCCTTGACGATATAAAATGATACAGAAAGTATGCAGTAACCAAACAACCTAATAAACTATGCAACAGTTAGTACTTGTTCACACTTGCAATCTGTTGATCATTCCCTTATGTGTGTTCCATATTTTTATCTAGTATTACTTCATTGCTTTTTTATGCAATAAATTAATATATAACTAATAATTTTTCAGAGTGAATACATTTAGTTATATCAGAGAAATTTTATGTGGAACCAAAGTCACAAAAGCTTTGAAGATATCTTTAGACGTAAACATTATGGTGGGGTTTCATCTACACCATAACTCTTCATATACCATATATCAAACCTCTTTCCAAATTCATCATGATGTAGCACACTAAGTGACCCTCGAGCACCGAAAATTGTAAGATCTTCTAGGTAATCTTTAACAACAAAATCATTTTCCAGACTACATGACAAAGGAAAGAACATTTCCCGAGATACATCATTATGGAAATCAAATATTACAATGGTATATTTTGACCCTCAGCCACCCCAATCCAATGTGCATACCTATTTACATAAGCAATGAAGGACTCAACGACGTGATAATGAAGTGCAACATGACTCATATCTTCCCAAATCTTTGTGCTTAACCTATATATCTCAACATTTGGCTTAAATTCGTAAAGCTGTGACGTATAAGAACCCCAGTACAGGTCAAGTATCATGTTCTTTAAAGTATTTCTTGTCATGTAATTTAGTGTTCAAATTTACATTATTAAGATCAACAGTTGCTCTAGTGGTTGGTTAGATGCTCGTGTAGTCAACGAGTCAAATGGCTCACATATGTAATAAAAAAATAATTTGTGTTGTTGAATTTTGTAATAATTTTTTTTATTTGTCTTATCTCTAAATGCTATATTGTTTTTCCTTAAACTCTTGTATGTCATTCTATAATGTAGAAGTGTACATATGCAATATGTTCCTGAAATTTTAATAGTAATAAATGTTAATATTATTCAAAGTTAGGGCGCATAAAGTATTAATTGTTGTTTTTATGCTTATAAATTACTTTTTTCTAAATTCATCTTACAATAATTCGCAACAAGAAAATTATAATTTATAAGCATAAAAAATTAACAATTAATACTTTATGCACAAAAAGAAGTTTTACTATTTCAGAATACTCACTTGGTCTCGCTCAACTTTTTAAATTATCTTTTTAGGATTTGATTTATTTGTTGTTTTTCTAAACATTCTAGTGTTTCTATGATAATTTATTGTTTAGAACCACGACCTGTGCCATAACCACGGTAAGTGTAGTGGGGAGTAAAGGTAGGCACTTTGAAGGTTTCATCACGGCATACAAATGATTCATGGTCTAGAAGTTTAAAACTGAGTTCATGAAAGGTAAGGGATTTATCACATGCACGGAGGGCGACTGCGAGTTCTTTGTATTCTTCTCCGAGGCCATTGATGATGTGAAAGTTTAAGTCATCATTATTGACTGGGGAACCAGCAAGAGCTAGTTCATCGGTGATAATTTTGAGGGTATGCACGTATTCTATTATTAAGAGGTTGTTTTTTTCTTGTTTACGAGTCAATTGTGAAGGCTATATACCGGGTTTCTGAGGTGTTTGCATATGCGATGGCTAGTTGAGTCCATGCGTCGTTGGAGGTGAGGGTTGTGGTTATATCGGTGGCTATTTGTGGTTCAACGGAGGCTAGTGTGGTGAATAAAATTGTCTTGACATTTCCATGAAACATGTGCAGGATTCGGGAGTTGTTGTCCATTATTGTCGATGGTGGGTGGTGGACATGGAAATGATCCATCAATATAGCCTATGAGATCATAGCCTAATAAAACACAGTGGAATTGTACTCTCCAAGTAGAATAGTTTATGTCATTGAGTTTGAGTGGTAGTAAGGCAGCGAGATTAATGGTGATAATATTTGGGGATATGTATGGTTGTTTAATGGATGGATTGGGATTAGTTATGGTGGTAGAAATGGTGGTGGTGTTTTGAATGTTAGTTTGTTCCATTGAAAGAGATAAGCTGAAAAAAATAGACTAGATAATGGGTTTTGAGAATTTCGTAATATATGAAATTATATATATTGGCTTAAATATAATTTGTAATGGTTGACGGAATTGATTTGATCAAAAGAAAGTATTATTGGAGAGGAACGTAATGGACATGGAAAGAATTATTGAATTGATTTAGAATGTCAACTATAGTGAAGATGAATCTTCTTAATTGCCTTTGAAAAGAAAAGAAGAAAGAAAGTGGGATATAGCTTAGCTTTTGATTTGAGAAAAAAGACTACGAGTGATTTGATTTTTTTTGCTCTTGTTTTGTCTTCAATACCATAAAGAGACAATATCAATTTATGTATTTTTTTGTTACATATTTAGTATATTACTATTCTATATATATATACAATCATTACATAAATATTTACTAACAATATATATGGTAGCTAATATCAAGGATCAGTTAATATCTTGATTAATTGCATGATTTTCGAGCTTATATTGTGGGAGGTGACTGTGGATAAGATTTGATATGATTTGATATGATTTGTGTGTTTAATTCATTTCCTTAATAAGGGGGAGGACCAAGGTTGGTTATAGACAGGTACATAATTTTTCGGCCATGGAATCACTCTTTCATGTTGCAAGAAGCACCTGTCGTTAGCACTACGGTTTGAGTGCAACTTCCTTGGTTACCATTGATTGATTACACTAAGGAGATTCTTAATATCTGAAGAAAAATGGTCTGAATTGATCAATTCACCAAGTCGATACAGAGGGAAAATTTCACAAGACTCTCGGTCGAAATAGATTTGAATAAACCTTTACTATCAAAGATACATATACATAATCATTTGCAGAAGGTAGAGTATGAAGGGATTCATCTAAAGAAATGGGAGAATTAGGATAACCGGAACAAGTTAGAAGAAGCATCGCGACATGTAAAACAAAATCCAACAGAGGTTTATGGTGAGTGGATGACGATGGATAGGAGTAAGGGGAGAAAACCGGGAAGTGGGCTGATACAACCGATCAAACCTGCCTCTGAAATGGCGATTGTGATTTCACAAAAACAAGGGGGAACACCGGCCAAAAGGAAGACGATATAGAAGGGAATGAGTCACAATGAGGGGGTAAAGGTTTGATGTGTTAGCTAGCATGGAGGCGGAGGGAATGAGTGAATATAAGAGCATTGAAATAGGCGAGAGATGGAAAGGCGGAGGGGAAGGGGATTGAGAAGGATCATATAAGAGGTCCGGATATAAGCTAAAATCCTAAAAAAGAGGTGGAATCAGTTTCTCATATGGTAGTACAAACGGAGAACAATGGTCTAGAAAGGGGATCTTTTTAAATTGAATCTGCAGATTATAGTAGATGGAGATTTAGTAGGGGCATCGGGTAAGCACAAAAATAAGGTGGAGACGATTGGGAAAAAGAGTTCACAGAATTTAGGGGAGCTACTTGGGAGGGGGGGGGATTTGGGCGTATATACCAATTGATAAGTCTAATGATAAGAAGGTAGCGACGGGTGAGGAAAATGTGGGTACAAGTATGGTTAGTTCGGAGGTGGGGCTGGAAGAGGAAGAAAGTGGTACTTCGAGAAGTGGGGTACTCAAAAAAATAGTAAGTAATTTAGATAGTGATGAGGTAGGGTATACGCTAGAGTGTAACAAAGACAATAGTGCAATTTTGGAAGATTTGGACATGGCGGACAAGGAGGTCTCTGCTGGTGCACACGAAGAACAAAGTATGGAGCGAGATGATGGTTCGAAAATAACACAGATTTTGGAGAAATCAGAATTGGTTTGAGGAAGGGAACATGAGGCGATGCACTGGTTTCAGAGAGAGAGAGAAGATTAGATATACTCGTGGAAAAGAAACACAAAATTCTATCATTTGTCGGTTCTGGTAAAGAGAGGAAAGAAGGAAAGGTATAGAATTCGAGACAATAATCACGAGATATTCTCGATGAGGCAGGGGAAGTTACATGGGTTAGAGAATTCCTTAAGTCGTTATATTCTGCTGAAGATGGTATGGAAACTCATTTCTACAGGCATTGAGGACGCTCGATAGGGATTCTGTCACTGCACTGTAGAACGTATCAAACGATTTCCATGCTACCTCGTCTCCACCCCAAACTCAATTTCCCTTTCCATGGTGTCTTGGGGGCTTACAGGTTCTGGCTTCTTGGTCACAACTCTGATTGTTGATAGTTCTTGTGACTTCTTTTTCTTCTTCTTCTTTCCTGAAATATAGAACGTTTCATAATCATCTTCAATATAGAGTGTCACGGTTCCCTCATTCACATTTACTATGGTGTCGCTGGTGGCTAGGAATGGACGCCTAAGTATGAATGAGACGTTCTTATATGCTTTATAGTCAAGAATAATAAAATATGTGGGAATAACAAAGTTAACTCCTTGGACGAGCATGTCCTCGATTACACTTCACAGATTTTTCAGTTGATTGATCCGCAAGCTGTAAGATTATGGATGTCGGTTTTTCATCACTAATACCAATCTTCTTGAATATACTTTTGGACATGATATTCACACTTGCCCCTAAATAACACATTGCCTTTCCATGAAATATACCACCTATTTTGATTGGGAGGTTTAAACCTCCAGGATATTTAAGTTTTGGTGGTAACTTTCGCTGTACTTGTGTTGATATCCCTTCATTGAGTGTCACAGTCTTGGATATTGTAAACCTATATTTATTGGAGAGTGCATCTATAAAGAATCAATTATAGTCTCGATTTCCTTCTATAGCTCCAAGTAGAGGGACGTTGATTTTCACTTGTTTTAACGTCTCCATAACTCCTTTGGATAAGCAGTTTTACATGATAATAGAAATGTAGGGGTGGTGGTCTCACTCTGCTTTTCTCTTCCATTCTTGGTGTATCAACCACTTTGGGCTTCTTAATCTCATCGTGTTTAACCTCTTTAACCCAATATTCAACAATTATCTCATATAAGTTCATCCGATCTACGTTTGACTTGGTTGGTAGAACCTCCACTTTACTCGATGAAGATGGTGGTAATTCTTTCATCTTTCAGCCTGAAGACTTATAATCTTAACCTTGTCGTCAACATACTGGATCTTCTTCATGTTAGAATTTGTACTCTGGGTCAATTGCAAGAGTTGACTTTGCATTTGTTCTATGACTGTAGTAAGCCGCATAACATTTTGCTCTAAAAGTTGATTATGTTGTTTCAGATCATGATTTTGTTCTTGCAGGCTTTGCACTACTGATGCATTGATCTTTGACTCACGTCTGCTCATATTGTCCTTTGAGAAGTTGATGAATTGACTAATAGTCTCTTCTAACTCAATGATATCTTCTTGAGGACGTGATGGAATTTATGTTGGAGCTTGACTTACATTATACGCATTGTAGCCTAGTGGTTGATAAGCTTGATTTTCATAGGCTTGTTCTTGCAGGTATAACTGTTGAGGTGGAACTCGTATGCTTTTCTCAATTGTTATACCGAGTTGTTGTATTTGATCTTGCAAGCTTGAAAACCTCACCTCTGTATCAATAGTAGTGGTAGGATTTTGTGATTGTGACCAACTCATGTCGGTTTTGATGATTCTTTCCATACCACTCTTTGCTTCTTTCGGATACATAGAGACAAAACTACCACGACCTATATAATCTACTCTTAGCCTTGGATATGTATTGAGTCCTTGATAGAACATGGCTAATTGTAATTCTTGCGTGTATCCACGTAGTGGACATCTTGCCAACTTCTCTTGAAACCTCGTACATGGTTCTAGGTGTCGCCTAGGGTGTGATAAAAATAAGATAAAATTAAGTCAAGAAACTACGCACTCTCACCCTAGACAGGCACAGTACTGCAAGTATTACAGGACGTATGCAAGTTTTAGTTAGTAAGTTGAGTTCGTTCTCAAGGACTTAAGTGTGTTATACGCGTGAGTAGAAATAACGAGTAAAAGTAAATAATTAAAAGATAGAAAATAAAAGATATGAATTTCGAAAATAATTAATTAAACTAAGAAATTAAAAGACGATAAAGTAAAAGATTAAGAATATGAGATGAGAAGTATAGCTTAGGTTTTGCTAGTATGCACTAATCCTTCTAATTCTATCTATAGATCTAGTTCATAAGGGAGAATATTAGCTCTTGGTATACTTAGTCAGGATTCTAAATTCCCATACCTTAGACCTTGAGAGCGACTAAGGGGCTACGACACAACCAAGACGAGGTCTCAAATAGGGTTATCAAGCGCTACCAAGGCCCTAAACAGAACACTACAATCATTGGTGATATGGTGATTAAAACAAACCCTAATGACTATCTAGTTAGAATCATGTTTTGTCAGAACTAATATCGACACTAGACATTATTTGGTGGTTCAATAGTTAAACACCTTGTCAAGGAGACCATCTAACTACTATTAAAACAATCCTAAAGTGATCAGTTCTAGGAAAGACATTAAATCAAAACACATAAACAAATATTAACTAAGTAGCTAATATCAGATTAAAACATATAATTTTCAAAGAAACTTTAGATAGAAGAATTAGAATTCATAGATTATACATGATGCAAAACCCAAGCTATTGGAAGTTTAGTTCATACCTGAAGGAAATAAACTAAAAGAAATTACAAAGGACATCATCTTGCTCTCTACAATAAACTGGAAGAATAAAACCTTAAAAACTAATTACTATGAGGCAAGGATGATTTACAAGTGATATAAGGGTGTATTTATAGGTGTTTAGAAGACCTTATTCGTTTTCTTGAGGAAGAGATAAAGTATTGGACTTCTAGCCCAACTCAAATTCGTATGGAAATAAAGATAAACACTGCTGGACCGTTTTGAGCATATCTTCTTCGTTATTGGTCGGTTTGAGCTCCATAAGATACCAAAAGAATTGTAGCAGAATTATCTCTGTCCCTATGAAAGCAAATTACCAAAATAGGCCTAATTCTTAGGTAAATAACCACTTCTTTAGGCGTGCACTGCAGAATTCAGATTTAGGCAGCTTTTCCTTTTCCATCTTTTTAGCTTTTGTTTCCTTATCTCCAATTACCATGAAAATGTCTTTCCATAAGTTGTTGTCTTTGACTTGGATTCTAATTAATCTCCATAATTATCTTTAAAGCTTCACACTAAAATAAACAATTAAACCCAATATGCTCTAAAAATATTAATTCAACAAATCAAGACTCAAAATAGGAAAGTGCACTATTTCTCAAGAAAATCGACATTAATGACTTCTAAATCACTAAAAATGATGTCTCAACCTAACATTAATCTATCACAAATGAGGAGACATCAAGACCCCCAACTCAAAGTTGTATCATCCCGATACAATAAAGATAAAAACAAAGGGAAGTCTATATATACACACTTATAAAATTTCCAATACAATGGGAAAAAGCATAGCAGAATATATAGAATAAACCTAAAGCAACAACTCAGAAAATTTTATGCAATAATATTCATAAACTACATACCTGTACACTTCTCATATCCACAGTCAACACGGCTTGAATTCAAGATCAGATTAGTTTCGCAATGTAAGAAGGATTGGGACTTTACTCAGTTCCCCAAGAGAGCTATAGATTGTTCATCAAACCTCACTAGTATTCAAAGATCCACTCAACTAATCTCTAATGGCTCAATCACTTCTCAATTACATAGCAAAGAATCACAAGGTCTTTAAGGTTGTAATTTAGGCTTAGGGACGGTATGATAGTATATTTGGATAATTTGGAGTGAGTTTTTGGCTCTCTCCTCTCTAGCCATCAACAAATCGCCCTAGAGCTTGAGTTACTCTCATAAAACGTTTCTCACTCAACCCAATGAATTCCTTGATGCACAATTTAGCATCCCCAATAACCCAACTAAAGCTTAAGATGTTCACATAAACATCCACTTTGCCGGTCCGAAATATATATATTTTCTTTTCTTTTCAAATCAATTTTTTCTATAGCTATGACTCTCTTTTAATGTTGAGATATCACACTATTTTCTCATATATATATTTTTTCTTTTAATGCCCTTGTTGGCAAAATAGCTCGTAGCTTATTTTTCATTCACTATTACCCCGGCAAAGGGTTACAATAAAAATCTGTGAATCATCATCAATATAAAGCACAAAGCACAATTAATAAGCTAAAAAATCCCATCCCAATAACAATACCCATAATGGTTGACCCACCACCCCAAACTCAAGCTCTAAAACAACTGTCTATGCATCGCGATTCGAGTGCGGGTCATATGGAAAAGTCCTATAATCTAAAGGGATATGGCTTATAACGTGTTTCAAATAAAAAGGCTTTAGAAAGGCTAGAAGGGGCTGAGAAGGATATAGCATATAAAATCAAAAAATCACAAGGTGAGAAGGTATAAAAAGGCTTCAAAGGCTTCAAATATGAAAGAACCGCCTTAATCACTTTCTACACTATGTAATTTCGTTGTTTTCTTACCTTTAGCACTTTCATCAAATGGTTGTCAACTAGCTTGGATCTCACGGCCTACACACTTCTCAAGGTTCCCTGAGATCGAACATACTTTCTATCGCATTGCTCACTAATCTTTTCTTTACTATCAACGTGTGTTTTCCTGCAAATACTCAAAGCATACAAATAAATAGCTCATAAACATACTACTTACTATCATTAATTCACTGAGCTTATGCTTTCAAGCTATTAAACACACTCTACATCTAATTCCCATGTATCAAAATTTTTAATTTCTACCTAAAAACAGAAAAATGGAGATGAGAGACAACGAATCCCCACAACCCCAACTCAAAAATGAGCCGTGTCCCCACGACTCGAAAAACAGAAATTAAAATTAGCAGATAAACATATTTACAGAAATGGTAAGGAAGAAGGAGAACATACTCTCGAGGCTATTGCCTCGCATCATTGATATCCAAGGTAGGAATTGCTGGACCATTCGTTAATTGCTCAAGGAGTTTCATGATGTGCACTTGATTAGCATTGATTTGTGCCACATCATTGACTAAAGAAGTTTGAGCTGCTTCGAATTTTGTTAAACGCTCCTCCATCTTCCATTGCCAATTTTGCTCCTTTTCTTCTTTCGAGACTTGCGTAGAACCCGCTCTCCGAAAGATATCCTTGATCCAAGCATTATCAATATAACTTGTCTTAAACTCGAGTTTCTCTTCTTCACCCAATGTAACATTCGCTTTTCGCACAAGACACGTGATCATAGTAGGAAATTTAACAATATAAACCGATTTAGGAGAGACCGAAAATCGTATCACCTCCTCATAGATCAACTGTGCCACATCAACTTCTTCTCCTCTCAAAATACAGTCCAACAGTAGAGCGTACTTCATAGTCACATCCAAAGTTCGTGTGTTTCCAAAGACATTGGGAATAAGGAAATTGTGCCAAATTCTAGCATCCGATTGAAGATATTTGTAAGGCCAAGGTGCCTTCAATTCTCCCTTATGTGATTGCACTTTCTCCTTGTCTAAAACATGCTCAAAAAGTAATTCCTCATTAAAGATTTTTCGTTTAGCAACCGCTTCTTCAAATTTGCAACAACCTTTCAATTTCCTAAACTTGAAGTGGTTTCTAATCTCATCAACTGTGAAAGGAACTAGCTTTCCTCTAATAGGAACACAATCGTTTCTATCTCGGCTAAAGAGGCCTAAATAGAATTCCAAAACTAACTCATGACATAATTCAGAACGTCTTACCATGAACATAGACCAACCCAATTTCTCACCAAGCTCTAAGAATCTCGCGTATTCTCCTGTACCAACTTCTTCCTTGAATACTTTCTCATAAGCAAAAGGTAGCTCTTTCAATTGTTTCTCTGCAGAAGCTTTTAAGGTTTTTAAAGCTTCCTTTTTCTCCTTGGGTGTAGGACCTTGTGGAAGTTGTGTTTTCTCCTTTGCATAAAAGTAAAGATTTTTTAACATTACGATCACATAAAGTTTTACCACCATCTTCAACTTTATCTTTACCCTTTGATTTAGAACTAGAACCTTTGTCAATTGATTTCTTCTTGATTGTATCCAATCCCTTGCTCTTCTTCACCTCCCTCTTGATAGCTAATATTGTTGTTCTATTAGTCATCCTTAATTAACCCCCAACTCAAAGCTTTAGCAACCCTTGAATTTTGAACTTGTGAATTTTTGGTTGAACAAGCTTGATTTGGCTTAGGATATATGAATGGATGATGAATCTCTATGTGGGTGAGGTGGATTTGTAATGGGTAGGCTTGGATTTAAGAAATTGTAGGATGAATTTGTGAAATTTGAGCTCTTGATTCTTCAATTTGATGGAATTGGTGAGGATTGGGTGCTTGAATCTCTCTTGTAATGATGTGGAGAGAAGATTTGATGTGTTTCTCTTGATGATTGGGTAGTGTTTTCATGATTGGTGAAGGTTTTGATGAGCTTCAATGGAGTTGGGAGTGTTTTGGAGAAGAGAAAGAGGCTTAAGGTTTAGTAAATTCGGAATAATAAGCTTAATACCTCTTTTATAAGCTCAAAACCCGTTTTTCTCTCTCCAATCGGCGCGGCGCGGTATACCGGGCATATCCTCCGGTATACCGGAACATCTGATGCTCCAAAAAATTCCGTCTCGTCAAATAACACGCGCTAGCAACCCGTGGCACGGGTTTTTGGACCCGCGGTATACCGCGGATATGGTCCGGTATACCGGACTGATCAGCGTGAATTTTTTTCGTCTCGGCAGGGAACACGTGGCAGCTACCCGTGGTACGGGTTTTCTTCACCTGCGGTATACCGGGGCTGATGTCCGGTATACCGCTCCCCTGCTTCAGTTTTTCTGAAAAAAATTTGTTCGCTTCCCTAACTCGATTTCTCCAATACCTAATCATCAAAAACACTAATACCTTTCTCAAATATGCATTATCAGCTAAAAACAACTAAACTAAACATAAACTAAAGACGTAAAAGACATGAAAACTAAAAAAACTACGGGTTGTCTTCTGTACAACACTTTTGTTTAACGTCTTTCAAAGTTAGACGTGTTACCTCTGTCAAGATTTGCGAATATAGCCTCCCCAACAACGAGTTAGGCTATGAACGTCAACTAATCTGCGCTTGACCCCAGTTTTGGGGCGAATTTCTATCACTTTGGCTGAAACAACCTTAGTGACAATAAATGGTCCCATCCACGAGTCTTTGAAACTTCGTGGCCTATTCTCGCGTTTGTGAGCTTTCCATAGAACTTCATGGCCAACCCTAAACTCAATGTTTGGCTTAGTATCCACAGGCTTTAAGTGGATCTTCTCAGGAGGGACTTTGTGGTATGAATGGCTGTGGATGACAGGAACAGTGGGATCCAACTTCCTGGTTTCTTCCCCAAGACATAGAAGGTCTCGGATACATTCTTTGCATGAAGGGTGATTGTCCCTTCTTGGAAGTTGATGACACTTTGACTTGTGGCCATGAAAGGCCGTCCAAGTATGATTGGAACTTGCTTATCTGCATCAAAATCAAGAATAACAAAGTCAGTAGGGATGGCGATATTACCTGCATGGACTAAGACGTCCTCCACTGTTCCCCATGTCCTTTTAAATGAGTTGTCAGCAAACTGCTACTTCACAGGAGTTTTCTCTGATTTCTGAAGTCCAAGTTTCTCGAACACGGACTTAGGCATAAGATTCACACCAGAACCCACATCGTACATCGCCTTCACCTTGAGCATACCATGTAATTGAATAGGAAGATTGAAACTTCCCGGATCTTTAAGCTTTGTTGGTAGCTCTTTCTCACTCCTTCTCGACACCCTCAGGTTTTCTCTCGGGATCTCGACACTCGCTTCTTTTTCAGGAATAACTTGCGTAAAAACTTGTTGCGGTGTAAGTCCTCTCTTTGCAATCTCAAGCATTTGGGCGTTGATATTTCAGGTTGGTACGCCTCTACAAATGTCTTGAGTACAGTGTCATCCTTAGGATTTGTATCAGGAATAGTTGATAGCACTGGTTGAACAACAGGTGGCGACTCCACCTTTTCTTCTTCTTTCTCTTCATGCACAGCAGGTGCAACTTCATCTTTTGATTCCTCCTTTGAGGCTTCTTTCTCTTTAGCCAGCTCAGCTGCATAATCCACAACCGATCGAATTTTCTCTTGCATCTTCCTCAAAAGTTGTATAAATTCGGCTTTCTCTTCTGAATCGTCCTCCACATAAACCTCAGAACAGTCAGATTCCACGGGGCTACACTTGGTTGGTTCTTCTTCGGTACTCGGAACTTCCACGGCACTAACGGCAGCATGCGGTACTTCCTTCTGTTCTTCTTCAATTTCAAGGCAAATAGCCTTGCAAGCTTCGAACCCAACATTGTTTTCATCTCCTTTGATTGCCTTTACTTCCTTTTGTTCTATTAAATTTGTTAAAACTTTGTTTAACTGTTCTACTTGAGTACTTAACATCTAAAGTATGGCATCGTGTCCTCGGACCTTCTCGTCCTGAGCGTTTATACTCGTGGTCAAACGGTCCAGAGCTTGTGCTATCTGTTGATTATCCATAGATCCTTCTTGAGGATACTGAGGTAAAGCTTTCTGATCTAATGAATCGGTATAGGCATCTTGAACAGGTTGTTGAGGGGGAGCAGGTCTATTCTGATGTTGATTTTGGTACTGACCTCTCTGTTGGAAAGAGTTGTTCTGGGGGCGCGGTTGATAATGACCAGGATTAGCGGCCCCTTGTGGATTTGAATACTGCATACCCGGATGGTTTCGGTAACCCCATTGATAACCTCCGCGATTGGATATAAAGTAAACAGATTGTGGATTTGATTCTCACTCTTCCCATGTATGATCGTTAACCCCACATTGTTGACAACCTTGTGCTTCTTGTACTAAATTTGCAGCGGCTAAATTCTTTTGCATAGCTATTTTCAGCTCTTTGATTTGATTTTCTAACACGGATATTTGAGCTGAGTTCGCAGTTTCTGCGTCTAAACGAAGCGTTCCTCGGGTCTTTGCTACAGAAGCTCGCGTTGAAGGCCAACTTCTTTCTTGTTCCATAATATTCTGTAACACCTCGGAAGCTTCATTGTGATTCATGGACATGAAATTACCCTTTCCGATGTTATCCACCTTCTCTCTACCTTTATCATTAAGACCTTCATAGAATATAGCAAGTTGTAGAGCCGGTGTATAACCATGGAGCGGACATCTAGCTAATTTTTGTTGAAATCTTGTCCATGACTCTCACACTGTTTCTCCATCTTCATGGCAAAATCTTGCAAGCTCGGTTTGATCTTTGAGTCTCATACTCTTCGGATAAAAGCGGTTAAAGAATGCGGCTTGAAGTTCTCTCCAAGAATGAATGGTTCAATGTGGTTGTCTCTCTAGCCAATCGCTAGCTCTTCCGGTTAAGAAGAACGAAAACATATGACAATACAGTTGCTCGCGTGTAATGCCAGGAGTAATGTAGGCATCACAAATCTGCATGAACTTCTGAATCGATCTTACCGGATCTTGAATTGCTGTACCAGTGTAGAGTCCAAAACTTTGAAATTGTCTGAGCATACCCGGATCGAGTCTAAATTTAATATTTGGAATCTCTGGAGGGCGGTAACCGATTGGTTGAACATGAAACGGCACATGAAGACCAGGGAGATCTTGCTGTGCTTGATTCTGTTGATTATTTAGGTTATTCAGCCCATTACCTCCTCCTACTGGTATTTGTACACCGTGTTGTCCTCCACCAGGTGGTGGATCTTGTTGTACGACACCAGGTGGTGGATCTTGTTGACCTTGTACGCCTGCCATAGCTCTTCTTAAGGATCTTTCCTCACGAACACGTCTGTTATAAACTCTAAAGCTCCTCTCAGGCTCCGGTAACGGAGGCCAAGAATTAAACACTGTGAATCCTGAAAAAGGCTAAAGCAAACCACAAGCGTAAATCTGGAAAAATAAAAACTAAAAACTGAAAAGTAAAAACTAATTAAAAACTAATTAAAAACTAATACTCGAAATAGATAACCCACACGCTAACGAGACACAAGTCCCCGGCAGCGGCGCCAAAAAGTTGGTGTCGCCTAGGGTGTGATAAAAATAAGATAAAATTAAGTCAAGAAACTACGCACTCTCACCCTAGACAGGCACAGTACTGCAAGTATTACAGGACGTATGCAAGTTTTAGTTAGTAAGTTGAGTTCGTTCTCAGGGACTTAAGTGTGTTATACGCGTGAGTAGAAATAACGAGGAAAAGTAAATAATTAAAAGACAGAAAATAAAAGATATGAATTTCGAAAATAATTAATTAAACTAAGAAATTAAAAGACGATAAAGTAAAAGATTAAGAATATGAGATGAGAAGTATAACTTAGGTTTTGCTAGTATTCACTAATCCTTCTAATTCTATCTATAGATCTAGTTCATAAGGGAGAATATTAGCTCTTGGTATACTTAGTCAGGATTCTAAATTCCCATACCTTAGACCTTGAGAGCGACTAAGGGGGCTACGGTACAACCAAGACGAGGTCTCAAATAGGGTTATCAAGCGCTACCAAGGCCCTAAACAGAACACTACAATCATTGGTGATATGGTGATTAAAACAAACCCTAATGACTATCTAGTTAGAATCATGTTTTGTAAGAACTAATATCGACACTAGACTGTGGTGGTTCAATAGTTAAACACCCTGTCAAGGAGACCATCTAACTACTATTAAAACAATCCTAAAGTGATCAGTTCTAGGAAAGACATTAAATCAAAACACATAAACAAATATTAAGTAAGTAGCTAATATCAGATTAAACATATAATTCCCAAAGAAACTTTAGATAGAAGAATTAGAATTCATAGGTTATACATGATGCAAAACCCAAGTTATGGGAAGTTTAGTTCATACCTGAAGGAAATAAACTAAAAGAAATTACAAAGGACATCATCTTGCTCTCTACAATAAACTGGAAGAATAAAACCTTAAAAACTAATTACTATGAGGCAAGGATGATTTACAAGTGATATAAGGGTGTATTTATAGGTGTTTAGAAGACCTAATTCATTTTCTTGAGGAAGAGATAAAGTATTGGACTTCTAGCCCAACTCAAATTCGTATGGAAATAAAGATAAACACTGCTGGACCGTTTTGAGCATATCTTCTTCGTTATTGGTCGGTTTGAGCTCCATAAGATACCAAAAGAATCGTAACAGAATTATCTTTGTACCTATGAAAGGAAATTACCAAAATCGGCCTTCTTCTTAGGTAAATAACCACTTCTTTAGGCGTGTACTGCAGAATTCAGATTTAGGCAGCTTTTCCTTTTCCATCTTTTTAGCTTTTGTTTCCTTATCTCCAATTACCATGCAAATCTCTTTCCATAACTTGTTGTCTTTGACTTGGATTCTAATTAATCTCCATAATTATCTTTAAAGCTTCACACTAAAATAAACAATTAAACCCAATATGCTCTAAAAATATTAATTCAACAAATCAAGACTCAAAATAGGAAAGTGCACTATTTCTCAAGAAAATCGACATTAATGACTTCTAAATCACTAAAAATGATGTCTCAACCTAACATTAATCTATCAAAAATGAGGAGACATCAGTTCTCCAACACTCTCTCCGGCTTCTTGTAAGAAATTAATAAGCTCCAATTGTTCCTTCACTCTCATACTTGTAAGATAAAATTGATCAACGAATTTTGCTTGAAGCTTTTCCTAATTTGTTATTAGCTCGGGAGGTTGATCATCTAACCAATCGCTTGCTTTCCCGGTCAAGAAGAATTGAAACATTAAATAATACACTTGTTCTTGCGTAACACCTTCAGTAATGTAGGCATCACAAAATTGCATGAATTTCTGAACAGATTGGACCAGATCTTGATGAGTAGCACCACTATATTTACCATAGCTCGTGAATTGATTAATCAAGTTAGGATAAGGCTTGAATCGAATGACTTGAATATTTGGAGGGCGAATCCTAATGGGTTGCACTCGGAAATGGCCAGGAAAACCTAGCTCTAACCGTTGATTAGCCATCTAAAACCTGGAAAAAGACAAAAACAAAAAGAAACGCGTAAAACTGAAAACAAATAAAAAACTTCTACACTAAAAAAACACAAATAGACTAAGTTAAAGATAAATCTCCGGCAGCGGCGCCAAAAACTTGGTAGGGGCAAAGGTATGAAAAATAAACAGATAAATAATGATAATAATAGAGGACACACCCTTGACTACCACAAGAAACTCACTGGAAGTATTACAAATCGTTTGCAAGTTTAGTCGATAAGAAAAGGTCGTTCACAGATATTTAATCTGTTAGATCTACTTGTATCAATAAGCGTAGATGAATTTAGATGTTTAAAATAAAATATAATAAGATGAATAATTATCTGATGTGAAATAATAAATAATAATATAGATAAATAAATATGAATGTATTTCAGATAAATTATTGTTACTAATATGAGCCTATTTTACTAAGTTGTTATTCTTATCATAAAGGTGAATTGAGCATTATATATTAACCGGGATTCTAAATTCTTCCTAACCCCCGTCAGGGTGGACTTAGGAGAATCCTCTCCACTACCAGGGGATTTGGGATAGGGGACCCTGAGTAATGATCAGTGGTTAAATCAAACCTTTACGACTATCTAGTTAGGCAACCCGTCAGGATCACTACCGCACACTAGACGATTATGTGGTGTTGTCAATTATTGAATCCCCCTTTCGTGTGTTAAATCAATTTCTAAGGATAGTCCTAAGATTGGCCAAATCTAGGACTGGAACAATAAGTCAAAGCACAAAATACAAATATACGCCAAGCTCAAATCAATTACAATAACAAATAATATTATGAAATTTAGACAAAATAATAACCCAACAATTAAAAGTAAAAGTTACTGAATAAAAACTTAGAATTATGGTGAATCCATAAATCTATAGCTAATTACCCAAAATAAAGAGAAGGAGATATGTATAATAGCAGTTTGTCACTCTCCAACTTCGTGCTTCTTGTCTTCCTCTACAGGTCAGCTTGTTTCTCTGGATGATAAATTTGATACTAAGGATTAGTATTAAGCAAAGAGTAATATATGGCTTAGAGCTGAGCAATAACATCTTTAAAATGATTAAAGGGTGTATTTATAGGTGTTTAGGAAGCCCTATTTCGAAATCTTGGAGTAGAAGCCAAGTAATTAAACTCCTTTTCCAAATCAATTTTGTTTCCTAAAATATAGGAAAAGAGAAAAACTGTTGCTGTCTTGTTTTCGTCGTAACATCTTTGTTATTGCTCTGTTTTTTGCCTACTTTATATTGAAACGACCGCATCAAAGAGATCTACACTTCATATTTTTAATTCTCCTCTAAATGCCCTGCCTATTTTGAGTTATATTCATGTTAGTGGACGTGACTGCAGAATTTCAGCTTTACTTGGCAACTTTTCGTTTCCTAATTTATCTCTACTTTCTTTTATCTCCAATTTCTATCTATATCCTCTTTCGTTATATAATTAGAATTGATTTGGCGTATAATTAATTTCCATATATCTATAAAGCTTCACACTAAACAAATAAATTAAACCCAATATGCTCTAAAAATAATAAATCATCAAATCAAGACTAAAAATAAGAATTTATCCAAATATGAATAAAAATATATAATTAAATAACTAATACACCAAAAATGATGTTTCTAACCTAGATAATTATATCACAAATAGAGAGACATGAAATACATGGGAGCAAATCGCAATAAAGTCAATGGCCTCCTTTTGAGTATACCCTTTAGGTACTAGTCTAGTCTTATATATAGGGGGATCACTGCCAACACTATTTCTTTCAATTTATACAACCAACTACATTAGACTAATTTACCCATTTAGGTTTCCCAACCAATACCCAAGTTTTATTCACAAGAAAATATTTTATCTATTTATTCATGGCGGGAACCCAAATATTGCTTACTACTCAAAGCATTACTTAAAACTCAAAGCATTACATAAAACTTAAAATTGTTATATTATTGTTTGTGCATGTATATCACTGTATAAAAGATGTATCTATTTTAAATTGTTGTGCTCATCTTCATTTATGATTTTATTTTGCTTTTCTTGGATCTATACTTTTGATGAAACACGCCACTTGGAAGGAAAATGGGAGGGGAGTTGGGTATGTTTAGAAAATAATATTAATTTAGATAGACCAATTAGCAAATATTAAAAATTATATGGCCTTGAAGATATAAAATGATACAAAGAGTATTTGGTAATCAAACAACCTAATAAACTATCCAATGTGAATACCCATTTACATAAGCAACAAAGGACTAAATAAGGTGATACTGAAGTGAACATGACTTGTATCTTCCCAAATCTTTGTGCTTAACCTACATATCTCAACATTTGGCTTAAATTCATCAAGCTCGTGACGTATAATCCTAATCATTTTGTTGTCAAATGAGATCTTTCGTTGGAGAATCATACTCGAACCCCAGATCAAGTTTCATGTTCTTTGACGTATTGCTTGTCATGTAATTTAGTGTTCAAATTTACATTGTTAGGAGCAACAGTTTCTCTAGTGGTTGGTTAGTATGCTCGTGTAATCAACGAGTCAAATGGCTCACATATTTAATCAAACAATAATTTCTGTTGTTGAATTTTGTAATGAATATCTCTCCTTTATTTGCCTTATCTCCCAATGCTATATTTGTATTTTATCTTTATTTGTTTTTGCCTTAAAATCTCATATGTCATTCTATAGTGAAGAAGTGTATATATGCAATATGTTTCTGAAATTTTAATAGTAATAATTGCTAAGATTCTTCAAAGTTAGGGATCATAAAGATTTTATTGTTGTTTTTTTTATGCTTATAAGTTACTTTTTTCTAAACTCATCCGACAACTATAATTTGCAACAAGAAAATTATAATTTATAAGTATAAAAAAATAGTAATTAATACCTTATGCATAAAAAGACGCTTTACTATTTCAGAATCTTCAATTGGTCTCCCTCAGCTTTTCAAATTATCTTTTTCGGATTTTATTTATTTGTTTTTTTCTTGAACATTTTAGTGTTTCTATTGTAATATACTATTTATTTTGCCTAATCGAGGGTCCTATAGTGCACTTCACTCAATACGATTTAAATAAAGGAACTGAAGTAAAATTGTTTTCATATTATATGTAGGGAACAATAATGCAATTAAATAAACCAAAAAATAGGGGAGGGGAGGTGGGGGCGTTTCCATATACCCAACAAAAATATCTCTGGATCTCCTAATCCAAAGGAATTAATAAGTAGGTTTAATGAGTAATTATCATGAGAATAATTAATAAGTGCAAGATACCTTTTTGAAAATCTTAAGTACATTTAACAAAAAGAAGCTTCCAACATAGAAATCTTAACTTGCTATTGTCTGAGTTGGGTAACTTTCTATCGACCCATCTCAAAACAAGATATAAAAGCCTTCAAAATGATCGATCGCGTTTCTTTATTCTATACTCCAATTTTTCATCCTTCCTTCTCCGGTGACGTTGATTTCATCCAGTAGTATCTATCAATTTCTTCTTTGACATTTTTTATTGTGGCTTTTTCTTTTTACAGGTGGAGGTGGTCTGCTGTTATCCCCAGTGATCTATATCTACAATTTCTTATATTAACTGAAATTATCTAGAAGGAATTTAGCAATGCCCATGAGTCGTCCATGGCTACTTTGGTCGAGGTAAATAAAAACAGTGAAACTGAAGCAAAATTGACTGAAGCCAGGGAAATCAATATGACTTTCGTGACTGATCTGGTTTTGGAGAAAGGGTCTAAAGTTCAGAATTAGGAAGATGTTGCACTTCAACTAGGGAGCATAATGGTCCACCTATTCGAATTCTCCTCCAAATGCCCTGCCTATTTTGAGTTATATTCATGTTAGTGGAGGATGCCTGCAGAATTTCAGCTTTATTTGACAACTTTTCCTTTCCTATTTTATCTCTACTTTCTTTTATCTCTAATTTCTATCTATATCCTCTTTCCTTATATAATTAGAATTGATTTGGCGTATAATTAATTTCCATATATCTATAAAGCTTCACACTAAACAAATAAATTAAACCCAATATGCTTTAAAAATAATAAATCATCAAATCAAGACTAGAAATAAGAATTTATCAAAATATGAATAAAAATATATAAGTAAATAACTAAATACACCAAAAATGATGTGGTACGGCCTAGGGTGTGATAAAAAGATGTATAAATTAGATGCAAATAAACACCCTAAGCTGAGTATACAGATCGTATGCAAGTTTTAATGATTAAGTAAGATTCGTTCCGCAGAGACTATGAAGGTTAGAGGAATCTTATGCAATAATCAAGTGCAAATAATTAAAGCTAGAACAAATACAACGCAAGAAAAGTAAAGACAAATAGATATTTATTTGGTTTTCAATTAAACTAAATTAAACTAAGAAATTTAAAGACATAAATTTAAATGCAAGAAAATAACTTAGTATGAGAATATAGCTTGAGTCAATAGCATGTATTCTAAACATGTAAGGGTGAATTATGAAGTATTTCAATAATCGGTTCCAATTGCGCTAGGTAGTTTTAAATAGGATTTACTTGTGTCAATAGGGAGTCCTAAGCAAACTGTTCCTGCAATTGGTAAATAGCAATATATTAAATCATGGTGATTATCTAGTTAGGTTGATTTGTCAGATCTAAACCGAATACTAGACGTTATGTGCTAAACATGTAATTAAACACCGTTGTCAATGGTGACCTAATTACTAGATGGTAATTCTATATGGCCGCGGTCCCACAAGAACACAAAATATAAATCCAAACACATAAACAGGGAATAATAACAATAATTTAATTTAAAACATAGAATTCCCAAATTAGATAGATGTCAACCAAAACTAGGGTTCATACATATATGCTAAAAACTCATGCTAATAGAAATTTAGTTCATACTAATGGAAGAAAAGAAAGAAATTACAAATTTAAAGGTAGAAGAAGACATATTGATGAACAGCTCCTTCCAGACTTCTTTTCTTGTGTTGTAAGCTTCCTCTTGGCTTAAGGTTTCACCAAGGATGATTTTAGAGTGTTAAGAGGCTGTATTTATAGTGTATAGGTTGAACTAATTCGTTTTCTTGAAAGAAAAGGTAAATATGGGCTCCAAACTCAACTCAAATTCGTAGCACAAAAACATGCAATCAGCCCCGTGTTCATTTTGGTCATAACAGCTTCAATATATATCCGATTGATGCGTATGAGTATACCAAATTCATTGTCTCGGAAAGATCTTCAACTTTGCTTTTGACCGTTTCTCCAGATTCTTCACCGTTTTCAAGATATAAGCTGATTTGTGGTCGTAGGTGCAGAAATTCAGATTTAAGGAAGGTTTTCCTTTTCCATGTTTTTAGCTTTTACTTCATTATCTTCAATTTCCATGTTTATCTTCTTTCCTTTATCTCTCTTTACCAACTTGGACTCTAATTAATTACCATATATCTCTAAAGCTTCACACTAAATAAATAATTAAACCCAATATGCTCTAAAAATAATAATTAATTAATTCAAGACCCAAAATAGGAAAGTGTACTAAATCAAGCTAAAATCGACCTATAAACTAATAAATACGCCTAAAATGATGTCTCAGAGATAGATTTTATTATCACAAATGAGGAGACATCAAGACCCCCAACTCAAAGTTGTATCGTCCCGATACTATAAAAGTAAAGAACAGTAGGGTAGTCAAATAAACAAGAAGAAGAAGTCGGAGGAGAATAATAACAGAACATGTTGAATGATCCTAGAGCATAGTATCTAAAAAGTCTCACGTAGTAGTGCTTAAGAAATAATGCACAAATATGCTTAATATACATGTAATCAACAATCCATAAATTCAAATCAAGATTAATTTCGCAATGCCAGAAGGAGAGGATGATAACTTAGTTCATGCTAATGGCTATAGGTTGTTCATAGGTCCTAATATAGCATCCAATGGTACACTTACCTACTACCTAATAGCTCAATTGTTTCTCCACCAAATAGTTAGAAATCCTAAGGTCTTTGGTCATAAGGTGGCTTAGGGACAGTGTGGTATATTTGGATAATAAAAAGTGAGCTTTTGGCTCTCTCCTCACTAGCTATCAACGGATCGCCCTAGAGCTTGAGTTTTCACTCGAAGATGTTCTCACTCAACCCAATTTATTGATGCTTTTGATTTGCATCCCCAATAATCCCAAATAAGACCGTTTGTGATGATATACAAATTCCACTTTGCCTGTCCGAATATATATATTCTTTTCATATCAATTCTCTTTTGTATAGCTACGACTCTCTTTCTAATTTTGAGATATCACGCTATTTTTCATATATATATATATATATTTCTTTTTATGCCCTTGTTGGCAAATTTAGCTCGTAGCTTCTTTTTCATTCACTATTACCCCGGCAAAGGGTTACAATAATAACTTTTTCATCATCAATAAAATTACCATTATAATTCCCAACCCAATGTTCCCTAATGATGAAACCCACCACCCCAAACTCAAGCTCTAAAAACGACTTGTTTCAGGTTTTGCGATTCGAGTGCGTGTCATATAGATAAGTCCTACAAACTAAGGTTATGGATTATAATGTGGTTCAATAAAAGGCTTTAGAAAGGCTCAGAGGGGCTAAGACGGATAAATAATAACAATAATCAAATAAAAGGCTGAGAAGGTATAAAAGGCTTCAAGTGGTTTTAACATGAAAGAACTGCCTTATTCATTTTTCTAACTACCGGATTTTGTTACGTTTTCATTATTAGTTCATAGACAAGTAGGTTTTCAACAAATTTCAAACCTCACGTTCTACACACCAAATAACTCTCCCTAAGTTTAAACGTGACTTCTTAACATTGCTCATTAACTTTTCCATCCTTTATTTTCTGTTTTCATACATGCATGCTAAACAAATTGTATCATCTTTCAAAAACATACTACTTACTATCATTGACCTAATTAAATCATGCTCAAATAGGTACATTCAAAATATTCTTTGCCTTAATTCAACCTAAAAAATTTTAAATTTTATGCAAAAACGAAAAGAAGATGAGGACAACGAATCCCCACCCCCAACTCAAAAGTGAGTCGTGTCCCCACGACTCGAAAAAGACTCAAGAATGGAATAAAATTTAAAATTAAAACTAAATAACCTACCTAATGCATACAAGCTATTAAGAAAGAGTGTTAGAGTGGCTTACCTGGCTGGCCATAGAGATCTATCATGTCCTCCTCCTCCTCCTCCTCCAAAGAGGGATCAGAATAATTATCAATATCCCTTTCCAAGGTTATATTTTCCAGCTGTGATTGCATCTGTATAACTTCCACCCAAAGTTCTCTGTTATCTTCTCGTAATCTTTCAACTTCATGTTGTAATTTACGAGCCCATGGGGGAATATCATGATCAATTTTAGAGGAAGAAGTAGAAGAACCTTGGTCATGAATCTTTATCTTTCTCAAAGGCCTTGCTGGTATAGACATTCTAGCAGTTAATTTCTTTGGTAGTGGTTGTGATGGTGCCTTTTCTTTTGATTCTTCAGCAGCCTCATCAAGGTTAATAGGCTTTTCAATGGTGGCTCCAGGCAATTTCTTATTCTTCCCAAGGATGGTGCACTTTCTCTTGTATTCGATAACATCAGATCTATTAGTCATGTTTGATTTACCCACAACTCAAGTTATACCAAGGATGAAATAAAATATTATGAGAAATTGGTTTAGCTTGAGGTTGTTGCTTGGAATTAATGAAAGAGAAAGGTTTCTTGATGAATCTTGGAAGAATTCTTGAAAGATTGATGTTCTTGATGGTGCTTAAGGGTGTAGTGTGATGAATTTGATGAAGAAATTGTGTTTGTGGAGGTTGGAGGAGAGAATTATTGAAGTTATTGTGTTAATTGTGAAGGTTTGTACAAGCTTCAAGGTCTATATATAGTGTTTGGGTCTGAAAATTTCGTGTGGGAGGGGCTAGGGTTAAGTTTGATAAGGTAAGAATTTGATTAGGACTAAAACTCTTCAAAACCGCCATTGCTCGGTATACCGGGCATATCCTCCGGTATACCGGACACATCAGCTGTCCAATTTTTTTCTTCTCGTAAAAAAACCCGAGCCTCCTTACCCGTGTCACGGGTTTTTGCTGCTGCGGTATACCGCACCTATGCCGCGGTATACCGGACGTGACATGCTCCACTTTTCGAACTCTCGACATAAAACCCGAGTTGGTGTACCCGTGCTACGGGCTTTTCCAGGCGCGGTGTACCAGAAATTAGGCGCGGTTCAACGGACCTGCCTGCGAATTTTTCCAAGAATTTTCCTTTGACCCCAAACTCATTTCCTGCACAATAATACACTACCTTTCTCTCCTATTAGCTTGTAAACACAATTAAAAATATACACTAACTTAAAATTATACACTACAAATAAATAAACTGATCTAAAAAGCAATTTTAAAAACAAGGGGTGTCTCCCAAGAGCACTTTTGTTTAACGTCTTTGAGTTAGACGGGTACCACAGGCTAAACGCTTTCTACGAGGTGGATCGTCTCCTCTCGCCCAAAGTCCTCACTGTCATGGTATCTTTTCAAGCGCTGGTCATTCACCATGAATGTCCTTTGCTCAGTTGGATATTCAATTTCAATTGCTCCATGAGGTGTGACTTTTGTAACAATGTAAGGTCCTCCCCAACGGGATTTAAGCTTTCCTGGGTAGTTTGAGTATCGAGAGTTGTATAAATAGTACCTTGATTACGATTGATGAAATTTCCACTCCTTTCCTCTAATTCCCACGAAATTTTCAGCTCGAGTCTTCATAATTATGAATGGTACCATCCAAGATTTCGTGGGAAGGGGCTTTTCAGGTGGTAACTTGATATCATTACACTCCTCTAGCGATCCACTCATATCCGCAGTTTTGAATCTTCGTTTGTCAGAAAGAATGTCATTCATGAATTTCAGATATTTCGGCATTCTCTTGATAGCTTCTACAAACGGAATTTTAATCTCTAACTTGCTCACCATGTCAACGAACTTCTTGAATTCCAGGTCTTTTTCCTTCTTTCTGACACGTGAAGGGTATGGTGGTGGAGGGCGTGTATTAAGTTTCACTGGTTTTTTCGTTTTTTCAGGTGTCTCTGCTTGGACTCTCTTTGGTTTAACTACCCCCTCTACTGTATCTTTGGTTGTTTCTTCTCCCCCCTTTTCTGGAATAGGGATTGGTTCTGGTTCTGATCTTGGTGGAGGTATTTGTTTTCCACTTCACAATTCAACTACATGACAAGAATCATCTCTATGAGCAATAATATCACTTGGAAGCTGCCCTTTAGGCCTCTTTTGCAATGTACTTGCCATATGTGATAAAGTATGCTCCAGTTTCTTGATTACCTTCTGTTGGGCTTGAATTTTCTGTTGGCTAAGACTTAAATTGTTTTCAATTGCTAGCATCAATTTAGCCATACTCGAATTCAAGCTCGAGGTTTGTTCTTTCTTTGCCAGTTGCATTGATTGTTTTGGTGGATCTTTCTTCGTTTCTTGACAAGCTTTTTCAACAATGGGTGCATTTTGATATATAGGTTGTGGTGGATAATAGGATTGAGGTTGGGGTTGATGATAAGTCTCTTGATTTCTGACCCAACTTCTTTGTTGTGGAGGTTGTTGATAATTAGCGTAGCTTTCTTGCGGATAATCATAACCATTAGAATAATAGTTATCTTGAGGATATGTAACGGAAGCTAATGCTGGATTATTCATACACCTTTCCCACACATGATTTCTTGATCCACAAACAGGACACGAAGGTATTGTACGTACTACATTTACCTGAGAAATTGTTCGAACTTGTTCTTATAGTTCTTCGAGTTGTCGGGCAAATTCATTAAGCTTCAGAGATTCTGAAGTGCCTTCTTTTACTAGTTTCCTTGACCAACTTCTCTCGTTCTCAAGAATTCTCTCCATACAAATTTCGGCTTCTTCAGGATCTAGCAACACAAAACCTCTGTTTCCTAACGAATCTGCTTTCTCCCTTGACTTGTCATTAAGTCCTCCATAGAACAAGGTTAAATAATATTCCGGCGATGATTTATGGTATGGACATCTCGCCTTCTTTTCATTAAATCTTAACCATGCTTCACCCAAACTTTCTCTGTTTTCCTGTATAAATTGTTCAAGCTCCAACATATCTTTTAAACGTCTATTAACTGGATAGAATTGGTCTAGGAATCTTGCTTGAAGCTTGCCCCAATCTGGAATAACATGAGGGTATTGGGTATCGTACCAATTGCTTGCACCTCCGGTTAAGAAGAACTGGAGCATCACGTAATACACTTGTTCCCTAGTAACTCCTCTTATGATATAAGCATCACAGATTTGCATAAATTTCAGAATATATCGGATCAGATCTTGATGTGCAGCACCGCTGAATAGTCCATGAGTTGCAAACTGTGTTAACATCCGTGGATCAGGCTTAAATTTAGCGGCTTGGATTTCTAGAGCGCGAATTCCTCGTGGTTGCACTCTAAAATCGATGGGTAACTCAAGTCTCCTTGGATTCTCCATCTGTAATTATCTATAAAAAAAAACTAAAAAGACAAAAGCGTAAAATAGAACTAACTGAACTAAAACCACAAGATATATGCACAAGGACTAACGATGTAGTCCCCGACAGCGGCGCCAAAAACTTGGTACGGCCTAGGGTGTGATAAAAAAATGTATAAATTAGATGCAAATAAACACCCTAAGCTGAGTACCGTTCTGCAAGTATACAGATCGTATGCAAGTTTTAATGACTAAGTAAGATTCGTTCCGCAGAGACTACGAAGGTTAGAGGAATCTTATGCAATAATCAAGTGCAAATAATTAAAGCTAGAACAAATAGAACGCAAGAAAAGTAAAGACAAATAGATATTTATTTGGTTTTCAATTAAACTAAACTAAACTAAGAATTTAAAGACAGAAATTTAAATGCAAGAAAAGAACATAGTATGAGAATATAGCTTGAAGCAATAGCATGTAATCTCCACTAGTTTTGCCGTTCTAAACATGTAAGGGTGAATTATGTAGTATTTCAATAATCGGTTCCAATTGCGCTAGTTAGTTTTAAATAGGATTTACCCGTGTCAATAAGGAGTCCTAAGCAAACTGTTCCTGCAATTGATAAATAGCAATATATACTAAACCATGGTGATTATCTAGTTAGGTTGATTTGTCAAATCTAAACCGAATACTAGACGTTATGTGCTAAACATGTAATTAAACACCGTTGTCAATGGTGACCTAATTACAAGATGGTAATTCTATATGGCCACAGTTCCACAAGAACACAGAATATAAATCCAAACACATAAACAGAGAATAAGAATAATAAATCAATTTAAAACATAGAATTCCCAAATTAGATAGATGTCAACCAAAACTAAGGTTCATACATATATGCTAAAAACTCAAGCTAATAGAAATTTAGTTCATACTAATGGAAGAAAAGAAAGAAATTACAAATTTAAAGGTAGAAGAAGACATATTGATGAACAGCTCCTTCCAGACTTCTTTTCTTGTGTTGTAAGCTTCCTCTTGGCTTAAGGTTTCACCAAGGATGATTTTAGAGTGTTAAGAGGCTGTATTTATAGTGTATAGGTTGACCTAATTCGTTTTCTTGAAGGAAAAGGTAAATATGGGCTCCAAGCCCAACTCAAATTCGTAGCCCAAAAACATGCAATAAAGACCGTTTTTCTTTTGGTCCTAACAGCTTCAATATTTATCCGATTGATGCGTATGAGTATACCAAATTCATCGTCTCGGAAAGATCTTCAACTTTGCTTTTGACCGTTTCTCCAGATTCTTCACCATTTGCAAGATATAAGCTGATTTGGGGTCGTAGGTGCAGAAATTCATATTTAAGGAAGGTTTTCCTTTTCCATGTTTTTAGCTTTTACTTCCTTATCTTCAATTTTCATGTTTATCTTCTTTCCTTTATCTCTCTTTACCAACTTGGACTCTAATTAATTACCATATATCTCTAAAGCTTCACACTAAATAAATAATTAAACCCAATATGCTCTAAAAATAATAATTAATTAATTCAAGACCTAAAATAAGAAAGTGTACTAAAATAAACTAAAATCTACCTATAAACTAATAAATACGCCTTCAATGATGTCTCAGAGATAGATTTTATTATCACAAATAAGGAAACATCATGATGTTTCTAACCTAGATAATTATATCACAAATAGAGAGACATCAAATACATGGGAGCAAATCGCAATAAAGTCATTGGCCTCCTTTTGAGTATACCCTTTACGTACTAGTCTAGTCTTATATATAAGGGGATCACTACCAACACTATTTCTTTCAATATATACAACCACCTACATTAGACTAATTTACCACATTTAGGTTTCCCAACCAATACCCAAGTTTTATTCACAAGAAAATATTTTATCTATTTATTCATGGCGGGAACCCAAATATTGCTTACTACTCAAAGCATTACTTAAAACTTAAAATTGTTTTATTATTGTTTGTGCATGTATATCATTGTATAAAAGATGTATCTATTTTAAATTGTTGTGCTCATCTTCATTTATGATTTTATTTAGATCTATACTTTTGATGAAACACGCCACTTGGAAGGAAAATGGGAGGGGAGTTGGGTATGTTTAGAAAATAATATTAATTTAGATAGAACAATTAGCAAAAATTAAAAATTATATGGTCTTGAGGATATAAAATAATACAAAGAGTATTTGGTAATCAAACAACCTAATAAACTATCCAATGTGAATACCCATTTACATAAGCAACAAAAGACTAAATGACGTGATACTGAAGTGCAACATGACTTGTATCTTCCCAAATCTTTGTGCTTAACCTACATATCTCAACATTTGGCTTACATTCATCAAGCTCGTGACGTATAATCCTAATCATTTTGTTGTCAAATGAGGTCTTTCGTTGGAGAATCATACTCGAACCACAAATCAAGTTTCATTTTCTTTGACGTATTGCTTGTCATGTAATTTAGTGTTCAAATTTACATTGTTAGGACCAACAGTTTCTCTAGTGGTTGGTTAGAATGCTCGTGTAATCAACAAGTCAAATGGCTCACATATTTAATCAAAAAATAATTTATGTTGTTGAATTTTGTAATGAATATGTCTCCTTTATTTGCCTTTATCTCCCAGTGCTATATTTGTATTTTATCTTTATTTGTTTTTGCCTTAAACTCTCATATGTCATTATATAGTGAAGAAGTGTATATATGCAATATGTTTCTGAAATTTAAATAGTAATAACTGCTACGATTCTTCAAAGTTAGGGATCATAAAGATTTTATTGTTGTTTCTTTATGCTTATAAGTTAATTTTTTCTAAACTCACCCGACAACTATAATTTGCAATGAGAAAATTATAATTTATAAGTATAAAAAAAATAGTAATTAATACCTTATGCATAAAAAGACGCTTTACTATTTCAGAATCTTCAATTGGTCTCCCTCAGCTTTTCAAATTATCTTTTTCGGATTTTATTTATTTGTTTTTTCTTGAATATTTTAGTGTTTCTATTGTAATATACTGTTTATTTTGCCTAATCGAGTGTCCTATAGTGCACTTCACTCAATACGATTTAAATAAAGGAACTGAAGTAAAATTGTTTTCATATTATATGTAGGGAACTATAATGCAATTAAATAAACTAAAAAATAGGGGAGGGGAAGTGGGGGCGTTTCCATAAACCCAACAAAAATATCTCTGGATCTCCTAATCCAAAGGAATTAATAAGTAGGTTTAATGAGAAATTATCATGAGAATAATTAATAACTGCAAGAGACCTTTTTGAAAATATTAAGTACATTTAACAAAAAGAAGCTTCACAACTTAGAAATCTTAACTTGCTATTGTTTGAGTTGGGTAACTTTCTAATGACCAATCTCAAAACAAGATATAAAAGCCTTCAAAATGATCGATCGCGTTTCTTTAATTCTATACTCCAATTTTTCATCCTTCCTTCTCCGTGACGTTGATTTCATCCAGTAGTATATATCAATTTCTACTTTGACTTTTTTTATTGTGGAATTTTCTTTTTACAGATGGAGGTGGTATGCTGTTATCCTCAGTGATCTATATCTAGAATTTCTTATATTAACGGAAATTATCTAGAAAGAATTTAGCAATGCCCATGAGTCGTCCATGGCTACTTTGGTCGAGGTAAATAAAAACAGTGAAACTGAAGCAAAATTGACTGAAGCGAGGGAGCATAATGGTCCACCTATTCGAATTCTCCTCCAAATGCCCTACCTATTGTTATTTATATTCATGTTAGTGGACGATGACAGCAGAATTTCAGCTTTACTTGTCAACTTTTCCTTTCCTATTTTATCTCTACTTTCTTTTATCTCCAATTTCTATCTATATCTTCTTTCCTTATATAATTAGAATTATCTAATTAATTTCCACATATTTATAAAGCTTCACACTAAACAAATAAATTAAACCCATGCTTTAATAATAATAAATCATCAAATCAAGACTAGAAATAAGAATTTATCAAAATATGAATAAAAATATATTATTAAATAACTAAATACACCAAAAATGATGTTTCTAACCTAGATAATTATATCAGAAACAGAGAGATATCAAATACATGGGAGCAAATCGCAATAAAGTCAATGGCCTCCTTTTGAGTATACCCTTTAGGTATTAGTCTAGTCTTATATATAAGGGGATCACTACCAACACTATTTCTTTCAATTTATACAACCACCTACATTATACTAATTTACCACATTTAGGTTTCCCAACCAATACCCAAGTTTTATTCACAAGAAAATATTTTATCTATTTATTCATGGCGGGAACCCAAATATTGCTTACTACTGAAAGCATTACTTAAAACTCAAAGCATTACTTAAAACCTAAAATTGTTATATTATTGTTTGTGCATGTATATCATTGTATAAAAGATGTATCTATTTTAAATTGTTGTGCTCATCTTCATTTATGCTTTTATTTAGCGTTTCTTGGATCTCTACTTTTGATGAAACACGCCACTTGGAAGGAAAATGGGAGGGGAGTTGGGTATGTTTAGAAAATAATATTAATTTAGATAGACCAATCAGCAAAAATTAAAAGTTATATGGCCTTGAGGATATAAAATGATTCAAAGAGTATTTGGTAATCAAACAACCTAATAAATTATCCAATGTGAATACCCATTTACATAAGCAACAAAGGACTAAATAACGTGATACTGAAGTGCAAGAAACCTTATTGAAAATCTTAAGTACATTTAACAAAAAGACGCTTCACAACTTAGAAATCTTAACTTGCTATTGTCTGAGTTGGGTAACTTTCTATTAATCAATCTCAAAACAAGATATAAAAGCCTTCAAAATGCTTTCTTTACTTCTATACTCCAATTTTTCATCCTTCCTCCTCCGATGACGTTGATTTCATCTAGTAGTATTTATCAATTTCTTCTTTGACTTTTTTTATTGTGGCTTCTAATTATATCTATCCATATTATTTTTTCTTTTTACAGATGGAGGTGGTCTGCTGTTATCCCCAATGATCTAGATCTACAATTTCTTATATTAACGGAAATTCTCTAGAAGGAATTTCGCAATGCCCATGAGTCATCCTTGGCTAATTTGGTCGAGGTAGATAAAAATAGTGATACTGAAGCAAAATTGAAAGCCAGGGAAATCAATATGACTTTCGTGACTGATCTGGTTTTGGAGAAATGGTCTAAAGTTCAGAATTAGGAAGATGTTGCACTTCAACTAGGGAGCATAATGGTCCACCTATTCGATGCACTTGAGTCTTTGCCTCAAGAGGCCAAACAAGCTATATTTGACTACAAAAAAGTTTCACTAATCAAAGGATTTAGCTAACTTAGAAAAGATTTCATCTGATAGTTAATGTGATATGTCTTAAAGATACCACCAATACTAATAGATACTCAAATTCATGAAACTTATAGTTCCTGCTGAAATATCATATGATGACAACCCAGTGATCAAGCCTGTTGTGGCTCTTTATGTCTTGCATTATCAGATCAACTAAGAGACGCATGAGCTAGAACTTGAATTTGATCATGCATTGAAGAATGTCACAGTTTCCAGATGCCCAGTTTATGAAGATGTTTCTAACTAAGTCTTTTATTGTATTTTTATTATGCAAATAAAGCCATTATCAGTTTGGGAAAAAAAACCATATCTTTGTATGTAAAGGAGTACATTTCCTATGAATAAAAATGTTTTACGATCTTCTATGTAACTTTGTTTATTTAGAGGGTTTTAATTTTACTTTGTTAGATCGAAAACCTACAATTTAATTCTTGACAAGTAATAAGAGATCGAGATTCCATAAGGTGGATAACCTTTTGATTAATTGTTAAATTTATAAACTATATGAGAGTCGAGATCCTCGAGAATCTTTCGTTGTATAACAAACTTCTAATTATAAGTTTATGTTACTAGGAAAAATCTGCAGTCACTTTCGTGAGGTTGGCAATTAAAAACCTTGCTATGCAACATTTAATATGATAAAACCTTAACAAAGAAAAACATTGCATGGATAATATTTATAAAAGACCCTAGTATATTACCTGTATTGCCTACCCAAGGGAGTGAGTTGTTAATGATAATTTCATATATGCTTGGGGAAGCAAAGGTTTGTGATGATACATTTTTTTATAGCAATTCGATTGGTATTTGGTCAGATTTATTATGTGATTTCGTAAGGATTTTCTCATATAGGTTGCAGATTTTGCTTTAAAGTGTTGGTAATGCACGATCAAACTTCATGGTAGTCGCATTGACCTGAAAATTTAGATGCATTGTATTTTGACTATAATGTTTTACAACAAGGCTTATTTACTACTCCCTCCATCCAAAAAATTATGTCTACGTACTATATTTAATGTCCCAAAAATAATGTCCACTTAGAATTGTAAGACATTGTATTTCACCTTTTCCCATTAATACCTTTATTAAAATTTATTAAAATTTATTCTTCTAACGTATATTCAAAATATTTAAACACGTTATGAGGGTGTTTTAGCAATTGTGAATGTAATAAATGTATTTCTTAATTTGTGTGAAAAGTTAAGTGGTCATTATTCTTGGGACAGACGGAGTAAATTGTATTGCTTCAAACCATTTTGAAATGGCCAATTAATAAAGTCTTTATTACTCTTAAATTTGATCGGTTTTTATCAATAAAATTTTAGAGCTGCAATACCTAAATACAACCAGACTTGTGAATACTACCTCCATTCCATAATAATTGACTCTTTATAAGTTTTCACACAAATTAAAAAATCTAAAAAAAATGGAAATTGAGTTAAAAACAACTAACATATCGTTACTTTTAAGAGAGAAAGAGAAATGATTAGGTATTGAGAGATTTTTTTAAGATGGTAAAATAGGAAATAGATCATCCATTTTTTATTCTAACTTGAAATGTGACATATATTGTGTAACAAATTATTTTGGCTAAAGTGTCTATTATTATGGAATGCAGGGAGTATTTGATATTAGAGGACGAAAACTTTAAAAGAAAGATTTTGGAAGAAGAACACAGTTCAACTTATGCATTACAAGAATTACAACCCATGTCATAATACAGTAATATCTGACAATAATTTTTTTATTGAGAGTCAGGAATGAAAAATAAACTTGTCGATTATGTGGATATTGCTCGACGTGTCAATGGCCGAACATCAACATTTAACAGGTTGATTATATTCTTTTCCAAACACGTGACTATGGATTTCTTCAAGTGTTTGCCTCAGTTAAAAAAATGGAATAACTCTATATGTGCAATAGTGAATCGGTGATAAAAATGTCACATTTCTTTCCGGTAATAACTACTTTTGTTACAAAAAAGTATCTTGAGATTTTATAAGATGAAATAATTCGAATTCACGGGGTACGGCGTCTATTATCTTAGATATATATTAAAATTTTACTTTACATGTTTTGGATAATTTGAAAAAATTATTTTGTACTAACTGGTGTGGCCTAAGGTGTGATAAAAAGATGTATAAAATAAGTGCAAATACACACCCTAAACTAACACGATACTGCAAGTATTACAGGACGTATGCAAGTTTTAATGATAAGAAGATTCGTTCCTCAGGGACTGACGAAAGTTAAAGAGAACTTATGCAATTTATCAAGTGCAGATATTAAAGGTAGAAAAGATAATACGCTAGTAGGAAGAAGAGATACACAAATATTTATTTGGTTTTCTAATAAATAAACAAAACTATTAAACTAAAGACAGAAAATAAATAAAAGAAAGAAAAGAAGATAGTATGAAAGTCTAGCTTGAGTAATTAGCATGTAATCCCCACTAGTTTTGCCGTTCTAAACATGTAAGGGTAAATTATGTAGTATTTCCCTAATCGGTCCCAATATGCTATCGGTAGTTTAAAATAGGATTTACCTGTGTCAATAAGGCTTCCTAAGCAAACTTTTCCTGTAATTGGTAAATAGTCACAAGAACTAAACCATAGTGATTATCTAGCTAGGTTGGGTTGTCAGATCAGACCTAATACTAGACGTTATGTGCTAAATATGCAATTAAACACCTTGTCAATGGTGACCTAATTACTAGATGGTAATTCTATATGGGCGCGCATCCACAAGAACACAGAATATAAATTCAAACACATAAACAGAGAATAAAAACTATAATTCAATTTAAAACATTAAGTTCCCAAATTAGATAGATGTCAATCAAAACTTGGGTTCATATATTTTAAACACTCAAACTAAAAGGAATTAATTCATACTAAGAAGAGAAGAGAAAAGAGTTACAGAATCAAAGGTAGAAGAAGACATATGGTGTTCTGCTCCTTCTAGACTTCTTCTCTTGTGTTGCAGCTTCCTCTTGGCCTTAAGGTCTGGCCAAGGATGATTTTAGAGTGTTAAGAGGCTGTATTTATAGGGTATAGGAAGACCTAATTCGTTTTCTTGAAGGAGAAGGAAAGTAATGGACTCCTAGTCCAACTCAAATTCGTATGGAAATAAAGATAAACACTGCTGGACCGTTTTGAGCATATCTTCTTCGTTATTGGTCGGATTGAGCTCCATAATATACCAAAAGAATCGCAACAGAATTATCTTGACCCTAAAGAAGGAAATTACCAAAATAGGCCTATTTCTTAGGTAAAAACGCATATCTTTAGACGTGTATGCAGAATCCCAATTTAGGCAGCTTTTCCTTTTCCTAATTGAACTCAGCTTCCTTCTATCTCCAATTTCCATGCATATTTCTTTCCATATCTTGTAGTCTTTGACTTGGACTCTAATTAATCTCCATAATTATCTTTACATCTTCACACTGAATAAACAATTAAACCCAATATGCTCTAAAAATAATAATTCTACAAATCAAGACTCAAAATAGGAAAGTGCACTAAATTAAGCTAAGATTGACCTATAAACTAATAAATAAGCCTAAAATGATGTCTCTGAAGTATATTATATTATCACAAATAAGGAGACATCACTAACTTAAGTGTAGAAAAATATATCATTCATAGACATATGGGAAGTTCGAAAGAACAATACAAAACATAAGAGGGTTTGCATCTCAGTCGTTCACCAACATCAATGGTTATCATCCCATTCGTGTTTTAGTATCTAAACACTATGGTATTGGTTCAAGTCCAATAATTCAAAATCCAACAACTTAAGTCCAAATATAAAAAGTATGTATAAACCAGGCCTAAATATCAGCAATGTAACTCATCCCAAACGATTATTAACGGGCAAGTCCAACAACAAAACTCAATTCACAAATAGATCTAATGTACATCATTTCCATTATGAAATGTGTAACCCGTATTTTACTGAACCATCATTAACATCATTTTTTTTACCAATAGTTGAATAACCTTCTCCATCTCCATCACAACTCAAAGTACCTGAAAAACTAACTATATACACAACAACAAGTCCAACCAAAGTTTGAAATTGGTTCCTTGAAAAACCTTAGTACCCATGTCAATATTATTAAATTCATAAGAAATTTTAATTAATTTACCTTCATCATTTGGAATTATATCCATGATAAAATGACACTTCAATCCAATTTCTTTGTTCTTTCATGGTACATCGGTTTCTTACTCAAGTCAATGGCACTCTAAGTATTCGAAAGATAAAAGTTGTACCTGTAACCAATTTGACCTCAGTCAAGATATTTCGAAGTAAGATAACCTCTTTAACAGAATCAGTAATATCCATAAACTTTGACATGGTAGTACAAAGGGCTAGCATATTTTGCAGTTATGATATCCAAAACATATAATTTTATCCCAAAGTGAAACAAATATGCAGTTGTAGTCTTTCTAAAGTCTCTGTCTCCTTTAAAATCTGAATCTAAATTGCCAACCAACTAAAAAGAAATATTATGATTACCATCTAGTAAACCAATTTCCAAAGTTTTATAAACATAAGCCAGCATATATTTAAGAAAACCTAGAGATCATACCCAAGGTTAGAAAAATATCTACTACATAAAGATACATAAAATGATAAACCAGTTCTAATGATAATTATGATATACAAGAGATACAATAACATTTGAATAAGGGAAATTTACATTATAAGAATATTAGATTATGTCTTTGGGTAAAGGTGCTTAGTAAAGAAAATATGATTAGGCAAATAAATATGTACATGTTTGATGTTCAATTTTTCATACTTAGAGGTATTTTTTTTCAAGTAAGTGCTTGATGTAATTTCAAGGTACATGCATTTTTATTCCTATCAATGATCATACCAAGTATTTTTCTAGCATTACCAAGACCCTTCATGTCAAACTTTGATTTAAGGCATCTTTTAAGTTATTTATAAAAGACAAATCATTTCATATAAGTGTCATATCATCCACATATAACACAATGTAACCCCACAATAATCCTTGAATTTATTTTTAAAAGAAGCATCACACTAAGATCTCTTAAAACTAATATATGGGTCAAAAGAATCAAACCTTTAATACTAGTTCCTTGAGAACTACTTTAACCCATATATTGGCTTTTTCAGATGGCACACATGATTAGATAATATTATATCAACATAGCCTTCAGGCTATCTCCTATATATAGTCTTATCCAGATCTCCATCTAAGAAAGTTGTTTTAACATCAAGTTGATTTATCTCTATATTAAAAAAAGAAACATATGCAAGCATAACCTTCATAACTATAAATTTTAATATATGGGAAAAATTATAGTAAAGTCAATGCCCTATTTTGGAGTATACCCTTTAGTACTAGTCTACTCTTATATCTAGGGGGATCACTACCAGCTCTGTTCATTTTAGTTTATACAACCAACTATATTCAACTAATTTAAACCTTTTGGTTTCCCAACCAATACCCAAATTTTATTCACAAGAAAATATTTTATCTCATTCATGGTGGTTTCGCCTAGGGTGTGATAAAAATATAGAATAAATAGCGCAAATAAGAACCCTAGACTAGCACGGTCCTGCAAGTATTACAGGACGTATGCAAGTTTTAATGATAAGAAGATTATTTTCTCAGGGACTTAAATGTGTTAGACAAATGGGTAAATAAATCAGAGTAACAAGTAATAATTAAAAGACAGAAAATAAATACGATTGATTAGGAGATGAGATTAACAACTAAATAAATTAAAAGACAACTAATTAAATATGAGAGAAATAAGATAACAGAGTATAACTTAGGTTCTACTAGTATACACTAATCCTTGTATTCTTTCTATTAGTTTAGTTTATAAGGGAGATAATAACTCTTTAGATATGTAGTCAGACTTCTAAAATCCCCCTATCCCCGGAGAGAGAACTAGGGTGGAGACCTCACAATCACTAGGGGACTCGAAATAGGGTTATCCTGCGCTACTAGGGTCCTAGGTGAGTCTGGCCTACTAATGATAATTGGTGATTAATGTACACCATAATAACTATCTAGTTAGGCTAGTATTGTCAAGACCAATTCCGTACACTAGATGTTTATGTGGTGTTTCAATAATTAGACACCCCTTCAGGGTGACCATCTAACTACTATTAGCAAAGCCCTAAGTTGATCACGTTTAAGGCAGACAATAAATCAAAGCACATAAATCAAACATATGGTTAAGCAACTAGAATCAACTTAAAACATATAATTCCCAAAAAAAGTTAGATAGAAAGACAATAGAATTCATAGATTATACATAATGCAAAACCCAAGCTATGGAAAAATTAGTTCATACCTGGAGGAAATAAACTAAAAGAATGATACATGAACGTCATCTTGCTCTTTTCAATAACTCTAATGATAAATAACTTAAGGACTAATTTATGAGAGGCAAGGATGATATTTACAAAGGTTAAAGGGTGTATTTATAGGTGTTTAGAAGACCTATTTCGTTTTCTTGGATTAGAAGATATGTAATGGACTCCTAGCCCAACTCAAATTCGTAACCCTAAAATATAGAAAAGGTAAGAATCTGATTTGTTTTGGTTGTAACTCCTTCAACGCACTCTTTATGTCGAAACTGATCGTCTTGGAAAGCTCAGTCACTTTGCTTCAGATCTTTCTTCCAGATTCCTAGTCAGTCTTGAGTTACGATCACTTTTATTGATGTGGCTAGTGAAATTCAAATTTACTTGACAACTTTATTTTTCAATATCTATCTTTTCCTTCCTTTATCTCCAATTTCCATGCATATCTTCTTTTGTTTATCTTTTAGAATTTATTTGGCCCCAAATTAATCACCATATATACCTTTAAAAATTTACAATTAACAAACAATTAAACCATATCTTATTGATCTGCCGGGCTATCTTTGTAAGGTGATTACGAGAGACAGGAGTGGATATTTGACTCCGACGATTGTAATAGACACCATAGGATGAACGTACTGTAATTCTCTTTAAGTTAATGATGTAACAATCGGCTTTTTTAAGCCTCCTATGTATGAAAAAAAATATCGACAAGTAAACTATTTTCCTTATTAATATTTGATCTACTTTTTTATACGCCCACCGTCACCCTTTATTTGTTCACCTTTTAAGTGGGTAGTGATTAAGAAAAAATTTATTAGCATCTCTCTTTAAAATATTAATTTTACTCAATAAGTATAAGTTTATTTATTGAAGTATTACTTTTAACTAATTAAAAGGTGTCTTGATATTGTAAAAAAGAAAAAGGTTATTAGACATCCTGTTTTAAAAAGTTGGAGAAATAAAGTTGGACATGGAGTGTAATTATAAGAAATATAAATAAAATTAAGTAGTTTTAAAATTTAAATTTTGGAATTCCGAAACTTAATCAATATTTTTTGTCAATAGTTAAAATAAATATAGTTGCAAATAAGATATTATTGTAATCCAGTATGTATCCATTCAATGTACAAATGATGGCTATATAAATAAATTTCTATCATCCCTCCAAAAAATATTAAAAAGAGTCACACTTAACCTAAACAGCTAAAACAACATGAATTCTATTTTACCATATCCTTAATTTTCACACTAGTGAGAGAAAAATATATGTGTGATTTGTTTTCAACCTTTCTCCTCATATTGCACAAACTCTCCTCGTAATGGAATTTTGGATGACTATGGAAATGTTGATTTATTCGTCTGTTAAAGAAAACATGATAAAATTTAGTGATTCTACAATAAAATTAATTGTTAATGAATTTGTTAGTGTGGTTAATTCTCTAGATTATGAGTTTTTACCTCTTAAGCTATATGAAGGAGACATGAGATTCATACATCAAGAGGGTTTTCTGCGAATTACTCATGTACTTGAGGAAGATAGATCATTATTCATAACCTATTTATGGAGCTACCCAGTTACTGAAGATGAACTAATTGGAGATTGTGTAAATTATGTACGTATGAGGGAATATGTATAATCCTCATCTGATCATCCATTGCAGGCCAAGTATGTTTGCATTCAATTTCAATTATAGATCAAATATTATGTTTAAATAGATCCCTGACATATATTATGTTCAAATATTAATGCAAAAAAATAGACAAGTAAAATGTTATCTTAATCAATATTATATATTTAATGAAAATACGTTTTATTACATAAATATTATTGTATTGTATTTAATAGACAAATTTGAATTTTTGGTTAATAACTAAATTTTTAATTAAACATAACCTTGTTTTTTCAAATAAACAAATAAGAGTGGAGAAGTTTTCGAGATCAATCTACATAATTCCTGAATTGTAATATTTTATTATGTTTTTAATACTTAATTGATTAACTGATACATTTATCCAATAAAGATATATTGTATCACTATATTTAATTTATTTAAAGTTTCAGTATGTCAAGGATGAAAATGTTAGAAGAAATTAAGAAGTACCAGGGTACCTTTAAAATAAAAATATATATAATACTTATAAGAACTTTTTTTTCTAAAATAAATATATATTGTATTCACAAATGTTAATTACAAATTAAAAAAAAATTAAACCTTTATGATTGAATACTTAATTGAATTGTTATGGTCAAGGATCTGAGATACGAAATTGAAAATTACACTTTTCACAGGAGATATAAAGATCAGATTTATGGAGATCTGAGATATGGATATCTGAAATATGGAGATAAATCTGAGGTTTGGAGATTGAAGGTAAGGAAATTTGAGTTATGGAGATAAGAGGTTTAGACAGTCACGGTGGGTGTTGCATAAGAAACATAATACATAAAAATCAAGGAATTGAGGAAGGCAATAAGGATAATGGCCGCTTCTAGGTGATTGAAAAATATATTTAGGGTGAGGCTATATCTGAAGAAGGCTAGGTTGAGGTTTGGTTACAATAAACTAGGTAATTTATAGGATTTTGTAAAATTCAGTGAATCCATCCTGAACAAATTGAAATTAACCTAACTCAAATAAAAAAACTACGCTAGCCACTGGCCCAAACTTGCATATAATTTTTATTACCAACATACTTCTGGCCCGGAGTTGCATATAATTTTTATTATGTAAAATATTTATGCAATGTAAGTAGTCAAAGAAAATATATATATTTAACTTTATTATTAATTAATTTTTATTTAGACGTGTATGCAGAATCCCAATTTAGGCAGCTTTTCCTTTTCCTAATTGAACTCAGCTTCCTTCTATCTCCAATTTCCATGCATATCTCTTTCCATATCTTGTAGTCTTTGACTTGGACTCTAATTAATCTCCATAATTATCTTTAAAGCTTCACACTAAATAAACAATTAAACCCAATATGCTCTAAAAATAATAATTCTACAAATCAAGACTCAAAATAGGAAAGTGCACTAAATTAAGCTAAGATCGACCTATAAACTAATAAATAAGCCTAAAATGATGTCTCTGAAGTATATTATATTATCACAAATGAGGAGACATCAAGACCCCCAACTCAAAGTTGTATCGTCCCGATACAATAAAAGTAAAGAACAGTAGGGTAGTCAAGAAGAAGAAGTAGGAGGAGAATAAGAACATAACACAATGAATGATCCTAGAGCAAAATATCTAGAAAGTCTCATGTAGTAATGCTTAAGAAATAATGCACAACTATGCTTAATATACATGTAATCAACAATCCATAAATTCAAGTAAAGATTAATTTCGCAATGCCAGAAGGAGAGGATGATAACTTAGTTCATGTTAATGGCTATAGGTTGTTCATAGGTCCCAAATAAAGCATCCAATGGTACACTTACCTACTACCTAATAGCTCAATTGTTTCTCCATCTAGTAGTTAGAAATCTTAAGGTCTTGGTTATAACTTGGCTTAAGGACGGGTGTGGTATATTTGGATAATGAAAAGTGAACTTTTGGCTCTCTCCTCACTAGCCATCAACTAATCGCCCTAGAGCTTGAGTTTTCACTCGAAGATTTTCTCACTCAACCCAATTTATTGATGCTTTTGATTTGCATCCCCAATTAACCCAATTAAAACCTTTGATGATTTAAAATCCACTTTGCCGGTCCGAATATATATTCTTTTCATATCAATTTTTTTCTTTTTTGTATAGCTATGACTCTCTTTTTGATGTTGAAATATCACACTATTTTTCTCATATATATATATTCTTTCTTTTTATGCCCTTGTTGGCAAATCTAGCCCGTAGCTTCTTTTCCATTCACTATTACCCTGGCAAAGGGTTACAATAATAACAAATCATCATCAATTAAATCACAATTATAATTCCTAAATCCCAATGTTCCCTACTAATGAAACCCACCACCCCAAACTCAAGCTCTAAAACGAGTTGTCTCAGGTTTTGCGATTCGAGTGCGGGTCATATAGGTAAGTCCTAAAAACTAAGGGTATGGATTATAATGTGTTTCAAGAAAAGGCTTTAGAAAGGCTCAGAGGGGCTAAGACGGATAAATAATAACAATAATCAAACAAAAGGGTGAGAAAGTATAAAAGACTTCAAGTGTTTTAATCATGAAAGAACTGCCTTATTCATTTTTCTAACTACCGGATTTTGTTACTTTTTCACTACTAGTTCATATACAAGTGGGTTTTCAACTAATTTTAAACCTCACGTTCTACACCAAATAACTATTCCTAAGTTTCAACGTGACTTCTTAGCATTGCTCATTAACTTTCCTATCTTTTATTTCCTGTTTTCATACATGCATCTAAACAAACTTATGACATCTTTCAAAAACATACTACCTACTATCATTAACTTAATTAAATCATGCTCAATAGGTACATTCAACATATTCTATGCCTAATTCAACCCAAAAAAATTTAAATTTTATGAAAAACAAAAAGGAAGATGAGGACAACGAATCCCCACCCCCAACTCAAAAATGAGCCGTGTCCCCACGACTCGAAAAAGACTCAAGAAAAATAAAATTTAAAATTAGCATACATATTGCACACAAAGAAATGGTAGGGAAGAAAGAAAACATACTCTTCGAGGCTATTACCTCGCCTTGTCGATACTCGGATTAAATCTAATGTATCTTCTTCACCCAACTTCTTATTTGCTTTTTGTTCAGGACACGCGATCATAATAGGATATTGCATTATATAACGTCAGGGGAGAGATCGAAAATCCGTATCACCTCCTCATAGATCAACTGTGCCACATCTTCTTCTTCTCCTCACATAATACAATTCACAAACAACCCCATCATTCCAAATCTCCACGAATCTTCATGTATTCTCCTTCAACTTCTTCTTCAAATACTATCTTACAAGAAAAAGGTAGTTCCTTTAACTGTTTCTCCGCAGAAGTCTTCAGGGCCCTTAAAGTATCCTCTTTTTCTTTGGGTGCAGGATCTTGTTGAGGTTGAGTTTTCTCCTTTGCATAAATGTAAAGCTTATCATTACGATCAAACAAAGGTATTCCACTCTTCTCAACTTTCTCTTTACCCTTTGATTTAGAACTAGAACCTTTGTCAATTGATTTCTTTGTTTAAGTCCAATCCCTTGTTACTCTTCACCTCCCTCTTGGTAGCTAAAATTGTTGTTCTATTAGTTATCTTTAATTAACCCCCAACTCAAAGCTTTAGCAACCCTTGAAATTTGAACTTGTGAATTATTGATTGAACAAGCTTGATTTGGCCTAGGATAGGTGAATTGAGGATGAATCTCTATGTGGGTAAGGTGGATTTGTAATGGGTTGGCTTGGATTTAAGAAATTGTAGGATGAATTTTGAAAATTTTGGCTCTTGATTCTTGGATTCAAGGTGTTTTGGGATGATATAGGTGGTTGAATCTTCCTTGTAATGATGTGGAGAATGAATTGGATGTGTTTTCATGGTGATTGGGTAGTGTTTTGATGATTGGTGAAGGTTTTAATGAGCTTCAATGGAGTTAGGAGAATTTCGGAGAAGAGAAAGAGGTTTAAGGTTTATAAAATTCGGAATAATGAGCATTTAGATCTTCATATAGCCTTAAAACCCTTTCTTTTCTCTCTCTGGCGGCTCGTGCGGACTACCCCTGCGGACCATGGGGCGTACTGCGGGGTACACCGCGATATCTGATAAAAAATTTTGCTCACTGGTTAACACCCGTGGTAGGACCCCGTGGCACGTGTTTTTGCTCTGCGGACCAGGGTGCGGTGTACCGCGGGGGTGCTCCGCGCCTCCTACGTCAAAATACCCGTGGTAGGACCCCGTGGCACGTGTTTGTGCCTCGCGGACCATGGCACGGACCATGGGGTAGTCCGCAGGTCAGTTTTTCGCGGCTTTTGGACTCAACCCGTGGCTCCACCCGTGGCACGGGTTTTTACCCTGCGGTGCACCCAGGCTGAGGTCCGGTGTACCACACTCGGCAAAAACCTCCCCAACAGCTAGATCTCGAAAAGTTATGCAGTTTAGGCTCAAAGATCACCTGATTTCGACATCCGAGCGCAAAGATATGACTTGCCGAACTTTCTCTGTCCGAAAAATTTTGCTCGCTTCCCTAACTCGATTTCTCCAATACCTAATCATCAAAAACACTAATACCTTTCTCAAATATGCAATATCAACTAAAAGTAACTAAGCTAAACATAAATAAATAAATAAAAAAACTAAAAATGTAAAAACATAAACGAAATTACGGGTTGTCTCCCGTATAGCACTTTTGTTTAACGTCTTTCAAAGTTAGACGTGTTACCTCGATTAAGGATGACGAAATTTCCACCCTTTGCCTTTAATTCCCACAAACTTTTCAGCTCGATTCTTTATAATCATGGATGGTGCCATCCAAGATTTCGTGGGAAGGGGTGAATCTAGTGGTAACTCGATTTCAAGTGTAGCATTACACTCCTCTGGTAATCCATTCATCTCGAATCTTCGTTTGTTAGAAAGAATGTCCTTCATGAATTGACTGTATTTTGACATTCTTGTGAGAGCTTCTACAAACGGGCTGCTGATTTTTAACTTGTTCATCATGTCAACGAACTTCTTGAATTCCAGGTCATTGTCCATTCTGACATGTGAAGGGAATGGTGGAGGAGGACATGTGTTGGTTACCACTTTATTATGTTTTTGTTTATAAACTTGATGTAAGAGTGCACATTATAGATAATTAAATCATTAAGTCGACACAAAAGTCAAGTGGGAGAATGTAAGAATATTTATATTCTTATGTGATATATGTGTCTAACGATTTAATAATAAAGTTCAAGTTTATATTATATGTTGAAGATTATAATATAAAAGATAATACCATGATGGATTGGTTTCAACTAAAGCATTATAATTTGGGTGTATTAATAACCCTCTTCTCTTACCTCATTAAAATAATAATATTCCTCCTTATATAACCGTTATTAAAGTATATTTGAATGAGTAACTGTCACATTTCTTTGCCATATAATCATCAGCATTATCATTACATGTGAACATCTCATTTTTCATTTCATAAAAACAAAATAAGAAAAGAGACGGTTATAGTGATTGGATACAAAATCATTTCATCACATTAAGGAGATTTTGATCCTTTATCCATCAAAAGGATCATTCAAAGAAAGAGGTCAAAGAGAAGAGAAAATTAAGTGATCAATTAATTTATACTGATAGTCATTATCAATGGATCAAGGTTAGTATCTTATATTATGATTTTGTTAATGTAATTACGGTTCAATTAAACAATGATCTAGATATTAAAGATAAATTTAACAATTGGTATCAGAGCCAATCTAGATCTATTTAATTTACCGATTAAATCGATGCTTTTAGAACTTATGATTTTGTTTATATCTGTGATGAACTTTAAATATGTGACATAGAATTGTGTAATATTTGTTTAAATATTATTAATTATGTCTATAGTTACCTTCCGCTGTTATCATGTTTTGGGTATTGTGTTTATAAAATTCTAACACAATATAAAATCATTTTTACCCATAAAAGATTTAATGTTTTGTTTGTAATTAACATGTTAGTCACTAAAGTGGCCTTGTTATATTGCTACTAAATTATGATCGATTATAAATAAATGATGCATAAATGATATAATTTGTTTTATTGATCAATTGTTTTATTAATTATATTTTGAGAGATCACCCAAAGGTGGATCCTTGAATATAATTAGAAACATGAATAATATTTATTTTTTCTTACTAGTCAATGACATGTATTGCCCAAAGGTTGCATGATTAAATGATTTATGGTTGATTTGATTAATTGTTAAAGTAATTTATTTTGCATCACTGAAAGTGTATATGTTTAAGTATTGCTCAAAAGTTGCTTAAATATATGCTATAAAGTTTCAGTAGAAAATATATATTATGAATCTGTATTAGCACTAATAGATAAGCATGTATAAATGTTGCAGCGTTGTCAAATGTTTTTACATCTGCTAACTCTGTCATGAAATTCAATGGGCTAAATTATGGTGAATGGTCTGATCAAATCAAGTTTACTCTTGGTGTAATGTCATTGGACTTTGCAATCCTCTCTGACGAAGAACCACCAGCCATTACAGATGATAGTTCTGATGCTGACAAATCTCGCCGTGAGATTTGGGAACGATCAAACAGGCTGAGCTTGAATCTCATGAGGATGTCGATGGCTGAAAGTATTAAACCATCAATGCCCAAGACAGAAAATGCAAGGGAATTCATTAAAGCAATTAAAGAGTGTTCACAATCGGATTTGGCTGATAAGTCTATTGTAGGAAGCCTTATGAGTGAGCTTACTACAAAGAAATATGACTGGTCTCAGTCAATCCATGATCATGTGACACACATGTCAAACTTGGCATCAAAGTTAACGACCTTGGGAATGGAAGTTCATGAGCAATTCTTGGTCCAATTCATTATGAACTCTCTACCTCATCAGTTTAGTCAGTTCCAGGTGAACTACAATACCATTAAAGATAAATGGAACTTTACAGAATTGAAGGCTATGCTGATTCAAGAAGAGGGGAGATTAAAGAAGTTCAGTGACCAAGTTGTTAATCTCGTAGGTCTTGAATGAGCCAGCAGCAGTAAAGCAACACCAAGTAAAAATGGCAAAAAGAAGGATAAGACGTTTCTGAAAAGGCCTGAAAGTCAAATCAGTAAAGAAATGAAATGTTTCTTTTGCAAGAAAATGGGACACTTCAAAAAAGACTGTCTGAAAAGAAAAGCATGGTTTGATAAGAAAGGTAAACATTACAGCTTTGTTTGCTCTGAATTGAATCTTATAGAAGTGCCTAATAATACTTGGTGGTTGGATTCTGGTGCTACTACTCATGTGTCTCATATTGAACAGGGATTCAGTTTGATCCAGCCCATAAGAGGAGCTGAACAGTACTTGTTCATGGGAAACAGGATGAAGGCACGAATTGAAGGCATTGGGACTTATAGATTGATCTTGCAGACCGGCTGTCATGTAGATCTTGAAGGGTGTCTTTATGTACCTGAATGTGCAAGAAATCTTGTTTCTGTTAGTAAATTAGATAATTTAGGTTTTAATTTTAAGATTGGACATGGTGTATTTTCATTGTACCTAAATAATAAATTTTATGGTAGTGGTACTTTGTTTGATTCACTTTATAGGTTTAATCTTGATACAAAGTTATTTAATATTGAAATTCGAGGCACTAAACGTAGTGCATCTAATGAAAAATCTGCCTTCTTGTGGCATCAAAGACTAGGTCACATTTCTAAGGAAAGAATTATGAGGTTGGTAAAGAATGAAATTCTACCTCAGTTGGACTTTAGTGATCTAGATGTGTGTATAGAATGTATTAAAGGAAAACAGACTAAACATATTATAAAGAAACTAGCCACAAGAAGCACTCAGCTTCTTGAATTAATTCACACTGATATTTGTGGCCCTTTTGATGCTCCTTCATGGAACAGAGAGAGATATTTTATCACTTTTATTGATGATTATTCACGTTATGGTTACACTTATCTTTTGCATGAAAATTCTGAGTCACTGAATGTCCTTGAGGTGTTCATTGATGAAGTGGAAAGGCAATTAGATAGAAAAGTAAAAGTGGTGAGATCTGATAGAGGTGGTGAATTTTATGGAAAGTTTAATGAAAGTGGACAATGTCCATGTCCATTTGCAAAGTTACTTCAAAGTAAAGGTATTTATGCACAATACACAATGCCTGGAACTCCTCAGCAGAATGGTGTAGCTGAAAGGCGAAATCGTACTCTAATGGAAATGGTTAGGAGCATGTTAAGTAAAAGTTCTTTACCCATTTCCTTGTGGACATATGCATTAAAGACTGCAACGTATGTGATTAACAGGGTTCCTAGTAAAGCAATTCCTAAGACCCCATTTGAATTGTGGGTGGGAAGGAAACCTAGTTTGAGACATCTACGTGTCTGGGGCTGTCCAGCAGAGGCAAGGCTATATAACCCACATGAAAAGAAACTTGATTCTAGGACAATCAGTTGTTTTTTTATTGGCTATCCTGAAAAATCAAAGGGGTATGTATTTTATTGTCCTAAACACAGTACGAGAATAGTTGAAACGGGTAATTCTAGGTTCATTGAGAATGATGAAACTAGTGGGAGTGGTGAACTATGAAATGTGGATTTTACAGAAGTCCAAAATAAGGTTGATTCACCTATTGTTGTACCTAAGGTTGTTGTTCCCATCGTTGTATCACATTCAAATGATACAATAGAACAGCATGATGTTGTGCAAACACCACTGGCAGAAATTACAGCCGATGAATCTGTCACAAATCAAGAAGATAATAGTGTACCACGAGACATATTAAGGAGATCTGCAAGAGAAAGAAGATCTGCCATTTCAAATGATTATATGGTATATGCTATTGAAAATGAATGTGACTTAAGTAGTGAAGAAGACCCGAACACTTTCCGAAAAGCCATGGAAAGTAACAATTCAGAAAAGTGGTTGATTGCTGCAAAAGAAGAAATAAAATCCATGGATGACAATAGAGTTTGGGACTTAGTAGAGTTTCCCAACGGTTTCAAAACTGTTGGATCAAAATGGGTTTTTAAGACCAAACGCGACCCGAAAGGTAATATTGAAAGGTACAAGGCTCGCCTTGTTGCTAAAGGATTCACCCAAAAGGATGGAATTGACTATAAAGAGACTTTCTCTCCAGTTTCAAAGAAAGACTCTCTAAGAATTGTTTTGGCTTTGGTAGCTCACTATGATCTCGAGCATCACCAAATGGATGTGAAAACCGCCTTTCTTAATGGAGAGCTTGAGGAAGAAGTATATATGGACCAACCTGAAGGTTTCTTGGCCACAGGAAAAGAACACTTGGTGTGTAAGCTGAGAAAATCAATATATGGGCTGAAACAAGCTTCCAGACAGTGGTATTTAAAGTTTAATGATGTTATCCCGTTATATGGTTTCGTAGAGATCGTTGTTGATCGATGTATCTACATTAAGGTCAGTGGGAGCAAGTTTATAATTTTAGTCCTATATGTTGATGATATTTTGCTTGCTGCAAATGATATGGGCATGTTACATAATGTAAAGAAGTATCTCTCTAATAACTTTGAAATGAAAGATATGGGTGAGGAATCATATGTGATTGGAATAGAAATATTTCGAGATAGATCACAAGGATTGTTAAGTTTGTCTCAAAAGGGCTATATCAATAAAATATTAAAGAGATATCAAATGGAACAATGCTCTGCAGGGATAACTCAAATTCAGAAAGGGGACAAGTTCAGTAAATTACAAAGTCCTAAAAATGAATTGGAGCGTAAAGAAATGGAACGAATTCCATATGCATCAGTGGTTGGGAGTTTGAACTATGTTCAGACATGTACTCGACCAGATATCACCTTTGCTGTAGGTATGTTGGGTCGATATCAAAGTGATCCTGGAATGGAACACTGGAAAGCTGCAAAGAAGGTTCTCAGGTACTTGCAAGGCACCAAAGACCACATGCTTACATACAAAAGATCTGATCACCTCGAGGTCATTGGATATTCAGATTCAGACTATGCTGGATGCGTTGATACTAGAAAATCGACATTTGGCTATGTGTTCGTTTTAGCAATGGGAGCAGTATCATGGAAGAGTGGAAAGCAGTCTGTTATTGCTACTTCCACTATGGAGGCCGAATTTGTGGCATGCTTTGAAGCCACTGTTCATGGATTGTGGCTGCGAAACTTCATCTCAGGGTTTGGGATTGTCGACTCTATAGAAAAGCCGCTGAGAATTTATTGTGATAATTCCGCAGCTGTCTTCTTTTCAAAGAATAACAAGTACTCGAAAGGAGCTAAACACATGGAGTTAAAGTATCTGTCTGTCAAAGAAGAAGTGCAGAAACGTAGAGTGTTTTTTGAGCACATAAGAACGGACATGATGGTTGCAGATCCGTTAACTAAAGGATTACCACCCAAGGCGTTCATTGGACATGTGGAACGTATGGGTGTTATTGATAAGTCTTTGCTATTCTGATTTAGTTATGCTCGTTATGTCTAGCACTATGAATTCAATTATAGTTCTGTTTCTGCTGTATTTATCAAATATGTTATTATTAGAGTATATGTATACATTTATGGTTCAAGTATAACATATAGTAGTTTTGAGAATTAATTTTTCAATATTAGGATCGTTTAGAGTTGAGATTGATTCGTGATATGTGGAAGGGACCACATCGATTAAATGGTGTGTAACCGCCACGATCCAATTAGTTTCAACTTTATTATGTTTTTGTTTATAAACTTGATGTAAGAGTGCACATTATAGATAATTAAATCATTAAGTCGACACAAAAGTCAAGTGGGAGAATGTAAGAATATTTATATTCTTATGTGACATATGTGTCTAACGATTTAATAATAAAGTTCAAGTTTATATTATATGTTGAAGATTATAATATAAAAGATGATACCATGATGGATTGGTTTCAACTAAAACATTATAATTTGGGTGTATTAATAACCCTCTTCTCTTACCTCATTAAAATAATAATATTCCTCCTTATATAACCGTTATTAAAGTATATTTGAATGAGTAACTGTCACATTTCTTTGCTATATAATCATCAGCATTATCATTACATGTGAACATCTCATTTTACATTTCATAAAAACAAAATAAGAAAAGAGACGGTTATAGTGATTGGATACAAAATCATTTAATCACATTAAGTAGATTTTGATCCTTTATCCATCAAAAGGATCATTCAAAGAAAGAGGTCAAAGAGAAGAGAAAATTAAGTGATCAATTAATTTATACTGATAGTCATTATCAATGGATCAAGGTTAGTATCTTATATTATGATTTTGTTAATGTAATTACGGTTAAATTAAACAATGATCTAGATATTAAAGATAAATTTAACAGGTTATTCTCCATCTTTTCAATTAGGTTCATCATCTTAGACATGCTTGAATTCAAACTCGGAGGTTGTTCTTGTATGGTTTGCTGCATTGAATAAGGATGAGGTTCTTGATAAGCTTCATTATAAATCGGCGCTTCTTGATAGATAGGTTGTGGAGGATAGTAGGATTGTGGTCGTGGTTGATAATAATCATCATAATAATGATTATTATGATTATAATTCTGTTGATCTCCGACCCAATTGTAACTCTGTGGGGGTTGATAGTCAGCGTAATTTCCTTGAGATTGATAATAACCATCATAATAATGGTCTCTTTGATAAGGCATGAAGGAAATTGAGGCTGGATTGTTCATGCAATGTCCCCACGAGTGATCTCTTGCTCCACAACTAGGACATGAAGGTGAGGCATGTACTAGACTCCTCTGAGCTAGTTTTCGCGATTGTTCTCGTAATTCCTCAAGTTGTTGGGTTAACTCCTTGAGCTTTAGAGCTTCCATCTTGAATTAGCTTCTTCAGGGTCTAATAACACGAAACATTTATCTCCTAATAAATCTGCGCTCGCCTAAAAAGAATCTGTAAAGACAAAAACTACAAAGAAAAGCGTAAAATAGAACTAACTAAAATAAAAGCACAAGATAATTGCACAAGGACTAACGATGTAGTCCCCGGCAGCGGCGCCAAAAACTTGGTGTGGCCTAAGGTGTGATAAAAAGATGTATAAAATAAGTGCAAATAAACACCCTAAGCTAACACGGTACTGCAAGTATTACAGGACGTATGCAAGTTTTAATGATAAGAAGATTCGTTCCTCAGAGACTGCTGAAAGTTAGAGAGAACTTATGCAATTTATCAAGTGCAGATATTAAAGGTAGAAAAGCTAATACGCTAGTAGGAAGAAGAGATAGACAAATATTTATTTGGTTTTCTAATAAATAAACTACACTATTAAACTAAAGACAGAAAATAAATAAAAGAAAGAAAAGAAGATAGTATGAAAGTCTAGCTTGAGTAATTAGCATGTAATCCCCACTAGTTTTGCCGTTCTAAACATGTAAGGGTAAATTATGTAGTATTTCCCTAATCGGTCCCAATATGCTATCGGTAGTTTAAAATAGGATTTACCTGTGTCAATAAGGCTTCCTAAGCAAACTTTTCCTGTAATTGGTAAATAGTCACAAGAACTAAACCATAGTGATTATCTAGCTAGGTTGGGTTGTCAGATCAGACCTAATACTAGACGTTATGTGCTAAATATGCAATTAAACACCTTGTCAATGGTGACCTAATTACTAGATGGTAATTCTATATGGGCGCGCATCCACAAGAACACAGAATATAAATTCAAACACATAAACAGAGAATAAAAACTATAATTCAATTTAAAACATTAAGTTCCCAAATTAGATAGATGTCAATCAAAACTAGGGTTCATACATATATGCTAAACACTCAAACTAAAAGGAATTAATTCATACTAAGAAGAGAAGAGAAAAGAGTTACAGAATCAAAGGTAGAAGAAGACATATGGTGTTCTGCTCCTTCCAGACTTCTCCTCTTGTGTTGCAGCTTCCTCTTGGCCTTAAGGTCTGGCCAAGGATGATTTTAGAGTGTTAAGAGGCTGTATTTATAGGGTATAGGAAGACCTAATTCGTTTTCTTGAAGGAGAAGGAAAGTAATGGACTCCTAGTCCAACTCAAATTCGTATGGAAATAAAGATAAACACGGCTGGACCGTTTTGAGCATATCTTCTTCGTTGTTGGTCGGATTGAGCTCCATAATATACCAAAAGAATCGCAACAGAATTATCTTGACCCTAAAGAAGGAAATTACCAAAATAGGCCTATTTCTTAGGTAAAAACGCATATCTTTAGACGTGTATGCAGAATCCCAATTTAGGCAGCTTTTCCTTTTCCTAATTGAACTCAGCTTCCTTCTATCTCCAATTTCCATGCATATTTCTTTCCATATCTTGTAGTCTTTGACTTGGACTCTAATTAATCTCCATAATTATCTTTACATCTTCACACTGAATAAACAATTAAACCCAATATGCTCTAAAAATAATAATTCTACAAATCAAGACTCAAAATAGGAAAGTGCACTAAATTAAGCTAAGATTGACCTATAAACTAATAAATAAGCCTAAAATGATGTCTCTGAAGTATATTATATTATCACAAATAAGGAGACATCACTAACTTAAGTGTAGAAAAATATATCATTCATAGACATATGGGAAGTTCGAAAGAACAATACAAAACATAAGAGGGTTTGCATCTCAGTCGTTCACCAACATCAATGGTTATCATCCCATTCGTGTTTTAGTATCTAAACACTATGGTATTGGTTCAAGTCCAATAATTCAAAATCCAACAACTTAAGTCCAAATATAAAAAGTATGTATAAACCAGGCCTAAATATCAGCAATGTAACTCATCCCAAACGATTATTAACGGGCAAGTCCAACAACAAAACTCAATTCACAAATAGATCTAATGTACATCATTTCCATTATGAAATGTGTAACCCGTATTTTACTGAACCATCATTAACATCATTTTTTTTACCAATAGTTGAATAACCTTCTCCATCTCCATCACAACTCAAAGTACCTGAAAAACTAACTATATACACAACAACAAGTCCAACCAAAGTTTGAAATTGGTTCCTTGAAAAACCTTAGTACCCATGTCAATATTATTAAATTCATAAGAAATTTTAATTAATTTACCTTCATCATTTGGAATTATATCCATGATAAAATGACACTTCAATCCAATTTCTTTGTTCTTTCATGGTACATCGGTTTCTTACTCAAGTCAATGGCACTCTAAGTATTCGAAAGATAAAAGTTGTACCTGTAACCAATTTGACCTCAGTCAAGATATTTCGAAGTAAGATAACCTCTTTAACAGAATCAGTAATATCCATAAACTTTGACATGGTAGTACAAAGGGCTAGCATATTTTGCAGTTATGATATCCAAAACATATAATTTTATCCCAAAGTGAAACAAATATGCAGTTGTAGTCTTTCTAAAGTCTCTGTCTCCTTCAAAATCTGAATCTAAATTGCCAACCAACTAAAAAGAAATATTATGATTACCATCTAGTAAACCAATTTCCAAAGTTTTATAAACATAAGCCAGCATATATTTAAGAAAACCTAGAGATCATACCCAAGGTTAGAAAAATATCTACTACATAAAGATACATAAAATGATAAACCAGTTCTAATGATAATTATGATATACAAGAGATACAATAACATTTGAATAAGGGAAATTTACATTATAAGAATATTAGATTATGTCTTTGGGTAAAGGAGCTTAGTAAAGAAAATATGATTAGGCAAATAAATATGTACATGTTTGATGTTCAAATTTTCATACTTAGAGGTATTTTTTTTCAAGTAAGTGCTTGATGTAATTTCAAGGTACATGCATTTTTATTCCTATCAATGATCATACCAAGTATTTTTCTAGCATTACCAAGACCCTTCATGTCAAACTTTGATTTAAGGCATCTTTTAAGTTATTTATAAAAGACAAATCATTTCATATAAGTGTCATATCATCCACATATAACACAATGTAACCCCACAATAATCCTTGAATTTATTTTTAAAAGAAGCATCACACTAAGATCTCTTAAAACTAATATATGGGTCAAAAGAATCAAACCTTTAATACTAGTTCCTTGAGAACTACTTTAACCCATATATTGGCTTTTTCAGATGGCACACATGATTAGATAATATTATATCAACATAGCCTTCAGGCTATCTCCTATATATAGTCTTATCCAGATCTCCATCTAAGAAAGTTGTTTTAACATCAAGTTGATTTATCTCTATATTAAAAAAAGAAACATATGCAAGCATAACCTTCATAACTATAAATTTTAATATATGGGAAAAATTATAGTAAAGTCAATGCCCTCTTTTGGAGTATACCCTTTAGTACTAGTCTACTCTTATATCTAGGGGGATCACTACCAGCTCTGTTCATTTTAGTTTATACAACCAACTATATTCAACTAATTTAAACCTTTTGGTTTCCCAACCAATACCCAAATTTTATTCACAAGAAAATATTTTATCTCATTCATGGTGGTTTCGCCTAGGGTGTGATAAAAATATAGAATAAATAGCGCAAATAAGAACCCTAGACTAGCACGGTCCTGCAAGTATTACAGGACGTATGCAAGTTTTAATGATAAGAAGATTATTTTCTCAGGGACTTAAATGTGTTAGACAAATGGGTAAATAAATCAGAGTAACAAGTAATAATTAAAAGACAGAAAATAAATACGATTGATTAGGAGATGAGATTAACAACTAAATAAATTAAAAGACAACTAATTAAATATGAGAGAAATAAGATAACAGAGTATAACTTAGGTTCTACTAGTATACACTAATCCTTGTATTCTTTTTATTAGTTTAGTTTATAAGGGAGATAATAACTCTTTAGATATGTAGTCAGACTTCTAAAATCCCCCTATCCCCGGAGAGAGAACTAGGGTGGAGACCTCACAATCACTAGGGGACTCGAAATAGGGTTATCCTGCGCTACTAGGGTCCTAGGTGAGTCTGGCCTACTAATGATAATTGGTGATTAAATTACACCATAATAACTATCTAGTTAGGCTAGTATTGTCAGGACCAATTCCGTACACTAGATGTTTATGTGGTGTTTCAATAATTAGACACCCCTTCAGGGTGACCATCTAACTACTATTAGCAAAGCCCTAAGTTGATCACGTTTAAGGCAGACAATAAATCAAAGCACATAAATCAAACATATGGTTAAGCAACTAGAATCAACTTAAAACATATAATTCTCAAAAAAAGTTAGATAGAAAGACAATAGAATTCATAGATTATACATAATGCAAAACCCAAGCTATGGAAAAATTAGTTCATACCTGGAGGAAATAAACTAAAAGAATGATACATGAACGTCATCTTGCTCTTTTCAATAACTCTAATGATAAATAACTTAAGGACTAATTTATGAGAGGCAAGGATGATATTTACAAAGGTTAAAGGGTGTATTTATAGGTGTTTAGAAGACCTATTTCGTTTTCTTGGATTAGAAGATATGTAATGGACTCCTAGCCCAACTCAAATTCGTAACCCTAAAATATAGAAAAGGTAAGAATCTGATTTGTTTTGGTTGTAACTCCTTCAACGCACTCTTTATGTCGAAACTGATCGTCTTGGAAAGCTCAGTCACTTTGCTTCAGATCTTTCTTCCAGATTCCTAGTCAGTCTTGAGTTACGATCACTTTTATTGATGTGGCTAGTGAAATTCAAATTTACTTGACAACTTTATTTTTCAATATCTATCTTTTCCTTCCTTTATCTCCAATTTCCATGCATATCTTCTTTTGTTTATCTTTTAGAATTTATTTGGCCCCAAATTAATCACCATATATACCTTTAAAAATTTACAATTAACAAACAATTAAACCATATCTTATTGATCTGCCGGGCTATCTTTGTGAGGTGATTACGAGAGACAGGAGTGGATATTTGACTCCGAGGATTGTAATAGACACCATAGGATGAACGTACTGTAATTCTCTTTAAGTTAATGATGTAACAATCGGCTTTTTTAAGCCTCCTATGTATGAAAAAAAATATCGACAAGTAAACTATTTTCCTTATTAATATTTGATCTACTTTTTTATACGCCCACCGTCACCCTTTATTTGTTCACCTTTTAAGTGGGTAGTGATTAAGAAAAAATTTATTAGCATCTCTCTTTAAAATATTAATTTTACTCAATAAGTATAAGTTTATTTATTGAAGTATTACTTTTAACTAATTAAAAGGTGTCTTGATATTGTAAAAAAGAAAAAGGTTATTAGACATCCTGTTTTAAAAAGTTGGAGAAATAAAGTTGGACATGGAGTGTAATTATAAGAAATATAAATAAAATTAAGTAGTTTTAAAATTTAAATTTTGGAATTCCGAAACTTAATCAATATTTTTTGTCAATAGTTAAAATAAATATAGTTGCAAATAAGATATTATTGTAATCCAATATGTATCCATTCAATGTACAAATGATGGCTATATAAATAAATTTCTATCACCCCTCCAAAAAATATTAAAAAGAGTCACACTTAACCTAAACAGCTAAAACAACATGAATTCTATTTTACCATATCCTTAATTTTCACACTAGTGAGAGAAAAATATATGTGTGATTTGTTTTCAACCTTTCTCCTCATATTGCACAAACTCTCCTCGTAATGGAATTTTGGATGACTATGGAAATGTTGATTTATTCGTCTATTAAAGAAAACATGATAAAATTTAGTGATTCTACAATAAAATTAATTGTTAATGAATTTGTTAGTGTGGTTAATTCTCTAGATTATGAGTTTTTACCTCTTAAGCTATATGAAGGAGACATGAGATTCATACATCAAGAGGGTTTTCTGCGAATTACTCATGTACTTGAGGAAGATAGATCATTATTCATAACCTATTTATGGAGCTACCCAGTTACTGAAGATGAACTAATTGGAGATTGTGTAAATTATGTACGTATGAGGGAATATGTATAATCCTCATCTGATCATCCATTGCAGGCCAAGTATGTTTGCATTCAATTTCAATTATAGATCAAATATTATGTTTAAATAGATCCCTGACATATATTATGTTCAAATATTAATGCAAAAAAATAGACAAGTAAAATGTTATCTTAATCAATATTATATATTTAATGAAAATACGTTTTATTACATAAATATTATTGTATTGTATTTAATAGACAAATTTGAATTTTTGGTTAATAACTAAATTTTTAATTAAACATAACCTTGTTTTTTCAAATAAACAAATAAGAGTGGAGAAGTTTTCGAGATCAATCTACATAATTCCTGAATTGTAATATTTTATTATGTTTTTAATACTTAATTGATTAACTGATACATTTATCCAATAAAGATATATTGTATCACTATATTTAATTTATTTAAAGTTTCAGTATGTCAAGGATGAAAATGTTAGAAGAAATTAAGAAGTACCAGGGTACCTTTAAAATAAAAATATATATAATACTTATAAGAACTTTTTTTTCTAAAATAAATATATATTGTATTCACAAATGTTAATTACAAATTAAAAAAAAAATTAAACCTTTATGATTGAATACTTAATTGAATTGTTATGGTCAAGGATCTGAGATACGAAATTGAAAATTACACTTTTCACAGGAGATATAAAGATCAGATTTATGGAGATCTGAGATATGGATATCTGAAATATGGAGATAAATCTGAGGTTTGGAGATTGAAGGTAAGGAAATTTAAGTTATGGAGATAAGAGGTTTAGACAGTCACGGTGGGTGTTGCATAAGAAACATAATACATAAAAATCAAGGAATTGAGGAAGGCAATAAGGATAATGGCCGCTTCTAGGTGATTGAAAAATATATTTAGGGTGAGGCTATATCTGAAGAAGGCTAGGTTGAGGTTTGGTTACAATAAACTAGGTAATTTATAGGATTTTGTAAAATTCAGTGAATCCATCCTGAACAAATTGAAATTAACCTAACTCAAATAAAAAAACTACGCTAGCCACTGGCCCAAACTTGCATATAATTTTTATTACCAACATACTTCTGGCCCGGAGTTGCATATAATTTTTATTATGTAAAATATTTATGCAATGTAAGTAGTCAAAGAAAATATATATATTTAACTTTATTATTAATTAATTTTTATTTTGTTAACTTAACAAGATATCACAGAATGATATTAAGAATTAGTTTTAAAATTACTATAATTTTACTTTGTGTTTCAACGAGCAAAGGAATTCATCATTCTTGGGATGATCAAATTGTTCATTTCCTTAGCTTGACAGTGTGTTTTGTGTAGTTTTTGCATAAAGTTTAGGAGGTACTAATAACAATTACTTGTACATTAAGAAGATTCATTGAGTGGTGAGGCTTCCTCTATTGATATATCAACTGAAGAAAATATGTAGACTCAAGTACAAATCATAAATGATCTGAGAAATCCTGTGTCTAGGGTTACTTTGGAGACCTGTGGATATGAGGCAGATAACGGAGAAGGCACTAACCAACAAGCACTATCTGGTGAAAGAAACACTCATTTACTCTCTCTGTAACTTAATTGTACCATCAAAATTACAAAAGATGGGATGTAATAAAGTATAGTACAATAATATAAATTACTATTATTCTCTATTTCAATAATAAATAACATATTAAGACAAAAATTTGTTTTCTCTACTAAAACATTTTGGAGTAGGTTTTTTCTCTCGGTCATTCCTATCACACCAACATGCTCTATCGAACGAACCCTCCCAATCCTTTTATCACTTTTCCAAACACAACATGTATTTCATCTAGATGTGCTGGTCTATTAGTACAGATGATGAATTGTTTTTTATTTGTGAGACTTTTGACAATAAAAATGTGTACAAGTTTTATCTCACTTTCTTTCACTTGTAAATAATTTTCCAAACCTTACTCTAATATCACTTGTGTTAGATGTTATTGATAACACATATCGAGAAAAGAATACAATAACTTTATTTACTATATTTGATTTGTATTGTATTTTTTGGATGATTACAAATGATCAATATACTAATTTATTTATATTAATCATATAATTAAAACATTTAGAAAAAAATATAAACAACTTGACATATTCGTTGGATTGCCTTAATTAAAACCTAATTCATTCAACATTTACTCAACATTCTTTTGTAAGATCTTTAGCTATCGTTTCTCACCTTGAATCTCATTCTTCTTGTATAGCAAATTAGTGCATAATTTGAAATTTTTTCCTTATATGGAAGTCAAATGTGATCCTATAAGAACGACTGTTTTCCATAAAAACCAAACCAATATCTGGACGAGGTCAAAACATGATTAAGCCTTAATCATAAAATTTAGATACAGATTTTTTTACTAACAATACATATCAATAGCGTATAAAATATAATCTTTCACTAGTTAATACGTGCACATTTGGAATCCCGAATGAACTCTTAATTGGTGGAGCGCCTTAGTCACCGGAAACTGCTATATCCCAACCCCCGATAAACCTGGGATGAAAACTAATATTTATTCATCGATTATGAGTTGTACATTATCTCGGAAAACAAACGAGATAATTGGTGTTGACAAGAATGCCCACAAGTAAGAGTGACTTCCCATGTAATATTGATGAATAATGCCTTTAAAAAGGAGAGTTTACTGATTTCGAGCTTTCGTATTAACAGTTGTATCGCAATATCGAAATTTCCAGCATAAAGATAAGATTTATGCACCCTGATTTGTCTTACAAGAATAGCTGGGGATGAGACAGAGCAGCGCATGTTATTGTTTTTTAGAGTATCGTCAAATGGTGGAAGAACAAGATTTTCAAGATCCCATCATCCTTCCTCGTTCTTTTCATAAAAAATTCCCTTTCCCCATTGATTGAAGCCTCTATAAACTGCCACAATACATCGTTTTTAACACGCTTTTGAATATCCTATAAATATAACGCATCGTAAAACTTCCCCCATAACGTCGTTTTTAACCTCGTCGATTTTCATCATTTTCAATAATTTATCCAAATAACCAGTCATTATGTAAAGGAAAGATAACCTCTCGAAATTCTTCGTCTTTTTGTGCGCACATTTGATAATTCACGCATTACCTTGGCGAAGAGCCTCCCCCTGAGCTTAAACAAATGATAATCCTCGTCAATCACTTTAGCGGAGGGAATTGCTATATTGATATTTACACTATCGAATTGAGTGGTCTCATCCTTCACGAAATGAAGCGTAACTTCCACGATACCCTTCTGCTGAAGATACAGAATCATAGCTTTCCAACATACGTTACATTTTTGAATCATACTCATAACTTGGTCGTATATTTGCAAGAGTAACTAAAGATTTAAAATGTATTCAGTAGAGTTAATGATTTTAGGAGAATTCTTCCTATCTAGTTCCAAGCAAAATATGGTAATCCCGCAAATCCTCATAATGTATATCGTGCGGAAGGTAGAACTTGATATGCGTTAGAGTCAGTCGTGTGTTTAAACACTCAATCAATATCCCAAGCTCCAGTCTTAACACGAATAATGTTTTGAAGAGTCCATTTATGCAAGTGTTTCTAATCAACTATTACAATGGAGTGTTTGCTAAGAAAATCAACACTCTCTATGTCTTGTGACCAAAAAAATTACTTAATGAAATAAGTCTCAAGATCTCCGAGAATAATCCTCTGTTGAAAGTCAAAACTCACTAATCGTTCCTCCGCTCTACATGGCACATTTCCGGTCCCCACATAGAAAATCGCATCAGTAGCGATAGGTAATGAACTCTTCTTCACATGCTCGTTTTCTTGAATTCTTCACCACCACTTAATTGTTGATTTTCTCAAGCATAACTAAACTGTTTCCTGCGATAATGATAGTTGATCCTCCACTATCTATTTTTTCTTCTTGAACTGTACCGCCTCTTCCAAAGTTGTATTTATGTACGGTATAGAGTTTGTAAGACCCTCCACCATATTTTAGCGTATCAATACAACATTCTTCTCCCTTTTCTTAATTTTTTTGTACAAAACTTTGCTTGAAACTCAAGATGGCATGGTAGATCATTTTAGTCCACATAAAATATTCAAGTGTTGAAAGAGTTAGTTGAAGCTTCTTGTGGGTATTATTGGAGAAAAATGATGCAATGATTTACTAAGATTGATTCTTCTTATCTCTTTTTTTAAAAAATTTATGCAAAGGTCAATTAATTAGAAGTAGGTTTCTGATGACAACAACTTATTAACAGTATACAATGGACCAAACAGAAATCACTTGCTAAACCTTGAATATAGCCTTCTAGCAATTAGTTTGGTTTTTATATACAAATAAGTGCTAAATATGAAGGATGTTGTTATTCCCTAACTCGAGTAGTTGTCCTTCCTGTGTTGCAAATCATTGATTATTCTTAAAAGTAAAGAGTGTAATTCATTTTCACAAGTTTCACCATATAACCTATTTTTTTGTTCTTATGAGATTTATTTATATCTTGAATCATTTCATTATTGTCAGTTCCCTTTATTTCATTCAAGGCTTCTTACAATGAACTTTCTTTAGTATAAATATGAACTTCTATGCTCCATAGCAACGAAAATAAGGCTTCATCCTCAAACCTGGTAAAAAGGTACAATATGAAGTTGAAGAAGATCCTAACCTTTGGGCAAAATTATTACATTATAAGGTGTCAATTTTGACCATATAAGAAACCACATTCACAACATTGGGGTCTTAGTGGAATAATATCAACAGAAAAACAAGGGCACAATCCATTCAACATTGAATCCACGAATAAAACGTGATAAAAGTAAAAGTATGGGATCAAAGGACATGGACACTCATTGTAAATAACCTTTCTCACAATACCCTTAAGAAAGGTGCATATAAACATGTGTTCTACGCAATTCTTTGGATCCAAATATCAGGTTTATCCCCAAGTTTATAAAATAAAGAATGCATAAAGAATTTCCGCAAACAAATAGGGAAAGTCCACGAGATCATTTTGCATGTCATTAATGAACTACACCATCACTCAGTATTTATGTGGACTAGAGTCTATCAAATGCCCAATTTTCCAGGCTTCAAATACTGTGAAATTATAACAACACCAATGTGTGAAAAGTTTAAGTTCATAAACTTAGGACATGTTTGTTATCGTTGTAGAATTATTAGGCTTCAGAAATTCAATGACCTCCCCAAAAACCGAAAGCTTCCCAATAACGGAACAAGCAATTGCAGACTTCATGCGGTCCACTGAAAGACAAGTAAGAAACAAAAGAGGCATCCAGCTGATTTTGTGTCAATGGACAAAGGGATGAGAGTAATAGAAAATGCTTCAAGCCTTCAAGCCTTCAAGCCTTGTTTTCTCTACTGAAACATTTTGGAGTAGGCTTTTTTCTCTCGGTCATTCCTATCACACCAACATGCTCTATCGAACGAACCCTCCCAATCCTTTTATCACTTTTCCAAACACAACATGTATTTCATCTAGATGTGCTGGTCTATTAGTACAGATGATGAATTGTTTTTTATTTGTAAGACTTTTGACAATAAAAATGTGTACAAGTTTTATCTCACTTTCTTTCACTTGTAAATAATTTTCCAAACCTTACTCTAATATCACTTGTGTTAGGTGTTATTGATAACACATATCGAGAAAAGAATACAATAACTTTATTTACTATATTTGATTTGTATTGTATTTTTTGGATGATTACAAATGATCAATATACTAATCTATTTATATTAATCATATAATGAAAACATTTAGAAAAAACTATAAACAACTTGACATATTCGTTGGATTGCTTTAATTAAAACCTAATTCATTCAACATTTACTCAACATTCTTTTGTAAGATCTTTAGCTATCGTTTCTCACCTTGAATCTCATTCTTCTTGTATAGCAAATTAGTGCATAATTTGAAATTTTTTCCTTATATGGAAGTCAAATGTGATCCTATAAGAACGACTGTTTTCCATAAAAACCAAACCAATATCTGGACGAGGTCAAAACATGATTAAGCCTTAATCATAAAATTTAGATACAGATTTTTTTACTAACAATACATATCAATAACGTATAAAATATAATCTTTCACTAGTTAATACGTGCACATTTGGAATCCCGAATGAACTCTTAATTGGTGGAGCGCCTTAGTCACCGGAAACTGCTATATCCCAACCCCTGATAAACCTGGGATGAAAACTAATATTTATTCATCGATTATGAGTTGAACATTATCTCGGAAAACAAACGAGATAATTGGTGTTGACAAGAATGCGCACAAGTAAGAGTGACTTCCCATGTAATATTGATGAATAATGCCTTTAAAAAGGAGAGTTTACTGATTTCAAGCTTTCGTATTAACAGTCGTATCGCAATATCGAAATTTCCAGCATAAAGATAAGATTCATGCACCCTGATTTGTCTTACAAGAATAGCAGGGGATGAGACAGAGCAGCGCATGTTATTGTTTTTTAGAGTATCGTCAAATGGTGGAAGAACAAGATTCACAAGATCCCATCATCCTTCCTCGTTCTTTTCATAAAAAATTCCCTTTCACCATTGAATGAAGCCTCTATAAACTGCCACAATACATCGTTTTTAACACTCTTTTGAATATCCTATAAATATAACGCATCGTAAAACTTCCCCCATAACGTCGTTTTTAACCTTGTCGATTTTCATCATTTTCAATAATTTATCCAAATAACCAGTCATTATGTAAAGGAAAGATAACCTCTCGAAATTCTTCGTCTTTTTGTGCGCACATTTGATAATTCACGCATTACCTTGCCGAAGAGCCTCCCCCTGAGCCTAAACAAATGATAATCCTCGTCAATCACTTTAGCGGAGGCAAGTGCTATATTGATATTTACACTCTCGAATTGAGTGGTCTCATCCTTCACGAAATGAAGCGTAACTTCCACGATACCCTTCTGCTGAAGATACAGAATCATAGCTTTCCAACATACGTTACATTTTTGAATCATACTCATAACTTGGTCGTATATTTGCAAGAGTAACTAAAGATTTAAAATGTATTCAGTAGAGTTAATGATTTTAGGAGAATTCTTCCTATCTAGTTCCAAGCAAAATATGGTAATCCCGCAAATCCTCATAATGTATATCGTGCGGAAGGTAGAACTTGATATGCGTTAGAGTCAGTCGTGTGTTTAAACACTCAATCAATATCCCAAGCTCCAGTCTTAACACGAATAATGTTTTGAAGAGTCCATTTATGCAAGTGTTTCTAATCAACTATTACAATGGAGTGTTTGCTAAGAAAATCAACACTCTCTATGTCTTGTGACCAAAAAAATTACTTAATGAAATAAGTCTCAAGATCTCCGAGAATAATCCTCTGTTGAAAGTCAAAACTCACTAATCGTTCCTCCGCTCTACATGGCACATTTCCGGTCCCCACATAGAAAATCGCATCAGTAGCGATAGGTAATGAACTCTTCTTCACATGCTCGTTTTCTTGAATTCTTCACCACCACTTAATTGTTGATTTTCTCAAGCATAACTAAACTGTTTCCTGCGATAATGATAGATGATCCTCCACTATCTATTTTTTCTTCTTGAACTGTACCGCCTCTTCCAAAGTTGTATTTATGTACGGTATAGAGTTTGTAAGACCCTCCTTCCATATTTTAGCGTATCAATACAACATTCTTCTCCCTTTTCTTAATTTTTTTGTACAAAACTTTGCTTGAAACTCAAGATGGCATGGTAGATCATTTTAGTCCACATAAAATATTCAAGTGTTGAAAGAGTTAGTTGAAGCTTCTTGTGGGTATTATTGGAGAAGAATGATGCAATGATTTACTAAGATTGATTCTTCTTATCTCTTTTTAAAAAAAAATTATGCAAAGGTCAATTAATTAGAAGTTGGTTTCTGATGACAACAACTTATTAACAGTATACAATGGATCAAACAGAAATCACTAGCCAAACCTTGAATATAGCCTTCTAGCAATTAGTTTGTTTTTTATATACAAATAAGTGCTAAATATGAAGAATGTTGTTATTCCCTAACTCGAGTAGTTGTCCTTCCTGTGTTGGAAATCATTGATATTTCTTAAAAGTAAAGAGTGTAATTCATTTTCACAAGTTTCACCATATAACCTATTTTTTTGTTCTTCTGAGATTTATTTATATCTTGAATCATTTCATTATTGTCAGTACCCCTTTATTTCATTCAAGGCTTCTTACAATGAACTTTCTTTAGTATAAATATGAACTTCTATGCTCCATACCAACGAAAATAAGGCTTCATCCTCAAACCTAGTAAAAAGGTACAGTATGAAGTTGAAGAAGATCCTAACGTTTGAGCAAAATTATTACATTATAAGGTGTCAATTTTGACCATATAAGAAACCACATTCACAACATTGGGGTCTTAGTGGAATAATATCAACAGAAAAACAAGAGCACGGTCCATTCAACATTGAATCCACGAATAAAACGTGATAAAAGTAAAAGTATGGGATCAAAGGACATGGACACTCATTGTAAATAACCTTTCTCACAATACCCTTAAGAAAGGTGCATATAAACATGTGTTCTACGCCATTCTTTGGATCCAAATCTCAGGTTTATCCCCAAGTTTATAAAATAAAGAATGCATAAAGAATTTCCGCAAACAAAGAGGGAAAGTCCACGAGATCATTTTGCATGTCATTAATGAACTACACCATCACTCAGTATTTATGTGGACTAGAGTCTATCAATGCCCAATTTTCCAGGCTTCAAATACTGTGAAATTATAACAACACCAATGTGTGAAAAGTTTAAGTTCATAAACTTAGGACATGTTTGTTATCGTCGTAGAATTATTAGGCCTCATAAATTCAATGACCTCCCCAAAAACCGAAAGCTTCCAAATAACGGAACAAGCAATTGCAGACTTCATGCGGTCCACTGAAAGACAAGTAAGAAACAAAAGAGGCATCCAACCGATTTTGTGTCAATGGACAAAGGGATGAAAGTAATAGAAAATGCTTCAAGCCTTGAATGTCCCAACCCATGAGAAATTTCCTAGCATCATTAGGATGACCAAGAGAGATTTCAGTTAGGTGTTCATATTGTCTTTCAAATGAAAATTCAAGGACCAAGAGAGATGTATGCTGGAGAATTATATCACGAGCTATAAAAGTTTGATTTATAGAATGAATGAACAAAGAGTCAAATAAATAGAAAAATTATATTTGTAGACACTCACTATAGTGGATAAGGGCAATGAATATGTCCCCTTATAAAGCTAATGTAGTACAACAAATTTGAAGAATTTTATAATAATAACTAGAAGCCAAAAACATACATATTTTATTACAATAATATTTGTCTAACGATTGATAGGTCCAATAATTAAGTGAAAAAATCAAAACAAATATAAACATAGATACAATCCCTGATCAAAGACCGGTGATATCCTCTAAATCTATTTATGTGTGTGGTGATCAAAACAAATTTATAATTATATGATTTGTGATGGAAAACAGAGTAAGTCAACAAGATAAATAGACCTGACAAGAATACACGAAAGTAAGAGTGACTTCCCATGCGAAAATCGATGATCAATGCCTTCTAAGAAGATAATTTCTTGATTTCGAGTTGTCTATTTAACAAACGAATCGTAGTATCGAAATTCCCAGCGGCAAGACAAGATATCTGCACCCAGAATTGGATTACAGGAATAACATGGACAGACTAACATAAACAGAATAATTTGGAGTATCGGCTTCTAGTGGAAGACTAAGATCATCTTTCCTTGTTCTCTGCCGGGGTTGTATTTTGTACTTCATGAACATCATGCACGTCTATGTAGACAAAAGAGAAAAACCTTCTTCTATAAGTCATGTATTATTGATTAGAATTTTTTTGTTTAGCTTGAACTTTTAACCATACAAATAGTGAACTTAATATTTAAGCTTTATTTGTTTCCACTCTAGCACTAGTCTTTTCGATCCCGACTCAAATTGACTCAACTTGCTGAATGCAATATGTTACATTATTAATGATAAAAATAAATCGACATACGGGTGTTGTGAGGGACGAAGCTGGAAAATTTATAGCAGGTTATACAGGGTCTTGCGTTATGGAATCTCCTTTCACATCGGAATTAATATCGCTTCACTTTTGTTTCAAATGGGCGGTAGGAAAAGGCTACGAAAACTCCATTTCGAAACCGACTCGAAGGAGCTCCATGCGCTAGTGAAGGGCGGTGGGAGCTCAAGTAGGAGCCTTTCGCATATGGGTCGTGAGTGCCAGGACATACTAAAGGCCCACCCGAATTTCGAATTTAACCATGTTTAAGGAAAATGCGCAGATAAATTGGCTAAGGAGGGGTAAATACTCGAACTATTCCGAATGAACTTATTGATCCGCCAGGCTATCTTTGGAAGGTGATTACGAGAGATAGGAGTGGATATTTGACTCCGAGGATTGTAATAGACACCATAGGATGAACGTAATGTAATATTCTTTAAGTTAATGACGTAACAATCGGCTTTTTTAAGCCTCCTATGTATGCAAAAAAAAATCGACAAGTAAACTATTTTCCTGATTAATATTTGATCTACTTTTTTACACGCCCACCGTCACCCTTTATTTGTTCACCTTTTTAGTGTGAAGTGATTAAGAAAACAATTATTAGCATCTCTCTTTAAAATATTAATTTTACTCAATAAGTATAAGTTTATTTATTGAAGTATTCCTTTTAACTAATTAAAAGGTGTCTTGATATTGTAAATAAGAAAAAGGATATTAGACATCCACTTTTAAAAAGTTGGAGAAATAAAGTTGGACATGGAGTGTAATTATAAGAAATATAAATAAAATTAAGTAGTTTTAAAATTTAAATTTTGGAATTCGGAAACTTAATAAATATTTTTTGTCAGTTAAAATAAATATAGTTGCAAATAAGATATTATTGTAATATAATATGTATCCATTCAATGTACAAATGATGGCTATATAAATAAATGTTCTATCATCCCTCCAAAAAATATTAAAAAGAGTCAAACTTAACCTAAACAACTAAAACAACATGAATTCTATTTGACCATATCCTTAATTTTCACACTAGTGAGAGAAAAATATTTGTGTGATTTGTTTTCAACCTTTCTCGTCCTCTTGTACAAACTCTCATCATCATGGAATTTTGGATGAGTATGGAAGTGTTGATTTATTCGTCTGTTAAAGAAAACATGATAAAATTTAGTGATTCTACAATTGAATTAATTGTTCATAAATTTGTTATAGTAGTAAATTCTCTAGAGTATGAGTTTTTACCTCTTACGATATATGAAGGAGACATGAGATTTATACATCCGGATGGTTTTCTGCGAATTACTCATGTACTTGAGGAAGATAGATCATTATTCATAACCTTCTTATGGAACTATGAACTAATTGGAGATTGTGTGAATTATGTACGTGTGATGGAATATGTATAATCCTCATCAAATCATCCATTGTAGGCCGAGTATGCTTGCATTCAGTTTCGATTATAGATCAAATATTATGTTTAAATAGATCCCTGACAAATATTATGTTCAAATATTAATGGAAAAATTAGACAAGTAAAATGTTATCTTGATCATTATTATATATTTAATGAAAATATGTTTTTTACGTAAATATTATTGTATTGTATTTAATAGAAAAAATTGAATTTGTGGTTAATAATTGAATTTTTTATTAAACATATTCAAATAAATAAATAAGAGTGGAGAATTTTTCGAGGTCAATCTACATAATTCCTAAATTGTAATATTTTCTTACGTTTTAAATACTTAATTGATTAACTGATACATTTACCCAATAAAGATATATTGTATCATTATATTTAATTTATTTAAAGTTTCAGTATGTCAAGGATGAAAATGTTTGAAAAAATTGAGAAGTACATGGGTACCTTTAAATTAAAAATATATATAATACTTAAAAGAACTTATTTTTCTCAAATAAATATATATTGTATTGACAAAGGATAATTGCAAATTAAAAGATAAAATCATACCTTTATGATTGAATGCTTAATTGAAATGGTATGGTCAACGATCTGAGATAAGAAATTGAAAATCACACTTTTCACCGGAGATATAAAGATCAGATTTATGGAGATATGAGATATGGATGTCTGAAATATGTAGATCTGAGATATAGAAATCTGAAGTTTAGAGATTGAAGGTACGGAGATTTGAGTTATGGAGATACGAGGTTTAGACCGCCACGGTGGGTGTTGCATAAGAAACATAATACAAACAAATGAAACAATTGAGGATGGCAATTGGAATAATGGCCGCTTCTAGGTGATAGAAAAAGATATTTAGGGTGAGGCTATATCTGAAAGAGATTAGGTTTATATCTGAAGGAGACTAGGTTAAGGTTTGGTTACAACAAACTTGGTAATTTATAGGATTGTGTAAAATTCAGTGAACCGGTCCAAACAAATTAAAATTAACCTAAATCAAATAAAAAAACTACACTAGCAGCTGGCCCAAAGTTGCATATAATCTTTATTACCAACATACTTTTGGCCCAAATTTGCATATAATTTTTATTATTAATAAAATATTTATGCAATGTAAGTAGTCAAAGAAAATATATATTTAACTTTATTATTAATTAATTTTCATTTTGTTAACTTAACAAGATATCACAGAATGATATTAAGAATTAGTTTTAAAATTACTATAATTTTACTTTGTGTTTCAACGAGCAAAGGAATCCATCATTCTTGGGATGATCAAATTGTTCATTTCCTTAGCTTGACATGTATTTTGTGTAGTTTTTGCATAAAGTTTAGGATGCACTAAAAACAATTACTTGCACATTAAGAAGATTCATGGAGTGGTGAGGCTTCCTCTATTGATATCTCAACTGAAGAAAATATGTAGACTCAAGTACAAATAAAAAATGATTTGAGAAATCCTGTGTCTAGGGTTACTTTAAAGACCGGTGGGTATGAGGCAGATAATGGAGAAGGCACTAACCAACAAGCACTATTTGGTGAAAGAAACACTCGTTTACTCTCTCAGTAACTTAATTGTACCATCAAAATTACAAAAGATGGGATGTAATAAAGTATAGTACAATAATATAAATTACTACTATTCTCTATTTCAATAATAAATAACATATTGAGACAAAAATTTATTTTCTCTATTGAAACATTTTTTAGTAGCCTTTTTTCTCTCGGTTATTCCTACCACACCAACATGCTCTATCGAACGAACCCTCCCAATCCTTTTATCACTTTTCCAAACAAAACATGTATTTCATCTAGATGTGCTGGTCTATTAGTACTGATGATGAATTGTTTTTTATTTGTGAGACTTTTGACAAAAAAAATGTGTACCGCTTTTATCTCCCTTTCTTTCACTTGTAAGTAATTTTCAAAACCTTACTCTAATATCAATTGTGTTAGGTGTTATTGATAACACATATCGAGAAAAGAATATAATGACTTTATTTACTATATTTGATTTGTATTGTATTTTTTTGGATGATTACAAATGATTAATATACTAATCTATTTATACTAATCATATAATTAAAACATTTAGAAAAACTATAAAAAACTTGACATATTCGTTGGATTACTTTAATTAAATCCTAATTCATTCAACATTTAATCAACATTCTTTTGTAAGATCTTTAGCTATCGTTTCTCACCTTGAATCTCATTCTTCTTGTATAGCAAATTAGTGCATAATTTGAAATTTTATCCTTATATGGAAGTCAAATGTGATTCTATCAGAAAGACTGTTTTCCATATTAACCAAACCAATATCTGGACGAGATCAAAACATAATTAAGCCTTAATCTAAAAATTTAGATACAGATTTTTTTTACTAACAATACATATCAATAATCGTATAAAAGATAATCTTTCACTAGTTAATACGTGCACATTTGGAATCCCGAATGAACACTTAATAGGTGGAGCGCCTTAGTCACCGGAAACTGCTAGATCCCAACTGCCGATAAACCTGGGATGAAAACTAATATTTATTCATCGATTATGAGCTGAACATTATCTCGGACAACATACGAGATAATTGGTTTTGACAAGAATGCACACAAGTAAGAGTGACTTCCCATGTCAATATCGATGAATAATGCCTTTAAAATGAGAGTTTACTGATTTCGAGCTTTCGTATTAACAGTCGTATCGCAGTATCGAAATTTCCAGCATTAAGATAAGATTCATGCACCCTGATTTGTCTTACAAGAATGGCAGGGGATGAGACTGAACAGCGCATGTTATTGCTTTTTAGAGTATTGTCAATTGGTGGAAGATCAAGATCCTCAAGATCCCATCATTCTTCCTCTTTCTTTTCATAAAAAATTCCCTTTTCCCATTGATTGAAGCCTCTATAAACTGCCTCATAACATCATTTTTAACACGCTTTTGAATATCCTCTAAATATAACGCATCGTAAAACTTCCCCCATAACGTCGTTTTAACCTCGTCGATTTTCATCATTTTCAATAATTTATCCAAATAACCAGTCATTATTAAAGGAAAGATAGACTCTCGAAATTATTCGTCTTTTTGTGCGCATATTTGATAATTCCCGCAATACCTTGGCGAAGAGCCTTCCCCCTAAGCCTATACAAATGATACTCCTCGTCAATCACTTTAGCGGAGGCAAGTGCTATATTGATATTTACACTCTCGAATCGAGTGGTCTCTTCCTTCACGAAATGAAGCGTAACTTCCGGGATACCCTTCTGCTGAAGATACAGAATCATAGCTTTCCCACATACTTTACATTTTTCAATCATACTCATAATTTGGTCGTATATTTGCAAGAGTAACTAGAGAATTAAAATGTATTCAGTAGATTAATTTTTTTTATGAGAATTCTTCCTATCTCGTTCCAAGCAAAATATGGTAATCCCGCAAATCTTCATAATGTATATCATGCGGAAGGTAGAACTTGATATGCGTTAGAGTCAGTCGTGTGTTTAAACACTCCATCAATATCCCGATCTCCAGTCTTAACACGAATAATGTTTTGAAGAGTGTATATATGCAAGAGTTTCTGATCAACTATTAAAATGGAGTGTTTGCTAAGAAAATCAACACTCTCTATGTCTTGTGACCAAAAAAATTACTTAATGAAATAAGTCTCAAGATCTCCGAGAATAATCCTCTGTTTAAAGTCAAAACTCACTAATCGTTCCTCCGCTCTACACAACACATTTTCGGTCCCCACATAGAAAATCGCATTAGTAGCGATAGGTAATGAACTCTTCTTCACATGCTCGTTCTCTTGAATTCTTCACCACCACTTAATTGTTTATTTTCTCAAGCACAACAAAACTGTTTCCTGCGATAATGATAGTTGATCCTCCACTATCTATTTTTTCTTCTTGAACTGTACCGCCTCTTCCAAAGTTGTATTTATGTAAGGTATAGAGTTTGTAAGATCCTCCATCCATATTTGAGCGTATCAATACAACATTCTTCTCCATTTTCTTAATTTTTTTGTACAAAACTTTGCTTGAAACTCAAGATGGCATGGTAGATCATTTTAGTCCACATAAAATATTCAAGTGTTGAAAGAGAGAATGACATGATTTTTCGATAAGAAGAAATAAATAGTTGTTCCAGATCACACAAAATACTAACTCTCTTATGGAGCGACTCACTAAACCATTTGAAAATAAAAAACAGAAATTTTATGTAATATAAACTAATCTTCTATATAAAACTGTCAAACTTTAAATTAATATTTTTTAACTTTTTATTAAAATTTTGAAATTGTTACTATAATTTTGTCTATATATGTTTAGTATGAAAGAGAATGTATTTTTTCATGACGACTATGATAGTAACCTTTGATAAATTAAGACAATATTAATTGTATATGTATTCTAAAGTAAAAGTATATTTAAAATGAAAATATTACGAGAGATCATAAAAATAAATAATGTCTTTTTATACGACTGAAGTGGTAAAATAATGATTACAAATAAAATATTTAGTTGAAATGTTATAATGGTGTTCTTCAAACACGGTCAAGTACGACCATACGACCATCTTTTGTTGTTTGTACAATGAAAAAATAAGGAAATATATAACATATAGTTCCGAAGTATTAAAATTGTGTAAGGGAACATTTAAAATTGATCATGATATTTCCCCATGGGCTCTTAAATTGCAATATGAAATTGATAGATTACAAGAAGATAATAGAGAACTTTGGGTGGAAGTCTTACAGATGCAATCACAGCTGGAAGACATAACCTTGGAAAGGGATATTGATAATTATTCTAATCCCTCTGCTTCGGAAGAGGAGGAGGACATAATGGATCTCTATGGCCATCCGGGTACGCCACTCTAATTCGTTTTCTTAATAGCCTGTATGAATTACGTAGTTTAGTTAGTTTTAATTTTAAATTTTATTCCATTCTTGAGTCTTTTTCGAGTCGTGGGGACACGGCTCACTTTTGAGTTGGGGGTGGGGATTCGTTGTCCTCGTCTTCTTTTCGTTTTTGCATAAAATTTAAAATTTTTAGGTTGAATTAGGCATAGAATATTTTGAATGAACCTATTGATCATGATTTAATTAGGTCAATGATAGTAAGTAGTATGTTTTTGAAAGATGTCACAGATTTGCTTAGGATGCATGTATGAAAATAGGAATTAAAGGATAGGAAAGTTAATGAGAAATGCTAAGAAATCACGTTGAAACTTAGGGAGAGTTATTTGGTGTGTAGAACGTGAGGTTTGAAATTAGTTGAAAACCCACTTGTCTATGAACTAATAATTAAAACGTAACGAAATCCGGTAGTTAGAAAAATGAATAAGACAGTTCTTTCATGTAAAAACACTTGAAACCTTTTATACTTTCTCACCCTTTTATTTGATATTGTTATTATTTATCCGTCTTAGCCTGTCTGAGCCTTTCTAAAGCCTTTTATTAAACCACATTATAATCCATACCCTTAGTTTGTAGGACTTATCTATATGAACCGCACTCGAATCGCAAAACCTGAGACAACTCGTTTTAGAGCTTGAGTTTGGGGTGGTGGGTTTCGTCATTAGGGAACATTGGGCTTTGGGTATTGTAATTGTGATTTTATTGATGATGAAAAAGTATTTATTGTAACCCTTTGCCGGGGTAATAGTGAATGGAAAAGAAGCTACGAGCTAAATTTGCCAACAAGGGCATAAAAAGAAAGTATATATATATAAAAAAATGATATCTCGAACATCAAAAAGAGAATCATAGCTATACAAAAGAAAAAAAATTGATTTGAAAAGAAAAGAATATATATTCGGACCGGCAAAGTGGAATTTGTATATCATCACAAAAGGGTTTAATGGGGAACATTGGGGATGCACATCAAAAGCATCAAAAATTGGGTTGAGTGACAACATCTTCGAGTGAAAAACTCAAGCTATAGGGCAATTCGTTGATGGCTAGTGGGGAGAGAGCCAAAAGCTCACTTTTCATTATCCAAATATACCACACCCGTCCTTAAGCCAAGTTATAACCAAAGACCTTAGGATTTCTAACTACTTGGTGGAGGAAAAATTGAGCTATTAGGTAGTAGGTAAGTGGACCATTGGATGCTATACTAGGACCTATGAACAACCTATAGCCATTAACATGAACTAAGTTATCATCCTCTTCTTCTGGCATTGCAAAATTAATGTGGACTTAAATTTATGGATTGTTGATTACATGTATATTAAGCATACTTGTGCATTATTTCATAAGCATTACTACATGAGACTTTTTAGATATTTTGCTTTAGGATCATTCATTGTGTTCTGTTCTTATTCTCCTCCGACTTCTTCTTCTTGTTTATTTGACTATCATACTGTTCTTTACTTTTATTGTATCGGGACGATACAACTTTGAGTTGGGGGTCTTGATGTCTCCTCATTTGTGATAATAAAATCTATTTCTGAGACATCATTTTAGGCGTATTTATTAGTATATAGGTCGATTTTAGCTTATTTAAGTGCACTTTCCTATTTTGGGTCTTGAATTAATTAATTATTATTTTTAGAGCATATTGGGTTTAATTATTTATTTAGTGTGAACCTTAGAGATATATGGTAATTAATTAGAGTCCAAGTTGGTAAAGAGAGCTAAAGGAAAGAAGATAATCATGGAAATTGAAGTTAAGGAAGTACAAGCTATTAATATGGAAAAGGAAAAGCTGCCTTAAATCTGAATATGCTTGAAATTCATGATGGCATGGTAGATCATTTTAGTCCATATAAAATATTCAAGTGTTAAAAGAGTTAGTTAAAGCTTCTTGTGGGTATTATTGGAGAAGAATGATGCAATGTTTTACTAAGATTGATTCTTCTTATCTCTTTTTAAAAAAAAATATACAAAGGTCAATTAATTAGAGGTAGGTTTCTGATGACAACAACTTATTAACAGTATACAATGGACCAAACAGAAGTCACTAGCTAAACCTTGAATATAGCCTTCTAGCAATTAATTTGGTTTTTATATACAAATAAGTGCTAAATGTGAAGGATGTTGTTATACCCTAACTCGAGTAGTTCTCCTTCCTGTGTTGGAAATCATTGGTATTTTTTAAAAGTAAAGAGTGTAATTCATTTTCACAAGTTTCACCATATAACCTATTTTTTTGTTCTTGTGAGATTTATTTATATCTTGAATCATTTCATTATTGTCAGTTTCCCTTTATTTCATTCAAGGCTTCCTACAATGAACTTTCTTTAGTATAAATATGAAGTTCTATGCTCCATACCAACAAAAAGAAGGCTTCATCCTCAAACCTAGTAAAAGGGTAGAGTATGAATTTGAAGAAGATCCTAACCTTTGGGCAAAATTATTACATTATAAGGTGTCAATTTAACCATATAAGAAACCACATTCACAACATTGGGATCTTAGTGGAATAATATCAACAGAAAAACAAGGGCACAATCAATTCAACATTGAATCCACGAATAAAACATGATAAAAGTCAAAGTATGGGAGCAAAGGACATGGACACTCATTGTAAAGCACCTTTCTCTCAATACCCTTAAGAAAAGTGCATATAAACATGTGTTCTACGACATTCTTTGGATCCAAATTTCAGGTTTACCCCCAAGTTTATTAAATAAAGAATGCATAAAGAATTTCTGCAAACAAATAGGGAAAGTCCACGAGATCATTTTGCATGTCATTAACGAACTACACCATCACTCGGTATTTATGTGGACTAGATTCTATCAATGCCCAATTTTCAAGGCTTCAAATACTGTGAAATTATAAAAACACCAATGTGTGAAAAGTTTAAGTTTAAAAACTTAGGACATGGTTGTTATGGTCGTATAATTATTAGGCCGCAGAAATTCAATAACCTCCCCAAAAACCGAAAGCTTCCCAATAATGGAAAAAGCAGTTGCAGACTTCATGCGGTCCACTGAAAGACAAGTAAGAAATAAAAGGCGCATCCAGTCGAATTTGTGTCAATGGACAAAGGGATGAGAGTAACAAAAAATGCTTCAAGCCTTGAATGTCCCAACCCATGAGAATTTTCCTAGCATCATTAGGGTGACCAAGAGAGATTTCAGTCAGGTGTTCATATTGTCTTTCAAATGAAAATTCAAGGACCAAGAGAGATGTATGCTGGAGAATTTTGTCATGAGCTATAAAATTTTGATTTATAGAATGAAAGAACAGAGAGTCAAATAAATAGAAAAATTATAATTGTAGACACTCACTATAGTGGATAAGGGCGATGAATATGTCCCTTTATAAAGCTAATGTAGTACAACAACTTTGAAGAATTTTATTATAATAACTAGAAGCCAAAAACATACATATTTTATTACAATAATATTTGTCTAACGATTGATATGTCCAATAATTTAGTGAAAAAATCAAAACAAATATAAACATAGATACAATCCCCAATCAAAGACCGATGATATCCTCTAAATCAATTTATGTATGTGGTCATCAAAACAAAATTAGAATTATATGATTTGTAATGGAAAACAGAGTAAGTCAACTAGATAAACAGGCCTGACAAGAATACATGCAAGTAAGAGTGACTTCCCATGTCAAAATCGATGACCAATGCCTTCTAAGAAGATAATTTCTTGATTTCGAGATGTCTATTTAACAAACGAATCGTAGTATCGAAATTCCCAGCGACAAGACAAGATATCTGCACCCAGAATTGGATTACAGGAATAACAAGGACATACTAACAAAAACAGATTAATTTGAAGGTCAGACTAACAAAAACAGATTAATTTGGAGTATCGGCTTCTAGTGGAAGATTAAGATCCTCTTTCCTTGTTCTCTGCTGGGTTTGCATTTTTTACTTCATGAACATCATGCACGTCTAAGCAGACAAAAGAGAAAAACCTTCTTCTATAAGTCATGTATTATTGATTATAACTTTTTTGGTTTAGCTTGAACTTTTAACCATACAAATAGTGAACTTAATATTTAAGCTTTATTTTATTCCACTGTAGGACTAGTCTTTTCGTACCCCACTCAATATGAATTAACTTACTGAATGTAATATGTTATATTATTAATGATAAAAATAAATCGACATACGTGTGTTATGAGGCACGAATCTGGAAAATTTATAGCAAGTTATACGGGGTCTTGCGTTATCGAATCTCCTTTCACATCGGAATTAATATTGCTTCACTTTGGTTTGAAATGGCCGGTATGAAAAGGCTACGGAAAGCTCCATTTCAAAACCGACTCGAAGGAGCTCCATGCGCTAGTGAAGGGAGGTGGGAGCTCAAGCAGGCGCCTTTCGCGTATGGGACGTGAGTTCCAGGACATACTAAAGGCCCACCCGAATTTCGAAATTAACCATGTTGATAGGGAATCAAATTTATGCGCAGATAAATTGGCTAAGGAGAAGTAAATAGTCAAACTTTTTCGATTGAACTTATTGATCCGCCGGGCTATCTTTGGAAGGTGATTTACGAGAGATAGGAGTGGATATTTGACTCCGAGGATTGTAATAGACACCATAGGATGAACGTACTGTAATTCTCTTTAAGTTAATGATGTAACAATCGGCTTTTTTAAGCCTCCTATGTATGTAAAAAATATCGACAAGTAAACTATTTTCCTTATTAATATTTGATCTACTTTTTTATACGCCCACCGTCACCCTTTATTTGTTCACCTTTTAAGTGGGTAGTGATTAAGAAAAAAATTATTAGCATCTCTCTTTAAAATATTAATTTTACTCAATAAGTATAAGTTTATTTATTGAAGTATTCCTTTTAACTAATTAAAAGGTGTCTTGATATTGTAAAAAAGAAAAAGGTTATTAGACATCCTGTTTTAAAAAGTTGGACAAATAAAGTTGGACATGGAGTGTAATTATAAGAAATATAAATTAAATTAAGTAGTTTTAAAATTTAAATTTTGGAATTCCGAAACTTAATCAATATTTTTTGTCAATAGTTAAAATAAATATAGTTGCAAATAAAATATTATTGTAATCCAATATGTATCCATTCAATGTACAAATGATGGCTATATAAATAAATGTTCTATCATCCCTCCAAAAAATATTAAAAAGAGTCACACTTAACCTAAACAGCTAAAACAACATGAATTCTATTTTACCATATCCTTAATTTTCACACTAGTGAGAGAAAAATATATGTGTGATATGTTTTCAACCTTTCTCCTTCTATTGCACAAACTCTCCTCGTAATGGAATTTTGGATGACTATGGAAATGTTGATTTATTCGTCTGTTAAAGAAAACATGATAAAATTTAGTGATTCTACAATAAAATTAATTGTTAATGAATTTGTTAGTGTGGTTAATTCTCTAGATTATGTGTTTTTACCTCTTAAGCTATATGAAGGAGACATGAGATTTATACATCAAGAGGGTTTTCTGCGAATTACTCATGTACTAGAGGAAGATAGATCATTATTCATAACCTTTTTATGGAGCTACCCAGTTACTGAAGATGAACTAATTGGAGATTGTGAAAATTATGTACGTATGAGGGAATATGTATAATCCTCATCTAATCATCCATTGCAGGACGAGTATGTTTGCATTCAATTTCAATTATAGATCAAATATTATGTTTAAATAGATCCCTGACATATATTATGTTCAAATATTAATGCAAAAAAATAGACAAGTAAAATGTTATCATAATCAATATTATATATTTAATGAAAATACGTTTTTTACATAAATATTATTGTATTGTATTTAATAGACAAATTTGAATTTTTGGTTAATAACTAAATTTTTAATTAAACATAACCTTGTTCTTTTCAAATAAACAAATAAGAGTAGAGAAGTTTTCGAGATCAATCTACATAATTCCTGAATTGTAATATTTTCTTATGTTTTTAATAATTAATTGATTAACTGATACATTTATCCAATAAAGATATATTGTATCACTATATTTAATTTATTTAAAGTTTCAGTATGTCAAGGATGAAAATGTTAGAAGAAATTAAGAAGTACCAGGGTACCTTTAAAATAAAAATATATATAATACTTATAAGAACTTTTTTTTCTAAAATAAATATATATTGTAATCACAAAAGTTAATTACAAATTAAAAGAAAAAATTAAACCTTTATGATTGAATACTTAATTGAATTGTTATGGTCAAGGATCTGAGATATGAAATTGAAAATTACACTTTTCACCGGAGATATAAAGATCAGATTTATGGAGATCTGAGATATGGATATCTGAAATATGGAGATAAATCTGAGGTTTGGAGATTGAAGGTAAGGAAATTTGAGTTATGGAGATAAGAGGTTTAGACAGTCACTGTGGGTGTTGGATAAGAAACATAGTACATAAAAATCAAGGAATTGAGGAAGGCAATTAGGATAATGGCCGCTTCTAGGTGATTGAAAAATATATTTAGGGTGAGGCTATATCTGAAGGAGGCTAGGTTGAGGTTTGGTTACAATAAACTAGGTAATTTATAGGATTTTGTAAAATTCAGTGAATCCATCCTGAACAAATTGAAATTAACCTAAATCAAATAAAAAAACTACACTAGCCACTGGCCCAAACTTGCATATAATTTTTATTACCAACATACTTCTGGCCCGGAGTTGCATATAATTTTTATTATTAATAAAATATTTATGCAATGTAAGTAGTCAAAGAAAATATATATTTAACTTTATTATTAATTAATTTTACAGAATGATATTAAGAATTAGTTCTAAAATTACTATAATTTTACTTTGTGTTTCAACGAGCAAAGGAATTCATCATTCTTGGGATGATCAAATTGTTCATTTCCTTAGCTTGACAGTGTGTTTTGTGTAGTTTTTGCATAAAGTTTAGGAGGTACTAAAAACAATTACTTGCACATTAAGAAGATTCATTGAGTGGTGAGGCTTCCTCTATTGATATATCAACTGAAGAAAATATGTAGACTCGAGTACAAATCATAAATGATCTGAGAAATCCTGTGTCTAGGGTTACTTTGGAGACCTGTGGATATGAGGCAGATAACGGAGAAGGCACTAACCAACAAGCACTATCTGGTGAAAGAAACACTCCTTTACTCTCTCTGTAACTTAATTATACCATCAAAATTACAAAAGATGGGATGTAATAAAGTATAGTACAATAATATAAATTACTACTATTCTCTATTTCAATAATAAATAACATATTGAGACAAAAATTTGTTTTCTCTACTGAAACATTTTGGAGTAGGCTTTTTTCTCTCGGTCATTCCTATCACACCAAAATGCTCTATCGAACGAACCCTCCCAATCCTTTTATCACTTTTCCAAACACAACATGTATTTCATCTAGATGTGCTGGTCTATTAGCACATATGATGAATTGTTTTTTATTTGTGAGACTTTTGACAATAAAAATGTGTACAAGTTTTATCTCACTTTCTTTCACTTGTAAATAATTTTCCAAACCTTACTCTAATATCACTTGTGTTAGGTGTTATTGATAACACATATCGAGAAAAGAATACAATAACTTTATTTACTATATTTGATTTGTATTGTATTTTTTGGATGATTACAAATGATCAATATACTAATCTATTTATATTAATCATATAATTAAAACATTTAGAAAAAACTATAAACAACTTGACATATTCGTTGGATTGCTTTAATTAAAACCTAATTCATTCAACATTTACTCAACATTCTTTTGTAAGATCTTTAGCTATCGTTTCTCACCTTGAATCTCATTCTTCTTGTATAGCAAATTAGTGCATAATTTGAAATTTATTCCTTATATGGAAGTCAAATGTGATCCTATAAGAACGACTGTTTTCCATAAAAAACCAAACCAATATCTGGACGAGGTCAAAACATGATTAAGCCTTAATCATAAAATTTAGATACAGATTTTTTTACTAACAATACATATCAATAACGTATAAAATATAATCTTTCACTAGTTAATACGTGCACATTTGGAATCCCGAATGAACTCTTAATTGGTGGAGCGCCTTAGTCACCGGAAACTGCTATATCCCAACCCCTGATAAACCTGGGATGAAAACTAATATTTATTCATCGATTATGAGTTGAACATTATCTCGGAAAACACACGAGATAATTGGTGTTGACAAGAATGCGCACAAGTAAGAGTGACTTCCCATGTAATATTGATGAATAATGCCTTTAAAAAGGAGAGTTTACTGATTTCAAGCTTTCGTATTAACAGTCGTATCGCAATATCGAAATTTCCAGCATAAAGATAAGATTCATGCACCCTGATTTGTCTTACAAGAATAGCAGGGGATGAGACAGAGCAGCGCATGTTATTGTTTTTTAGAGTATCGTCAAATGGTGGAAGAACAAGATTCTCAAGATCCCATCATCCTTCCTCGTTCTTTTCATAAAAAATTCCCTTTCCCCATTGATTGAAGCCTCTATAAACTGCCACAATACATCGTTTTTAACACGCTTTTGAATATCCTATAAATATAACGCATCGTAAAACTTCCCCCATAACGTCGTTTTTAACCTCGTCGATTTTCATCATTTTCAATAATTTATCCAAATAACCAGTCATTATGTAAAGGAAAGATAACCTCTCGAAATTCTTCGTCTTTTTGTGCACACATTTGATAATTCACGCATTACCTTGGCGAAGAGCCTCCCCTGAGCCTAAACAAATGATAATCCTCGTCAATCACTTTAGCGGAGGCAAGTGCTATATTGATATTTACACTCTCGAAATGAGTGGTCTCATCCTTCACGAAATGAAGCGTAACTTCCACGATACCCTTCTGCTGAAGATACAGAATCATAGCTTTCCAACATACGTTACATTTTTTAATCATACTCATAACTTGGTCGTATATTTGCAAGAGTAACTAAAGATTTAAAATGTATTCAGTAGAGTTAAATGATTTTAGGAGAATTCTTCCTATCTAGTTCCAAGCAAAATATGGTAATCCCGCAAATCTTCATAATGTATATCATGCGGAAGGTAGAACTTGATATGCGTTAGAGTCAGTCGTGTGTTTAAACACTCAATCAATATCCGAAGCTCCAGTCTTAACACGAATAATGTTTTGAAGAGTCCATTTATGCAAGAGTTTCTAATCAACTATTACAATGGAGTGTTTGCTAAGAAAATCAACACTCTCTATGTCTTGTGACCAAAAAAATTACTTAATGAAATAAGTCTCAAGATCTCCGAGAATAATCCTCTGTTGAAAGTCAAAACTCACTAATCGTTCCTCCGCTCTACATGGCACATTTCCGGTACCCACATAGAAAATCGCATCAGTAGCGATAGGTAATGAACTCTTCTTCACATGCTCGTTTTCTTGAATTCTTCACCACCACTTAATTGTTGATTTTCTCAAGCATAACTAAACTGTTTCCTGCGATAATGATAGTTGATCCTCCACTATCTATTTTTTCTTCTTGAACTGTACCGCCTCTTCCAAAGTTGTATTTATGTACGGTATAGAGTTTGTAAGACCCTCCATCCATATTTTAGCGTATCAATACAACATTCTTCTCCCTTTTCTTAATTTTTTTGTACAAAACTTTGCTTGAAACTCAAGATGGCATGGTAGATCATTTTAGTCCACATAAAATATTCAAGTGTTGAAAGAGTTAGTTGAAGCTTCTTGTGGGTATTATTGGAGAAGAATGATGCAATGATTTACTAAGATTGATTCTTCTTATCTCTTTTTAAAAAAAAAATTATGCAAAGGTCAATTAATTAGAAGTAGGTTTCTGATGACAACAACTTATTAACAGTATACAATGGATCAAACAGAAATCACTAGCCAAACCTTGAATATAGCCTTCTAGCAATTAGTTTGTTTTTTATATACAAATAAGTGCTAAATATGAAAGATGTTGTTATTCCCTAACTCGAGTAGTTGTCCTTCCTGTGTTGGAAATCATTGATATTTCTTAAAAGTAAAGAGTGTAATTCATTTTCACAAGTTTCACCATATAACCTATTTTTTTGTTCTTCTGAGATTTATTTATATCTTGAATCATTTCATTATTGTCAGTACCCCTTTATTTCATTCAAGGCTTCTTACAATGAACTTCTTTAGTATAAATATGAACTTCTATGCTCCATACCAACGAAAATAAGGCTTCATCCTCAAACCTAGTAAAAAGGTACAGTATGAAGTTGATGAAGATCCTAACTTTTGGGCAAAATTATTACATTATAAGGTGTCAATTTTGACCATATAAGAAACCACATTCACAACATTGGGGTCTTAGTGGAATAATATCAACAGAAAAACAAGGGCACAGTCCATTCAACATTGAATCCACGAATAAAACGTGATAAAAGTAAAAGTATGGGATCAAAGGACATGGACACTCATTGTAAATAACCTTTCTCACAATACCCTTAAGAAAGGTGCATATAAACATGTGTTCTACGCCATTCTTTGGATCCAAATCTCAGGTTTATCCCCAAGTTTATAAAATAAAGAATGCATAAAGAATTTCCGCAAACAAAGAGGGAAGTCCACGAGATCATTTTGCATGTCATTAATGAACTACACCATCACTCAGTATTTATGTGGACTAGAGTCTATCAATGCCCAATTTTCCAGGCTTCAAATACTGTGAAATTATAACAACACCAATGTGTGAAAAGTTTAAGTTCATAAACTTAGGACATGTTTGTTATCGTCGTAGAATTATTAGGCCTCAGAAATTCAATGACCTCCCCAAAAACCGAAAGCTTCCCAATAACGGAACAAGCAATTGCAGACTTCATGCGGTCCACTGAAAGACAAGTAAGAAACAAAAGAGGCATCGAGCCGATTTTGTGTCAATGGACAAAGGGATGAAAGTAATAGAAAATGCTTCAAGCCTTGAATGTCCCAACCCATGAGAAATTTCCTAGCATCATTAGGATGACCAAGAGAGATTTCAGTTAGGTGTTCATATTGTCTTTCAAATGAAAATTCAAGGACCAAGAGAGATGTATGCTGGAGAATTATATCACGAGCTATAAAAGTTTGATTTATAGAATGAATGAACAAAGAGTCAAATAAATAGAAAAATTATATTTGTAGACACTCACTATAGTGGATAAGGGCAATGAATATGTCCCCTTATAAAGCTAATGTAGTACAACAAATTTGAAGACTTTTATAATAATAACTAGAAGCCAAAAACATACATATTTTATTACAATAATATTTGTCTAACGATTGATAGGTCCAATAATTAAGTGAAAAAATCAAAACAAATATAAACATAGATACAATCCCTGATCAAAGACCTGTGATATCCTCTAAATCTATTTATGTATGTGGTGATCAAAACAAATTTATAATTATATGATTTGTGATGGAAAACAGAGTAAGTCAACAAGATAAATAGACCTGACAAGAATACACGAAAGTAAGAGTGACTTCCCATGCGAAAATCGATGACCAATGCCTTCTAAGAAGATAATTTCTTGATTTCGAGTTGTCTATTTAACAAACGGATCGTAGTATCGAAATTCCCAGCGGCAAGACAAGATATCTGCACCCAGAATTGGATTACAGGAATAACATGGACAGACTAACATAAACAGATTAATTTGGAGTATCGGCTTCTAGTGGAAGATTAAGATCATCTTTCCTTGTTCTCTGCCGGGGTTGTATTTTGTACTTCATGAACATCATGCACGTCTATGTAGACAAAAGAGAAAAACCTTCTTCTATAAGTCATGTATTATTGATTAGAACTTTTTTGTTTAGCTTGAACTTTTAGCCATACAAATAGTGAACTTAATATTTAAGCTTTATTTGTTTCCACTCTAGCACTAGTCTTTTCGATCCCGACTCAAATTGAATTAACTTGCTGAATGCAATATGTTACATTATTAATGATAAAAATACGACATACGGGTGTTGTGAGGGACGAAGCTGGAAAATTTATAGCAGGTTATACAGGGTCTTGCGTTATGGAATCTCCTTTCACATCGAAATTAATATCGCTTCACTTTTGTTTCAAATGGGCGGTAGGAAAAGGCTACGAAAACTCCATTTCGAAACCGACTCGAAGGAGCTCCATGCGCTAGTGAAAGGGCGGTGGGAGCTCAAGTAGGAGCCTTTCGCATATGGGTCGTGAGTGCAAGGACATACTAAAGGCCCACCCGAATTTCGAATTTAACCATGTTTAAGGAAAATGCACAGATAAATTGGCTAAGGAGGGGGTAAATACTCGAACTATTCCGAATGAACTTATTGATCCGCCAGGCTATCTTTGGAAGGTGATTACGAGAGATAGGAGTGGATATTTGACTCCGAGGATTGTAATAGAGACCATAGGATGAACGTAATGTAATATTCTTTAAGTTAATGATGTAACAATCGGCTTTTTTAAGCCTCCTATGTATGCAAAAAAAATCGACAAGTAAACTATTTTCCTGATTAATATTTGATCTACTTTTTTATACGCCCACCGTCACCCTTTATTTGTTCACCTTTTTAGTGTGAAGTGATTAAGAAAACAATTATTAGCATCTCTCTTTAAAATATTAATTTTACTCAATAAGTATAAGTTTATTTATTGAAGTATTCCTTTTAACTAATTAAAAGGTGTCTTGATATTGTAAATAAGAAAAAGGTTATTAGACATCCACTTTTAAAAAGTTGGAGAAATAAAGTTGGACATGGAGTGTAATTATAAGAAATATAAATAAAATTAAGTAGTTTTAAAATTTAAATTTTGGAATTCGGAAACTTAATAAATATTTTTTGTCAGTTAAAATAAATATAGTTGCAAATAAGATATTATTGTAATATAATATGTATCCATTCAATGTACAAATGATGGCTATATAAATAAATTTTCTATCATCCCTCCAAAAAATATTAAAAAGAGTCAAACTTAACCTAAACAACTAAAACAACATGAATTCTATTTGACCATATCCTTAATTTTCACACTAGTGAGAGAAAAATATTTGTGTGATTTGTTTTCAACCTTTCTCGTCCTCTTGTACAAACTCTCATCATCATGGAATTTTGGATGAGTATTGAAGTGTTGATTTATTCGTCTGTTAAAGAAAACATGATAAAATTTAGTGATTCTACAATTGAATTAATTGTTCATAAATTTGTTATAGTAGTAAATTCTCTAGATTATGAGTTTTTACCTCTTACGATATATGAAGGAGACATGAGATTTATACATCCGGGTGGTTTTCTGCGAATTACTCATGTACTTGAGGAAGATAGATCATTATTCATAACCTTTTTATGGAGCTATGAACTAATTGGAGATTGTGTGAATTATGTATTGTAGGCCGAGTATGCTTGCATTCAGTTTCGATTATAGATCAAATATTATGTTTAAATAGATCCCTGACAAATATTATGTTCAAATATTAATGGAAAAATTAGACAAGTAAAATGTTATCTTGATCATTATTATATATTTAATGAAAATATGTTTTTTACATAAATATTATGTATTGTATTTGATATAAAAAAATTGAATTTTTGGTTAATAATTGAATTTTTTATTAAACATATTCAAATAAATAAATAAGAGTGGAGAATTTTTCGAGGTCAATCTACATAATTCCTAAATTGTAATATTTTCTTACGTTTTAAATACTTAATTGATTAACTGATACATTTACCCAATAAAGATATATTGTATCATTATATTTAATTTATTTAAAGTTTCAGTATGTCAAGGATGAAAATGTTTGAAAAAATTGAGAAGTACATGGGTACCTTTAAATTAAAAATATATATAATACTTAAAAGAACTTATTTTTCTCAAATAAATATATATTGTATTGACAAAGGATAATTGCAAATTAAAAGATAAAATCATACCTTTATGATTGAATGCTTAATTGAAATGGTATGGTCAACGATCTGAGATAAGAAATTGAAAATCACACTTTTCACCGGAGATATAAAGATCAGATTTATGGAGATATGAGATATGGATGTCTGAAATATGTAGATCTGAGATATAGAAATCTGAAGTTTAGAGATTGAAGGTACGGAGATTTGAGTTATGGAGATACGAGGTTTAGACAGCCACGGTGGGTGTTGCATAAGAAACATAATACAAACAAATGAAACAATTGAGGATGGGAATTGGAATAATGGCCGCTTCTATGTGATAGAAAAAGATATTTAGGGTGAGGCTATATCTGAAAGAGATTAGGTTTATATCTGAAGGAGACTAGGTTAAGGTTTGGTTACAACAAACTTGGTAATTTATAGGATTGTGTAAAATTCAGTGAACCCGTCCAAACAAATTAAAATTAACCTAAATCAAATAAAAAAACTACACTAGCAGCTGGCCCAAAGTTGCATATAATCTTTATTACCAACATACTTTTGGCCCAAAGTTGCATATAATTTTTATTATTAATAAAATATTTATGCAATGTAAGTAGTCAAAGAAAATATATATTTAACTTTATTATTAATTAATTTTCATTTTGTTAACTTAACAAGATATCACAGAATGATATTAAGAATTAGTTTTAAAATTACTATAATTTTACTTTGTGTTTCAACGAGCAAAGGAATCCATCATTCTTGGGATGATCAAATTGTTCATTTCCTTAGCTTGACATGTATTTTGTGTAGTTTTTGCATAAAGTTTAGGATGCACTAAAAACAATTACTTGCACATTAAGAAGATTCATTGAGTGGTGAGGCTTCCTCTATTGATATCTCAACTGAAGAAAATATGTAGACTCAAGTACAAATAAAAAATGATTTGAGAAATCCTGTGTCTAGGGTTACTTTAAAGACCGGTGGGTATGAGGCAGATAATGGAGAAGGCACTAACCAACAAGCACTATCTGGTGAAAGAAACACTCGTTTACTCTCTCAGTAACTTAATTGTACCATCAAAATTACAAAAGATGGGATGTAATAAAGTATAGTACAATAATATAAATTACTACTATTCTCTATTTCAATAATAAATAACATATTGAGACAAAAATTTATTTTCTCTATTGAAACATTTTTAGTAGCCTTTTTTCTCTCGGTCATTCCTACCACACCAACATGCTCTATCGAACGAACCCTCCCAATCCTTTTATCACTTTTCCAAACAAAACATGTATTTCATCTAGATGTGCTGGTCTATTAGTACTGCTGATGAATTGTTTTTTATTTGTGAGACTTTTGACAAAAAAAATGTGTACCGCTTTTATCTCCCTTTCTTTCACTTGTAAGTAATTTTCAAAACCTTACTCTAATATCAATTGTGTTAGGTGTTATTGATAACACATATCGAGAAAAGAATATAATGACTTTATTTACTATATTTGATTTGTATTGTATTTTTTTGGATGATTACAAATGATTAATATACTAATCTATTTATACTAATCATATAATTAAAACATTTAAAAAAAGTATAAAAAACTTGACATATTCGTTGGATTACTTTAATTAAATCCTAATTCATTCAACATTTAATCAACATTTAATCAACATTCTTTTGTAAGATCTTTAGCTATCGTTTCTCACCTTGAATCTCATTCTTCTTGTATAGCAAATTAGTGCATAATTTGAAATTTTATCCTTATATGGAAGTCAAATGTGATTCTATCAGAAAGACTGTTTTCCATATTAACCAAACCAATATCTGGACGAGATCAAAACATAATTAAGCCTTAATCTAAAAATTTAGATACAGATTTTTTTTACTAACAATACATATCAATAATCGTATAAAAGATAATCTTTCACTAGTTAATACGTGCACATTTGGAATCCCGAATGAACACTTAATAGGTGGAGCGCCTTAGTCACCGGAAACTGCTAGATCCCAACTGCCGATAAACCTGGGATGAAAACTAATATTTATTCATCGATTATGAGCTGAACATTATCTCGGACAACATACGAGATAATTGGTTTGACGAGAATGCACACAAGTAAGAGTGACTTCCCATGTCAATATCGATGAATAATGCCTTTAAAATGAGAATTTACTGATTTCGAGCTTTCGTATTAACAGTCGTATCGCAGTATCGAAATTTCCAGCATTAAGATAAGATTCATGCACCCTGATTTGTCTTACAAGAATGGCAGGGGATGAGACTGAACAGCGCATGTTACTGCTTTTTAGAGTATCGTCAATTGGTGGAAGATCAAGACCTCAAGATCCCATCATCCTTCCTCTTTCTTTTCATAAAAAATTCCCTTTCCTTATTGATTGAAGCCTCTATAAACTGCCTCATAACATCATTTTTAACACGCTTTTGAATATCCTCTAAATATAACGCATCGTAAAACTTCCCCCATAACGTCGTTTTAACCTCGTCGATTTTCATCATTTTCAATAATTTATCCAAATAACCAGTCATTATTAAAGGAAAGATAGACTCTCGAAATTATTCGTCTTTTTGTGCGCATATTTGATAATTCCCGCATTACCTTGGCGAAGAGCCTTCCCCCTGAGCCTATACAAATGATACTCCTCGTCAATCACTTTAGCGGAGGCAAGTGCTATATTGATATTTACACTCTCGAATCGAGTGGTCTCATCCTTCACGAAATGAAGCGTAACTTCCGGGATACCCTTCTGCTGAAGATACAGAATCATAGCTTTCCCACATACTTTACATTTTTGAATCATACTCATAATTTGGTCGTATATTTGCAAGAGTAACTAGAGAATTAAAATGTATTCAGTAGAGTTAATGATTTTATGAGAATTCTTCCTATCTCGTTCCAAGCAAAATATGGTAATCCCGCAAATCTTCATAATGTATATCATGCGGAAGGTAGAACTTGATATGCGTTAGAGTCAGTCGTGTGTTTAAACACTCCATCAATATCCCGATCTCCAGTCTTAACACGAATAATGTTTTGAAGAGTGCATATATGCAAGAGTTTCTGATCAACTATTACAATGGAGTGTTTGCTAAGAAAATCAACACTCTCTATGTCTTGTGACCAAAAAAATTACTTAATGAAATAAGTCTCAAGATCTCCGAGAATAATCCTCTGTTGAAAGTCAAAACTCACTAATCGTTCCTCTGCTCTACATAGCACATTTTCGGTCCCCACATAGAAAATCGCATTAGTAGCGATAGGTAATGAACTCTTCTTCACATGCTCGTTCTCTTGAATTCTTCACCACCACTTAATTGTTGATTTTCTCAAGCACAACAAAACTGTTTCCTACGATAATGATAGTTGATCCTCCACTATCTATTTTTTCTTCTTGAACTGTACCGCCTCTTCCAAAGTTGTATTTATGTAAGGTATAGAGTTTGTAAGATCCTCCATCCATATTTGAGCGTATCAATACAACATTCTTCTCCATTTTCTTAATTTTTTTGTACAAAACTTTGCTTGAAACTCAAGATGGCATGGTAGATCATTTTAGTCCACATAAAATATTCAAGTGTTGAAAGATAGAATGACATGATTTTTCGATAAGAAGAAATAAATAGTTGTTCCAGATCACACAAAATACTAACTCTCTTATGGAGCGACTCACTAAACCATTTGAAAATAAAAAACAGAAATTTTATGTAATATCAACTAATCTTCTATAAAAAACTTTCAAACTTTAAATTAATATTTTTTAACTTTTTATTAAAATTTTGAAATTGTTACTATAAATTTGTCTATATATGTTTAGTATGAAAGAGAATATATTTTTTCATGACGACTATGATAGTAACCTTTGATAAATTAAGACAATATTAATTGTATATGTATTCTAAAGTAAAAGTATATTTTAAATGAAAATATTACGAGAGATCATAAAAATAAATAATGTCTTTTTATACGACTGAAGTGGTAAAATAATGATTAAAAATAAAATATTTAATTGAAATGTTATAATGGTGTTCTTCAAACACGGTCAAGTACGACCATACGACCATCTTTTGTTGTTTGTACAATGAAAAAATAAGGAAATATATAACATATAGTTCCGAAGTATTAAAATTGTGTAAGGGAACATTTAAAATTGATCATGATCTTTCCCCATGGGCTCTTAAATTGCAATATGAAATTGATAGATTACAAGAAGATAACAGAGAACTTTGGGTGGAAGTCACACAGATGCAATCACAGCTGGAAGACATAACCTTGGAAAGGGATATTGATAATTATTCTAATCCCTCTGCTTCAGAAGAGGAGGAGGACATAATGGATCTCTATGGCCAGCCGGGTACGCCACTCTAATTCGTTTTCTTAATAGCTTGTATGCATTAGGTAGTTTAATTAGTTTTAATTTTAAATTTTATTCCATTCTTGAGTTTTTTTCGAGTCGTGGTGACACGGCTCACTTTTGAGTTGGGGGTGGGGATTCGTTGTCCTCATCTTCTTTTCGTTTTTGCATAAAATTTAAAAAATTTAGGTTGAATTAGGCATAGAATATTTTGAATGAACCTATTGAGCATGATTTAATTAGGTCAATGATAGTAAGTAGTATGTTTTTGAAAGATGTCACAGATTTGCTTAGGATGCATGTATGAAAATAGGAATTAAAGGATAGGAAAGTTAATGAGCAATGCTAAGAAATCACGTTGAAACTTAGGGAGAGTTATTTGGTGTGTAGAACGTGAGGTTTGAAATTAGTTGAAAACTCACTTGTCTATGAACTAATAATGAAAACGTAACGAAATCCGGTAGTTAGAAAAATGAATAAGACAGTTCTTTCATGTAAAAACACTTGAAACCTTTTATACTTTCTCACCCTTTTATTTGATATTGTTATTATTTATCCGTCTTAGCCCCTCTTAGCCTTTCTAAAGCCTTTTATTAAACCACATTATAATCCATACCCTTAGTTTGTAGGACTTATCTATATGACCCGCACTCGAATCGCAAAACCTGAGACAACTCGTTTTAGAGCTTGAGTTTGGGGTGGTGGGTTTCATCATTAGGGAACATTGGGCTTTGGGTATTGTAATTGTGATTTTATTGATGATGAAAAAGTATTTATTGTAACCCTTTGCCGGGGTAATAGTGAATGGAAAAGAAGCTACGAGCTAAATTTGCCAACAAGGGCATAAAAAGAAAGTATATATATAAAAAAAAATGATATCTCGAACATCAAAAAGAGAATCATAGCTATACAAAATAAAAAAAATTGATTTGAAAAGAAAAGAATATATATTTGGACCGGCAAAGTGGAATTTGTATATCATCACAAAAGGTTTTAATGGGGAACATTGGGGATGCACATCAAAAGCATCAAAAATTGGGTTGAGTGAGAACATCTTCGAGTGAAAAACTCAAGCTATAGGGCAATTCGTTGATGGCTAGTGGGGAGAGAGCCAAAAGATCACTTTTCATTATCCAAATATACCACACCCGTCCTTAAGCCAAGTTATAACCAAAGACCTTAGGATTTCTAACTACTTGGTGGAGGAACAATTGAGCTATTAGGTAGTAGGTAAGTGGACCATTGGATGCTATACTAGGACCTATGAACAACCTATAGCCATTAACATGAACTAAGTTATCATCCTCTCCTTCTGGCATTGCTAAATTAATGTGGACTTAAATTTATGGATTGTTGATTACATGTATATTAAGCATACTTGTGCATTATTTCATAAGCATTACTACATGGGCCTTTTTAGATATTTTTCTCTAGGATCATTCATTTTGTTCTGTTCTTATTCTCCTCCGACTTCTTCTTCTTGTTTATTTGACTACCCTACTGTTCTTTACTTTTATTGTATCGGGACGATACAACTTTGAGTTGGGGGTCTTGATGTCTCCTCATTTGAGATAATAAAATCTATTTCTGAGACATCATTTTAGGCGTATTTATTAGTTTATGGGTCGATTTTAGCTTATTTTAGTGCACTTTCCTATTTTGGGTCTTGAATTAATTATTATTTTTAGAGCATATTGGGTTTAATTATTTATTTAGTGTGAAGCTTTAGAGATATATATGGTAATTAATTAGAGTCCAAGTTGGTAAAGAGAGCTAAAGGAAAGAAGATAATCATTGAAATTGAAGATAAGGAAGTACAAGCTATAAATATGGAAAAGGAAAAGCTGCCTTAAATCTGAATTTCTGCACCTACGACCACAAATCAGCTTATATCTTAAAAACGGTGAGGAATTTGGAGAAACGGTCAAGAGAAAAGTTGAATATCTTTCCGAGACGGTGAATTTGGTATACTCATACGCATCAATCGGAAAAATATTGAAGTTGTTAGGACAAAAAGAAAAACGGGGCAGATTGCAAGTTTTTGGGCTACGAATTTGAGTTGGGCTTGAAGCCCATAGTTACCTTTTCCTTCAAGAAAACGAATTAGGTCAACCTATACACTATAAATACAGCCTCTTAACACTCTTAAATCATCCTTGGCCAGACCTTAAAGCCAAGAGGAAGCTGCAACACAAGAGAAGAAGTCTGGAAGGAGCTTTGCATTAATCATGTATCCTTGAACCTTTGATTCTGTAATTCTTTTCTCTTCTTTTCTTTGTATGAATTAAATTCCATTAGCTTGAGTTTTAGCATATATGTATGAACCCTAGTTTTGATTGACATCTATCTAATTTGGGAATTATATGTTTTAAATTGAATTACTGTTTTTATTCTCTGTTTATGTGTTTGGATTTATATTCTGTGTTCTTGTGGAACCTAAGCCATATAGAATTACCATCTAGTAGTTAGGTCACCATTGAAAACGGTGTTTAATTACACGTTTAGCACATAACGTCTAGTATTCGATTTAGATCTGACAAATCAACCTAACTAGATAATCACCATGGTTTAGTACATGTTACTATTTACCAATTACAGGAACAGATTGCTTAGGAAGCCTTATTGACACAGGTAAATATTATTTAAAACGACCTAGCGTAATTGGAATCGATTATTGAAATACTACATAATTCACCCTTACATGTTTAGAACGGCAAAACTAGTGGGGATTACATGCTATTTACTCAAGCTAAACGTTCATACTATCTTCTTTTCTTTTCTGTTATTTATTTTCTGTCTTTAATTTAGTAGTTTGGTTTTCTTATTAAAAAATAAATAAAAATCTATTTTTCTTTCTTTCTCTTGCGTATTATCTTTTCTATCTTTCATATTTGCACTTGATAATTTGCATAAGTTCTCTCTAACTTTCGTCAGTCTCTGAGGAACGAATCTTCTTATCATTAAAACTTGCATACGTCCTGTAATACTTGCAGAATCGTGCTAGCTTAGGGTGTTTATTTGCATCTAAATTATATCATCTTTTAATCACACCTTAGGCCACACCAGCTACACAAACCGGGTAGCCGGATTCGCCAAAACCGGGAACCCGGTTTTGAAGGGCAACTCTCTGACCCAGCGTTTTGGGGTTCAGCCATTAATTGTGTTGAGGTAAAAAAAAATTATTAAGTAATTTTCCGCGCCAACACAGCGATGTGGAACCGGGTACCTGGAATTCAAAAACCGGGAACCCGGTTTTGAAGCTGTGATGGCGGTTTTGGTTCCTTTAACCTAGTTTTCTTAGCCTCTTCTGCAAGTTTTTACCAAAAACGCTCCCACACAATACCCACCTCCGAAAAATCATCATTAACACCTATATATATCATCAAATCCTACCCTCTATCATCACAAAAACACAAAATCAATTCACCTCTTCTCCCAAATAACATCAATCCTTAGTTTTTCCCCAAGATTTTTCTTCACTCAATCCTTAAATTAAACCCAATTATTTCTTCTCCCACACATATTGAACATTACCCACTTCATATTCCACCTTGTTCTTCAATTCCTAAGCCTCAAAACATCAAAGTTCTAAACTTTTCTCTAGTTTCTCACTATTTGAAGTTTTGAGTTTGGGGTGGAAAGAGATGACTAAGAGAACCGGTGATTTCCGAAGAACTGCTCCTAGAAAGAAAACCACCATTGGTGGTACTCAAGAACAAGCTATTGAGATTCCTGATTCGCATCCTAAACAAAAAATTAATGAAGTTAAGCTTGTTCCCAAGAGAAAAGAAATCACAGGTCAAAAGAGAAGATTAATTGATGAACCCGAAACTGAGGATGAACATGAAGATGAGATTGAGAAAGAACTTGAGGATGAAACTGAACAAGAAGTTCCAGAAGTACCAGTTCAAAAGAAACCTCCGCGAAGAAAGATGTGGGCCCAAAAGCCTAAGAGGGTTTATACTTCATGGAATGAACAGGATCGTGAAAGAATTCAATTTTTGAAATTTGGTGAAGAGATGGACTTTCCTAAGAATATTATGAGCAGTGCTCATAGAGAATATGCTGTTGTTTGTGACAAGTTTGGTTGGAGAGAATTAAGAGAATGGAAGCTTGAGTTTATTTTTACTTTTGTGCGAGAATTTTATGAAGGTTTAGCCCTTTCCCGTGAGGCAATTGAAATTCGCAAAAAGGTAGTTCCTTTCTCCATTGAACTTATTCAGAAATCTTTGAAATTACCCAACTTTACAGGTTCATGTCCGTTCCAAGACACTCTTAATGACCCTTCTTTCGATTATGAATCCCTTTGGGGTACTATGCTTGTTAATGGGGCTAGCCCAATTCCTGAAGGAGAAAGATATCCTGGACATTTTTACAGCAGTAATTTGACACCTAGTGCGAAGGTGTGGTCTCGTTTCATAATACCTACTTTCTTTGGAATCAAACACACATCCGAGTTGAAGAAGGAGCATGTAATTTTTATTAAGCATATTATTGAGGAGAAGCAGATGAATGTTGCTAAGATTATCTATGACACCATCATGGAATTCGTGAGAGCTCCGATGAAACAGCAGAATCTCAAGTTTCCTTGTACTATTACTAAGTTGTGCCTAGACGCAAAAATTCCGCGTAGGAACGCAGAGGATGATGGTGTGACAGTTGGAGTAAGCATGGCATTGACTACAATTTAGAATATCCATGATGAAGCAACACGAGCTACGAAGACTCCTAGAGCTCCTCCACCAAAGAAAGCGAAGAATACTCCTGAGTTGGAATCGAAAATAAGGGTGTTGGAAGAGAATCAAGAAAAGATGATTGCTACCTTGGGAAACGTTACAAGAGAATTGGGCCTTCTTCGAACTCTGATCTTAGGCGTAAACACACTTCAAAACGCGATTTATGATGCTGTTACGCGAGATAAAGGTCCAGAACGCAACACCGGTAATCAGCCACGCGCTGCTTAAGATACGTTTTCTAATCCTTCCTTTTAGTGTAGATTAGTCTAATTGCTTTATTGAGTCTTCTCGAGTCGTGGGGACGCGGCTCATATTTGAGTTTGGGGTGGGGTTCGTTGCCTCATCCCAGTTTTTTATGTGTTATTTGTTTTATTTGCTTTCAATAAAAGATTTTTCGGAGTTGTGTTTGACTGTAGAAAATTTTAAATATCCCTTTAAGCATACTTTGGATGAATCTATGATAGTAAATAGTGGACTTTAGGGATTGATATAAAACGCATTTAGAAGTGCATGCAAACATAGGTAATTGATAGGAAAAATTAATGAACAATGCAAACGAAGTAAGCTTGTACTTAAGGAATATGTTTGGTGTGTAGAACGTGAAATCCTAATTAGTAGAGAACCCACTTAGATATGAACTAAAGACAAGCTATATACTTAGGAAAATGATAGGGGCAGTTCTTTGTTAGCCATTTGTTACCTTTTTAGCCTTCTATCCCTTGTATTAATTATTATCCGTCTTAGCCCACTTTGAGCCTTTAGCCTTCTCTTTGTAGCCACGATATAAGCCATTATCCCTTAGATTATTAGGCATGACCATATGACCCGCACTTGAATCACAATCCTGAGACATGTCTCGAGCTTGAGTTTGGGGTGGTGTGTCCACTTATGGGGAATTTATTGGGTAGGGATTGATGTGCTTTGTATTAAGGCACAATTGCAAATGATATATAATTGTAACCCTTTGCCGGGAATGAAAAAAAATGAAAAAGAAAAAATTCAAAAATCATACAGTAGAAACCGGGAACCCGGTTTGCAACTGTACAAAAAGAAAAGAAAAAGAAAAATATGAATGTATAAAACATCCGGCAAAGTGGAATTTTTCTGAAAATCATCTTATTTATAGTGGGTAGACATGGGATGCTAAATTGTTGCGTAAATGGGTGAGTGTAAACATTTTTTTGAGCGTAAACTCAAGCTCGGGGACATTTGTTGATGGTAAGTGAGGAGAGTGCCAAAAGTTCACTTCAAATTTACCAAATATACATCCACACCGTCCTTAAGCCATTATTAAAACCATAAAGACCTCGTGATTCTTAAGTACATAGTGAATTTATGATTCTGTTGATAGGGAATATACTAGGTGGAGCGTTCAAAGCGATTTAGGATTGAGGAACACTTTATAGCCATCATACAGAGATGAGTACAAGTGTAATCTTCAAGCATTGCGACTTTAATTTTATGATTGAGATTATTTGTGTTTGATTTTGCATTATAGATGTATGTGTATATTAGTTTCTAGAGTTTTCTATATGAGATTTATCTTAGGAATTGCTTTAGGTGTATTTGCTAGCTTCTATTTGTTCTTACGTTTACTTATACCCCTTTGTTTTGTTTTACTTTGTCGGGACGACAAAGGTTTGAGTTGGGGGTCTTGATGTCTCTCTAATTTTTTTTATTTTAGACCCTTGGGAGACATCATTTTTTATGTTTAATTGAATATTTTGATAGACTTTTGAGTTAAAAATGCAATAATCCGGAATTCCTATTTTCTTTCTAGTATTTTTTATTTATTAAATTTTTGCGCATAATCTTGTGTATTCTAGTGAAAATTTTGTAGGTTTTGAATATTAGCTAGGAAAGGAATCCGAGAAGAGAGTCAAAGATCGTGATATGGAGTCAAAGCGTGAAGACAAATCCCGAAAGAATTTTATTTTGGAGCTGCAAATATGGAAAACAGGCCAAAGATTGCTGATTTCGGTGCACTTAAGAGTTTATTTAGTCACTGACCTTTGAAGAGAATATGTTCCTTATCGAGTTACGGAAATTTAACAAGTGATTTCAGGTCAATCGGAGTTATAACGAATCGGCTAGAGCCATTTTAGTGGAGGTGGTGCAGCAGTTACGGGATTTTGGGCTTAGAAAATGGGCTTGGACTTTTAATGAATGATTTAACTTTAGGTCCAAGGCCTAATCCGAATTTGAGCTTATAAAAGGAGCTCTTGACTTCTATTTTTCACACAATTCACTTTTTACAAAATAAAACATCAAGAGAGAAGTAGCAGAAGGAAGAAGAAGAAGAAAGTTGTAGAGCTGGAGAGTGTCTATACTCCATTCTCAGCCAAATCCAATTCCAGAAATTAGGTCTTTCTTATTTTTAATTCTGTAAAACAATATGAATTCCATTTATTTTAATTTAGTTTTCTTTTTAATTAGTATGAGCTAATTTCTTCATAGTACTTGAGAATGCTTAATGGGTGAATCCGGATTCTATTGAATTTCTTATGTCTGAATTTGGGTTTCTGTTAAATTAAATTAAATTGGGTCTTTTACTCTTTTCGGTAATTTGAGATTATTTACTGTTTTTGGAGTCATGAACTAAGAACATGTATTAGTATCTAGGCTATTCCACATATGTGGCGTGTGGATCATCTTGACGGAGGGTTTAGGTACGGACTTAATTACTCAATCTAAAATAGAAGCTATTGACTCTGACGAGCTTAGTTAATTTTAGGGCCAATGTGGTAAACTTACTTAATCATCCGAAGGTGGATCATATTTACCCTGACGGGACTAGTGACACTCTAGGATAGCCTTATAGTCCACCCTGACGGGGGTATAAGGAATTTAGATACCCGACCATTGTAATTGACCGATTTACATCTTAAACAGCATATGTTATGAAATAGAATTAGGAGGATCCCTTGCGTTCTCAAGTGCTTCCTTCTCATATTTGCGTCTTACGTTCATTTCCTTGTGTTTTAGTATTTAATTGCATTTTCTTTATAGTCTTTCATTACTTAGAATTAATACAAACAAACAATCAATTATTATATCCTTTACTTGCTTTCACAAGTGCAACTATTCATTATTTGATAAGCATTGTAGTCAACCAAACTGTCCCTGCGAACGATCCTAGAATCATTATTACTACTTGGGACAACCGTACACTTGCGGTTGTGGTTCAATTACTTTTGCATTTATTTTAGAACACACAAAGGACCACCATGAGTCCCTAACAATACAAGAAATAGCAGCTTGGTTAGTTTTAGGATTAATTGAAGCATCACAAATAATCTTGAAATTCGATATAGTTGGAGGCTTCCAATTTGAAATCTTACTTCCAATTGAAGTAGTAACTATTTTATTCAAAGTTTTATCAATATCTCCTTTATCCTTACCAGTGGAATAGACTTCCGGGACTATTTCTTTTAGTTTTTTAGCCTTGGAAGGTTGTCTTATAGCAAGACTATATTCATCATAGACTTTAATCGCACCTTGTAGAATATCCAAAGGGTCAGGTTTAATCCCTCTAAATATAAACTCGTTTCTTCCTTTCCAAATATGCCAGGCAACGAAAAAGGAAATTTCTCCAAGTTTAATATCTTGGTATTCCTTTTCCTCAGATAACAATTTAATGAAATTGATCCATTTCTGAAAATTGAATGAAGTAAATGTAAAAGAGTTAAAACACAAAGGACTTGCAATCCAAACTGCTCTATCCCAAGAACAATGAAACAACAAATGTTCTAAATTTTCATCAAATTCCCCACAAACATCACACTTAGCTAGATCAATATATTTCCTTTTTTTTCTATTATCATTAGTTGCTAATCTATTCTCACAACATTTCCAACTAAAGTTTTTAATTTTTGGTAATACTTTACTTTGCCAAGTAAACTTCCAGTCAGGAGGATCAATCCTAAAGGATGTGCCTCCCACTTTTCTATTCTTAAGTTCTTCACACTTAATTTGTGCCTTCCACAGTTTTTCATAGATTTCCTTTACTGTGACTTCTCCAATATTAAAGTGGATCCAATCTGGAGAGTCGATACAGTAGGAGGAAGGTATAGAAATTTCACAAATGGTTGCAGCTAAATCAGTTGTGAATAACTCTTTGATCAAGTCTACATTCCAGCAATTTTGATCTTTTGTAATCAGTTCAGATACCCCAAGAAATGTTACATCCATGAGGTTTACAAATTTTATTATGATTTGGTATCCATAAATCCTACCACAATCTAATATTCTCACCATTCCCAGTTGTCCAAAATATATCATTTTCAAAAATATTTCTACCTTCAGTCAAGCTCTTCCATCCCCAAGAGCAATTACTGCTCAGAGAGGTCTCAAGAAATTCTGGGTTTGGAAAATATTTACCTTTGAAGACTCTGTAAAGGAGAGAGTCTTTATTATTTAAAACTTTCCAAGCATTAGATGCCAATAAAGCCAGGTTTTGAGTATGAAAGTCTTTAAAGCCAAGACCTCCATCTTCTTTAGCACTCACTAATGTTTGCCATTTGATCCAATGACATATTTTTTCTCCCTTGTTATTCCAATAAAAATTTGTAACAAGAGAAGTAAGATGAGATGTTAGTTTCTTTGGAATTAAAAAAACTGACATTATAAAATTAGGAACTGCTCCTATAATAGCTTTTATTAGCATTTGTTAGCCACTTTTAGTAAGCATTCTAGTTTCCCAGCTTTCCACTTTTTATAATCATTTCAATCAACCACTCAAGAGATTTTACCTTTGATCTTCCCCATCCATATGGAATTCGAATGTATTTACCTAAATCCTCCAGCTTCCTCATCCTAAGTTGATATGGAAATTTGATTTTTAATGCTCAGTGGAGTATTCTTATTGAATTCCACTTTTCTTGATATTCAATTTTTGACCAGTTGTATAACTATACCAGTTCAAAATAGTTATAAAAATATCAACATTATATTCCTCAGCTTCCAGAAAAAAGAGACTGTCATCAGCAAAAAGTATATGTGTTATCATTAGGGTTGCTCTAGCTATTTTAAGACCTTTCAAAAGTCCCATTTTTACGTAATACTCTATCAAGCTTGTGAGAGCCTGTGTGACTAAGCAGAAAAGATACGGAGACAAGGGATCACCCTATCTCAACCCCTTTTGAGGCTTTTCTATATCAAATAATTGTCCATTAATTTGAACTTTATATGTAACAGTTGATATACAATTGCCTATCCATTCAACCCATTTATTGAGAAATCCCAACTTTCTAATAAGGTTAAGAAGAAAATCCACTCTATATTCTCATATGTTTTACTCATGTCAGCCTTTATTGCCATACCATATTTCATAGATGTTATTTTATTCTTTAAATAATGACTTGCTTCTTGCGCAATTAATATATTCTCAAATATTGATCTCCCAGGAATAAAAGTTGTTTGAGTTTCAGAAATCAAATCTCCCATCCACTGTTATAGCCTATTGGCTAAATTTTTTGAGATTATCTTGTATATGAAGTTAGCACAACTAATTGGTCTAAAAGAAGAGATCAAATCCAGATTTGACCACTTTGGAATAAGTTCTATTATAGTAGCAGTTATAGCTTCAAGAGTTGAGTTATTCATTATGAAATTGACACAAGTTTAACCAAATCAATTTTGATTTCTTCCCAGAATTTCTTTAAAAAAAACTCCCACATCCATCTGGACCAGGTGATTTATCACTTCCCAAAGACCATACTGTACTTTTAATTTCCTCTACTGAAGCAGGACAAATAAGTGAGTCATTCATTTCATGGGTAACCACACAATCGATCTTACTCAAAATAGGTGCATAATTTCTCACACCTTCAGTTTTGAATACATTATTGTAGTTTTTTTTTTCAGAAGTATCATCCTTCTCTGTCAACCACTCACTAATATCATTCTTAATTGTTAAGATTCTGTTTCTAGTTCTTTTAACCTTGGTGATAGAATGAAATATTTGCTATTTCTATCTCCAAGTTTTAACCAAGTATTTTTTATTATCTTTGAGCCCAATAAAGCTCCTCTTTTTTCCAGTAATTCTCAAGGTTTAGGCTCAAATTTTCAAAAACCACTTTGTTATCATCAGAGTAAGGCTCATCAAACAATTTCTCAAGCTGAGATAATGTGTTTTTAATCAATAACCGATTATTTAGGACTCTTTTCCAAACCCATTTTGTAATATGTTTCTGTAAATTTGAGATTTTATACATAAATCTCTTAATTCCTCTCAGTTCCATAAAACAACCTTTTTTCCAATGCTTTAAAACCATTTTACAGAAAGAGTCATCATATATCCATCATTTTTCAACCACAAAACTTTTTTTATGAGTTGGATTATTGATGTCTCCCTATTTGTCATGAATTAATCCTAGTTGGAGACATCATTTTAGGTGTATTTATTAGAGTATAGGTCGATTTTATCATGATTTAGTACACTTTCTTATCTCTAGTCTTGATTTAATGATTTATTATTTTTAGAGCATATTGGGTTTAATTATTTATTTAGTGTGAAGCTTTAAATATAATATGGAAATAAATTAGATGCAAAGTCAATTCTAATGAAATAAGGAAAGAAGATCTTGAAGAAATCTGGAGATAGAAGGAAATAGAGTTCAATTAGGAAAAAGCTGTCAAAATCTGAATTTCTGCAGCTACGTTGAAAGAAGTGACGATAACTCCAAAACCGAGCCGATTCTGGAATATCCCTTTCATAAGTATATAGATAATACCGTGAGGATTCTTTTGATATATTATGGGTAAAAACAATCCTGTAACGAAGAAGATATGGTAAAAACAAGTTAGAAAAAATTGCTTATCTACATACAAATTTGAGTTGGGTTAGGAGTCCATTACTTACCTTCTCCTTCAAGAAAATGAATTAGGTCTTCCTATACCCTATAAATACAGCCTCTTATCATTAGAAAATCATCCTTGGCTAAACCTTAAGCCAGGATGAAGCTTACAACAAGAGGAGAAGTCTGGAAGGAGTAGAACACCATATTATGTCTTCTTCCACCTATAAATCTGTAATTCTTTTCTTTTCTTTCATTAGTATGAACTAATTTACTTTTAGCTTGAGATTTAGCATATATGTATGCACCCTAGTTTTTCTATTTGGATTTGGGATACCACGCTATTTAATTGGAATTCATGTTTTATGTTCTGTTTATGTGTTTTGATGTAATGACTGTTTTCCTTGCTAGTGCACGAGTATAGGATTACCTTAATAATAGTTAGATGATCACCTTAGCTGGGTGTCTAATTATTGAAACACCACATAACGTCAAGAATAAGGTCTAGACCTGACAAATCAACCTAATTAGATAATCATTAGGGTATGCTTTCACCACTATCATTATGTTCGGAATTGAATTGCTTAGGGCCTTGGCGGCGCTTGATTACCCTAGGTTTAGGCTGCCTCATGGTGTGTCCGTAGCCCCCTTAGTCGCTCTCAAGGTCTAAGGTATGGGAATTTAGAATCCTGATTATTGTGTATTACTTGATTCACCCTTAGACAATAGAATAACCATAACTAGTGGAGATTACTTGCCAATATCTCGAGTTAAAGTCTCATACTACATGCTTCTCTCTTTTATTTAATTTCCTGTCTTTTAATTCTTAGTTTAATTTTATTATTTAAAACTCAACAAAAATCTCTCTTCCTTTATTTTCTTGCGTATTATTTGTTCTAACTTTTTAATATCTGCACTTGAATATTTGCATAAGTTCTTCTTAACCTTCGTAGTCTCTGAGGAACGAATTCTACTTATTCATTAAAACTTGCATACGTCATGTGTACTTGCAGAACCGTGATAGCCTAGGGTGTTTATTTGCGTTTATTTATCTATTATTTTATAACACTTTAGACGACACCAATTATATATACCAAAATTGAGTATAAGTGGTGAATGGTCAAACCCTGCAGGAGGCAGTAAAGCACTTCAAGAGTTAGGGAAAATATCCATCCAACTCTTACTCGCAAGAGTTCTATCTAGAATTTGCTTAATCAGCTGGTTGTCATTTCTCTTGTTAGACCAAGAGAAATTACATCATTTAGATGGCATTTCAAATAGATTATTTCTTTCAATAAAATTATGAAAAGTAACATGTTCTTTTTATGTAAACTATCAATTTCACCTCCCAATTTTTCTGAAGGATACCTAATGAGGTTAAAATTCTCCAAAAGACACCAGCAGTCATAAATATGAGGTAAATTATCCAACTTTAATTAAAAAAACTTCCATTTCTATGTTAGGACCATACACAAAATTAATTTCACAAATTCCTGTGTTCAATCCATCATAGATACATTGAATTAAGTTCTTTTCAGAGCTTATAAGATTGAATTTTTCTGATTCTTTTACAAATATTGCAAGTCCTCTTGATAATCCCTCAGGGTCAATATGAGCCACAAGAGTCATATTTAACTTAGAGCAGAGAGTAAGAAGAACATCAAATTTATTTTTAGTTTCAGAAAAAAATAATATCTCTATATGATAAGCCTTGACCATAAAAAATCAGGCTCAGGCTCTGCTCTGTCAAGGCTATGCCTGTGCCAATGCCTTGACAGCTCCAGACATGTATCATTGAGAGTTTTGGGGTTGATTTGGGTCAACCCCGCAAACCACTTCAGCTTCTTGTACATCCAACAACCCTTCTTCATACCATTTTTCAATACAATCCTCATCAAAGGTAGATATACACACTAAACCCACCATTATTATTTCCGTCTTAATTATGTAATCGACCTTCAATCTACAATCTTCAATCTTCAATCTTCAATCTCTATAAGATTTTCAGATTTTCTTGACAACAACTCTCGACTCTGGAATTAGAAATCCCACCTGAGATCATCACCATTTTTTCTTTGTTAACTTTTCAATTCAGTTTTGGTTTTTTTAATCTCATCGAATTAAATGTTTGTTTTTCGGGCTTTTTATTTGATATAATCATACACACATACGCGTACATATATTTGTTTGTTTGTTTGTTTTTGTGGTATAATTATGGATGCAGGGAATTCTTCTTTAGCAAGCAAATCGAGATCTGGCTACCCTTTTCAGCGACAGATGGTGCATAGAAGAAATTCCAAGGTAAATCTTGACAGGTTTATTCCCAACAGATCAGCAATGGAGTTTGACTACGGTAGTTATATGCTTATGCAAGCAAGGAAAGAAGCAAGATAAGGTAATGAAAATCCATGTCTGAGCTCCCCATCTAGAGAGGCTTATAGGAAGCAGCTTGCTGATATATTTAACATGAACAGAAGTATGAATTTTAGATTTTGAGAACAAGCCACCTAACCCAGTTGAAGAAGCTAATCCGTGTGATTTGTTCTACTCAAATACTACTCAGCAGCCCAAAGCACGTCGACACATTCCCCAGACCCCTGAGAGGACATTAGATGTTCCCAATATTTTAAATGATTTTTGTTTAAATATATTGGATTGTGAATAAAGATGTTAGAACAAGGAATTCTATTGTGGAGACTTACAGAGGGCATAATCAACAAGTTTGCGGGTGTAAATGGTCAGCTTCCGGAAAGCAGTTAGCTAGCGGTGGAAATGATAATCTCCTCCATAAATGGGACAGCTCTATGGCTTCTTCTAGTGGTGGTAAGGACACAGACACAATGGCTTCACAGGCTTGAGGAACATACAGAGACTGTAAAAGCCCTTTCGTGGTGTCCTTTCCAGGGGAAACTTATTAGCCTCAAGTGGTGGTGAAAATGATCGTTGTATCAAATTATGGAATACACAAACAGGTGCGTGCTTATACTCAATCAACATAGGCTCACAAGTATGTTGTTTGCTTTGGAATAAGAATGAGAGAGAGCTTCTAATTTCACATGGTTTTACTAAAAATCAGCTCATTTTATTGAGATATCCTTCAATGGCTAAAGTAGCAGAGTTGACAGGTCACACCTCAAGGGTTCTTTACATGGCTCAGAGTCCAGATGGATGTACAGTTGCTTCTGCTTCTGATGATGAGACATTGAGATTTTGGAATGTGTTTGGAACTCCTCAACTTGCACCAAACCCAAACTTAAATCCAATCCCTGAGCCGTTTCCACATTTCAACAGAATTCGCTAAATGCACTTCCATGTAGAGTAAAGATATATATCACCTCTTTTGCCTTCACCTTAAACCAATAAGATCGTTTTTCTCTCCTAATTAATTATTTTCTCTCTCTTTTGTTTAATACCACATAGGGTGACACATAGAAGGTGAAATAAGGGTGAAGCAAATAGAGGTGATATATAGCAACTCTCTTCCATGTATATGTACTTTTCAGTTAGGTGTTTTTTTTTCATATTGTGAAACTTCTTGTTGATACGTGTACTTTTGATGTTATTTGGTTGATTTTCAATATTTTTGGTATAAATTTTAATTTTTTTGGTCAATCTCAAATAAGGATTAATGAAACAAAAAGAACCAATAATAATAAATAAACTCTCAAACAAATGACGAGATCTGACTTGAGGAAACTAAGTAAACCTTCGAATTTATTTCAATGTCTACAAACAAATTATACTTATTGGATTTTGACAATGTTTCTTCATTTTTCATGGGCCAGACCTGTAACCAGATTAAGTGGTCTCTTCCTTCTCCACCACCTTGAGGATGATCAATTAGATTCATAGCCACACCTCTCACTGTTGGCCTTATTCATAGGCATTAGCTTTTCCCAGCCTTTCTCAACTTCTTTTGCACATTCAACTGTTGCCCGACACCTTGTGTCTATCAGCTTTTTGACTCCCGATGGAAGTTTTACCTCACAATATCTGGACACTTTTACCTCGGGGTGGTTTACTCATTTCTCTTTTTATTCGTTGAAATTGTTTGTTTGGAAATTTCCCGAAAAGCTAATCATAGGTTCTTCTCTCCATCGGAACAATAGGGCCTCTTGAATTGTAAGGAGAGGCCTCATTTCAGAAAGCCTCTCTTAATGTGCTTAGATTCCTCTACACCTTTCTCGCTTCAACTTAGTTGTCTTTTCACCTCAGTCCCGGATCGACCTAAACTCCAAAATATATGTATCATTGACAAGAACTGGTCTCCCGAGATTTATACTTCCTAATTCTCGAAAATTGATAAGAAGTGAGAGAAATGATGACAAAGTTACCTGCGAAAACTCACCACTTTCACCCCTGTACCGGTTATTACATGCTAATAGTTCCAGCAGATTCTTGTCTATTTCTTGAATAGCCATATTTTCTGGTATTTCATCCTTTTTCGATCTTTTAGTGTCTAACATTATGTATCGGCCTGCTTGATGTCTGGACTCAACAAGCTATGCGTCACCCTCTTTCCTTTTTGCTTTTTGTCTGCACTTTTTACATAGTTCCCTTAACTTCTCCCTTGTTCCATCTTCTAAGCTCCCTATAAATCATTTTAACCATGCTCCCTAAGTTTGTGAGAGCTGTGGTATCGCTAGAATCTGGAGTTCATCATCTACCAAGCCATCATCATCTTCATCACTCTCACTATCGACCTTATCCCCAGTAATTCATTCTCTTTCTTTCTCAAACTCAGCTCATCAATTGCCTTAGTTTGTTTACATCCCTTCCAATTTTTTTTTCTTATCGCCATCCAACTCATTTTTTTGGTTTTCCCATAGATTCCAATGCTTCTTCACCTACGTCATCAATTTATCGAACCCGGCCATAATCTTTCACTTCATTAGTCGAAGAAGTACCGATGTAGTTGGTCTTCAAAATAAGAAACTCTTCAGTTGAAGATTTTCTCACCTTCAACAATTCTAGTTCCATCTAATTTATAATTTTTCTCAGAAAATCGATCGTCTTTCCTTTTGTCGTTATAGTCATTGGTGTTATGCTGCTAGATATCCTCATAATCTTCATTTACCTTTTCTATCAGAGTTTTCCTCTCTCAACACTTTTATCTCTTCGGATTTTGTCCCCATTTGAGATGAATCATGCTTACGAAGTGTGTCACGTTCCTCTTCCACCACGTCTAATTCTGTTTGGAAACTTTTTTGGGTATCTTCAGTCTCAGCGGCAAGAACCTTATTACGTGCTTCGAGTTTATTGACTAATTCATGCAATTATTTTATATGGTCCTGTCCTTGGACCACGCCATCAATGTGCATCGGTTCAAATGTGTTGAAATTGTCACTCAACATTGGTGATCTTTGAGTATTTTCCATCTATATTATGTACTCAGACCCATTATCACTCGTTCCTTCATCCAAATATCATTGTTCACACACATTAGCTTCCTTTTTATTTGCATTTATGTTAGCCACTGGTCCAGTCTGCGTTGCTTCATTTTCTTGATTAATGATTTCTTGGTTACCAACTACATCGATCGCTAGCTCTTCCGCTGGGACCTGCACTCCAACTTCCTATTTTCTCCAGCTTCATCTGATGCACCATTTTTACCATCACTCACTGCTAGTTGAACATGCAGAACATTTTCACTAAATAGCTGTCGTTCAGAATCCTTGAGTTGGAGCTCAAGGTCATTAACTTGTAACATTTAACGGTGTTCTGTTAGTACGAAATGCGTGCATACATAAATATTTATGAGTTGTTTACCTGATCTCTTTTGACCGAGCGGATAATCATCGAACTATTTTTTTGTTTCTATACTTACTTTCCATTTCAAGAATTGCTGGTAAGTGTCCGGGTGCCTCAGGTCTCTTATGGTAACTATTTTTTGGGTGTGGACATTTTGGTTCATCATCCGTTTTTTTTTTTTCTGTCATCACGAAACAGATATCTGAGTAGTTTTAGAATTTGGTCAATTGGTTGGTTTGAGCGTAAGATAAATCAACCTTCTGACCTCAATAAATTTGTTGGTATGGATTGGCTTAAATGGTTATGTAGCTAAGTTAATTTTGTTGTCGTGGATGAAATGCCATGAGTCAAACGATAGGTATGAATTGCTGCTTCAAGAGTTTAAGCATGCATTAGGTGTATTCTCATTGATTTACCACACAAGATAACCGCCACAGTGCTGTAAAAGCACAACCACATCCCTGGATTACTAGGCTACAAATTACTAGGGTTGTAAGACTAGAGATAAGGTTCACACATGATTTGGGACAGCCATCTTTGACATCTAGTCCATTTTCCTTGACTTTTGATCGAATCAGTATATCTTCTCTAACGATCAATATATATTATTATCCACTTCTAACTAATTTAGTGATCATGGAGAACATACATCAAATCTTTTATGTCCTTGACACTATAAAGAGTCGATCACATTTACTTCATTGAGATAACTGATATCTAATATCTTTACTCTGCAATACTTACAAGATTTATCTTTCTCATTTGAATCATCTTTGAAGGGTTTCTTTTATAGGCATTTTACAAATTTAAGCGTCAGATTTTTTTTCGAGAATCCTTTTTGCGGTATGCTAATGTGCATACGTGCTTTACAGGAATAATAGAACGTGTACATAAGTAATTCTAATCAATAAAGGCCACCCTTGCTTGAATGAATTATGGAAAAACGATTATTTGCACTATCAGTTTGACATCGCCTATGAGGAAATTATGATTTGCTAACTTACCTCATTGGAGATAGAACAATATGCCAGCAAGGTATAGACAATCATGAATCATAATGGAAATGAGGTTTTTATACCATTCCAGCAGTTATGAAAAAGGATGTATATATCACCAGAAAAGTACATACGTTGCTAGTGAAAGAAGAAAAGTCAATGTTATTCCTTTTCAACGTCCATGCCCATCCATTTCATAACTCATCCAAGAGGTTGGTCAGCAATTTTTGTGTTTGTATCAACGTGTTTGAGGGTTCAAGCGGTGAACAAGTCACCTATAATACATCCCATATTTACCTGACATACTATTACAACTAAACACTTTATAAAAATTAATTAGGCTTAGCCTTAGCGTTAGTATATGAGAGAATGAAAAAGAGGAAGAAGAAGCAGGTAAAGATAGAAATTGGTTATGCGGTGACACGATTGAGTATGTTGGGGAAAGTTAGAAAACAAAGAAGATAACGATGTTAATGAAAGAAGCGGGTGCAATAAGGAGAACTTTACGAACCAAGAAGAACAAGAAATAGACAATGAAGAAAGATTGAGAAAGCAGCTATGCCAGAAAGAATTCCGCAGTCCAAGAAGGAAATGACGATAATGGAAAGGTGGGAATTAATGGTGGGTTTGACATGAAGATAGGGTCTAAATGATTGATTTCTCTACTTCAACAAAGCTATGATCATATTTTGGGTTAGGTATGTAGGGGTAGCGGCTCTTGATACATGGTTTCCTAGGCGCCAAGCCTACGCGTTTAAGGTCCATTGGCTTTTGTTTTGTACCAGTTGTAATATTTATTCCCTGACCTCTATCATTCATGGTTTTTGTCTACAACTTGGAAGGTTATAAGGTTCTCCCCAAGGACCCTATTTCATCAAGGTCGCGGTTCTGAAGCTATAATTCTTGTTTTTCTTTTTTTAAAAAAACAAGCTAAAAATTATTATCAAAAGAAAATGTATGGAAGGGTTATGCACTAGATAGTCATAATCAATGACATTTCCAACTTTCTCACCCCCAGAATCTCAACCCTCACTCAATTATCAGGGTTTCTTATCTCAAAAGCCCGAGATAACCATCTCAGAAGTACTTTGTCCAGATCTGAAGGTCGATTTGTTGAAGCAAGCTCAGTGACCTGAGAATTTTCTGCGCACTCAGACAACACAAAAGGTTAATTGCCAAAAAATAATTTTCCAACTCTTAAGTTATTTATAAATAAAAAATGTATACATACTAGCGGTCAAAGTGAATAAATGACTCACACTCTGTGGTGAGGCCATTCCACAGAGCCATGAATACATTCTTCAAGCTTGGGAAATGTCGCTCATTGTCCTCACTTTTGTGCTGACCCAAAAAACTATCTAACTCATCAATGATTATATATAATTGCTGGCGGGTGTTTATTGAATAAGATAAATATAACAGGTACTGCCATAACATTTTAGAGTAGTTGTGGTAATTTTATTTAACAATGATAAAATTGACTTAGTAGTAGCATTGTTTGAATCACCCAATTTTGCTAAAATCACCATAAAATTTTGTCATGATAATGGACATTTTGACGTTGATGAAAACAACTCTAGACTATTTTGCAATTTCTTTAGCAAGCATTGTCTTTCCAGTGCCAGGTGGTCTTTAAATCAACACACCTTGATGTTGACTAAGAAGCTTTACTCTAGAAAAGAGCTCTAGTCTATGTAGTGGAAGAATGACCCTTTGTTCCAAGTCCTCCAATGGTGTTGAGTTCAACATCAATATCCTTAGGATTGATAACGTCACATGTTATTTCATCCCGTAACAAAAAATTAAGCATCAACCGTTATACAATCATTTTCTTTATGTATTTTAATAAATTTTTGGAAAATAAATGAATAGAATCAAGAAAAATAAAGAAACGTCGTGATGATTGGTATCAATGATCAGGCGACCCAAACGCTTGGCTATTTGCTCCTTGGTCCCACGTGTTTTCTTGGAGGCGTTTGAGCTTAGTTCTTGGAGTATCTTAGACTGAACCAAATAGCCTAAATCCTTTGTTAACTGCTTTTTTGTGCTCCCAACTATTGTTGCATTCCAAGAGGTCCTTTTTTATTTTCTCTTTTATTGTTAGATTTTTATGAATTCTTGTCCAGGCCTTTGGCTTATTGTTTTGTTGGCTTACTTAGTATTCGCAGGTCTGATCTTGGTCATTTGTTTGAAAGTTTATTTACATTTTATTATTATTATTTGAGGTTGACCAAAAAAATAAAAATATATACCAAAAATATAGTGTACATGAAACAAATAACAAAAATGTATATGTATCAACGAGAAGTTTCACATTATAGAACAAAAACTAAGTGTTAAGTTACATTGAGTGAATGACTAACTAATACATATAAATGGGGAGTGCATTTAACGAATTCTGTTGAAATGTGGAAACGGCTCAGGAATTGTATTTAATTTCGGCTTTGGTGTAAGTTGAGGAGTTCCAAACACATTCCATAACCTCAATGTCTCATCATCAGAAGCAGAAGCAACTGTACAACCATCTGGACTCTGAGCCATGTAAAGAACCCTTGAGGTGTGACCTGTCAACTCTGCTACTTTATCCATTGAAGGATATCTCCATAAAGTGAGCTGATTTTCAGTAAAACCATGTGAACTTAGAAGCTCCCTCTCATTCTTATTCCAAAGCAAACAACACACTTGTGAGCCTGTGTTAATCGAGTTTAAACATGCACCTGTTTGTGTATTCCAGAATTTAATACAACGGTCATTTTCACCACCACCTGAGGCTAATAAGTTCCCCTGAAAAGGACACCAAGAAAGGGCTTTAACAGTAGATGTATGTTCCTCAAGCCTATGAAGCCACTGTGTATGTGTCCTACCACCACTAGAAGAAGCCATAGAGCTGTCCCATATATGGAGAAGATTATCATTACCACCACTAGCTAACTGCTTTCCCGAGTCTGACCATTTTAACCCACAAACTTGTTGATTATGCCCTCTATAAGTCTCTACAATAGAATTCCTTATTCTAATATCGTTATTCACGATCTGACCATCAAATCCTCCACTAGTTAAAACATGATTATTCCAATCAAGAGCACACACACGTGATTGTGAGTGATGTCCGCCTTTCAATGTTCGAACAAGATGATTAGTAGTAGAATCCCAAAGCTGTACTTCAGAGTTGTTTAAACCAAGAGCTATGTGTTTTCCATCTGAAGCCCATTTAACACTTGTTACAGGCCCAATCTCTTCATCAACTGTAGTAAGTTCTGTTGTAGCACCATCAGTTGCATCCCACAGATAAACCGTGTCTCCAAGAGCAATAGAGAGAACATTATTAATTCCCCAATCCAATATATTTAAATAAAAATCATTTAAAATATCTGGAGCATCTAATGTCTTTTCAGGAGTCTGGGGAATGTGGCGACGTGCTTTGGGTTGCTGAGTAGTGTTCGAGTAGAAAAATTCACACGGAGAAGCTTCTTTAACTGGGTTAGGTGGCTTGTTCTTGAAAGCTAAAATTCGACCTCTGTTCATGTTGAATATATCAGCAAGCTGCTTCCTATACGCTTCTCTAGATGGTGAGATCGGACCTGGAATTTCTATACCTTTTCTTGCTTCTTTCCTTGCTTGCATAAGCATATAATTAGCGTAGTCAAAATCCATCGCCGATCTGTTGGGAATAAACCTGTCAAGATTCTCCTTGGAATTTCTTTTACGCACCATCTGTTGCTGAAGAGGGTAGCTAGGTCGTGATTTGCTTGCCAGAGAAGAAGTGCCTGCATCCATAATTATACCACAAAACAAACAAACAAATATATGTATATATGCGTATATGTGTGAATATATCAAAAGTGAAAGGATATATCTAAATTAAAACGCAGAGATGACCCAGTAAAAGGATATAACAGTAGACAATAATAAAAAGCTGCAAATCAAACAATTAATTCGATGAGATTAAACAAAACAAAACTGAATCAAAGAATTGTAAAAGAAAGAAAGGGTGATGATCGCATGTGAGATTTTCAATTCCAAGACGAGATTTGTTGTCAAGCAACGCTAAAACGTTTATAGAGATTAAAGATCGATTGAGTAATTCAGACTGAATTTTTATGTTGCTGGGGTTAGGGTATATATTACATCTAATAAAAGAAATTTTTCTATCTACGTTCGAACTTTGGAGCCGTTAAGAATTAAGTCGGTTTATGTGGGTTTTTTAATTTCTCCTCATAAATTAAGCCGGCTCAAAAACAGCCCCATCCTAAAATTACCCTTATAATTAACAATTAAAAAATAAGAAAAAAACTAATAATCACACGCGCGCGTCCGTGAAATTTTTTTTAAAATCGTCATAACTAATTTAAAAAAAAATAAAAAAAATTATATTTGGATAAATAAAATTAATATTTACGTCTATGATTTTTTTCGGAATTTTCTGAATTTTTTGATTTTTTTGATTTTTTTTAATTTTTTTTTTTTGCAGACACGAAATTACATGTTTTAAACATGGAATCTCATGTTATAAACATGGAATTTCATGTTTATTTCACGGTTTAAAACATGGAATTTCATGTTTAAAACATGGAATTCCATGTTTAAAACATGAAAATCCGTGTCTGCGAAAAAAAAATCAAAAAAAATCAAAAAAATCAAAAAATTCAAAAAAAAATCAAAAAAATTCATAGACATAAATATTAATTTGCTTTATTCAAAAATACAATTTTTTTAATTTTCTGATTTTTTTTGAATTAGTTATGACGATTTTAAAAAAAATTCACGGACGCGCGCGTGCGATGGAATTAGTAGTAGTAGGTGGTGGTGGTGGTGGTGGTGGTGGTGGTGGTGGTGGTGGTGGTTGTGGTGGAGGTGGTGATGGTTGTGGTGGATGTAGTAGTGGTTACATACATGGTGGTTGTGGTGGTGGTTGTGGTGGTGGTGGTGGTGGTGGTGGTGGTGGAGGAGGAAAAAGAAGTACCCTATTATTTGTTTAATATTTAAAAATTAATATTGTATTAAAATAAAATAATATATTTAATAATAAGGGTAGTAAAGGTATAGAAAATATAAAGGGGATGTTTTCTATAAATAATTACTTCATTAGGCATTTTTTTATAAATAAGATTATTGAAGGCAAAAAAAAAACAATTAGAGAGTTTTATGAGGATGTTTTCAACAATAACCCCAAAAAAAATCCGCTTAAAGTATTGTAATTTTATTTTATTCCAGAAATTGGATATGATTAAGTATATAAAAATATATAATTGTAAAAAGAATAACAAGTTAAACGGTACTATGATTATTCTATTCCAAAATGTGAAACATTCAACCTTACATCTCAAAGTAAATACATCCTTTTAGAAGGAATATTAAGCAAAAAAGCATATAGTAGTAACCCTAGTTTCTCATATTTTGAGAATTATTTCACTCAGGTAAACTTCGGATATGAATTTTTTTATAATGTATGTTATTGATGCGGTTTTTTACTCTTGTTACTTGGAAAATGCAATAGTACTAAACCCCTCGCTATACGTTAAGGGAACTGGATTAATTAATGTTATAGATGACAAAGTGTTTGTCCCTTTTGGCAAACAAAACTTTGCATCGACTCAAATTTCCCCTCCAGTAACACAGTCGGTCGAAACTAATGTCAGTAATGTAGCAACAAAACCTTCTAGAAACAAACTAGAAGACAAGAAATAGACTACTCGTGGCTAAAGGAAAGTACTTGCCTAATGAGTTGGTCCATCTTTGTCCGAAACTGAGTGAAAAAGAAATAGAAACTACTACATGTCATGATAAAATGTTTATATAAACGCTATGATGTGTATTATATTACTAAGCCTAATAATTCTACTGCACCAAGGAGATCGTCTACCCCTAATCTATTTTGTCTTGTTACACACACCCTATCCTCAATAATTCAAGCTAAAGAGGAAAGTAGCCTTATCAAAGGTTTATGAATAGCTAAAAACTTTCCTATAGTTTCTCACATGCTATTTGTCGATGGTAGTCTCTACTTTTTAGAAGCAGACGGAAAAGACTTGACTATGTTTAACAATATTATCTCTTAGTATGTATTGGCTTTGGGGCAAGTAGTCAACCTCAACAAAAGTGGGGTGCTTTTCAGTAATAATACTCCAACCCAATTCAAAACCACACTCGTAAATATTTTGAATATGTGTAACCTAGTTGACTTAGGAAAGTACCTAGATCTCCCCTTTGACTTAGGATATTTACCTTATTAATCTTCTTCCTACACCTCTTTTATCCAATTTATCTCCATTTCTGGTTCTTTTTAAGGTCAAGCCTCTTCTTATTCACACCTTAGAGTCTGTGGCTGCTTGTGTTATCCGTGGCCTAAACCATATAGTCCTCATAAACTTGCACCTCAATCTGAATCATGTGTGTTTTTAGGCTATTGTAATCACACTAAAGGTTATAAGTGTTATTCTCTAACCACTCATCGTGTATTTGTCTCACGACATGTTGTCTTTAGTGAAAGTGTTTTTCCTTTTACTTCATGGGATTCTCATGTGTCAACCTTTCTAGACTCTACTTAATCTTCTTTTATTGATCTATTTGATCACTCCATATACCCTAATTCATTATCACAACATTTTTTGAACACTTTCTCACCATTTTTACATACTTCTTCTGAGTCTAATCCCTCCGCTTCATCAGAGTCTTCTCCTATTATTTCTTCACCTATTCATTTCTTTCTCCACCACCTCCATCATCTCCACTAATACATAAGTATCATATGATTACTCGCTGTCAAACTGGATCGCTTAAACCTACCTATAAGTGTCAAAATACTATACTCCAACCTTCACTTCTTGAACCTACTTCATTACAAAGAGGCTGCAAAATCACAGTGTTGGCAATTGGCTATGTCTGAGGAATATAATGCCCTTATAAATCAACATACATGGGAATTAGTACCACAACCACTTGGAAGTGATCCTATCATTTGTAAATTAGTTTTTAAGATAAAACCGCGTGCTAATGGATCAATTGAACGATACAAGGCATGATTGGTTGCTCGAGAGTTTCTTCAAGAATATGGTATTGACTATACTGAAACTTTTAGCCATGTTGTCAAACATCATACAATTCGCGTTGTTTTATCTCTTGCAGTTATTTTAATTGGAATATTCATCAATTAGATGTGTCAAATGCGTTTTACATGGTGTTTCAAATGAGGATGTTTATATTGTTCAACAAGCCATCTTTGTTGACAAACAAAATCCATCTTTTGTGTGTAAACTAAAATGCTCCTTGTATGGCCTCAAACAAGCTCCAAGGGAGTGGAATCACTTACTCACATCTTTTCTTAAATCTCAAGGATTCATTGTTTGTGTAGCTAATATTTCTATGTTTATTCGAGGTTCTCACAACAATTTAACAATAATTTTGATCTATTTGAATGATATAATTGTTACAGGAGGTGATTCTTCAGGTATTTCTTTTATTATTTCATCTTTAAAGCTATGTTTTGAAAGACCTTGAATATTTATCTTACTTTTTAGGGTTAGAAGTAACTCATTCTTCTAATCATATTCTTATGTCACAAGCTACTTATGCTTCTTCTATATTACAAAAACCTGGTATGAGTGGTAAATCCTCTACTACACCTACTCTAAACAAGTATTCAATTAAAACATCTTAAGGATTCCAGCTATATGAAGATCCCTTCTTATTTATGAGTACTATAGGAGCTTTACAATATCTTACAATTTCAAGGATGGATACTGCATTTGTTGTCAATCAAATTTGTCAACCAATGCACAAACCTACTAATGCTGATTATGAATCTTTAAAGAAACTCCTTAGATATATCAAAGCATGGTTTGGTTTTCTCAGCTTCTACCCAAACTCTTAGAGCATTTCGTGACATATATTGGGCTAGTAATTCAAGGGATCGCCACTATACAACTGCCTATTGCATCTTCTTGGGTCTATATCATATTTCTTGGTGCTCAAAGAAACAATATACCGTATCACGCTCCTCAGCTGAAGTTGAGTATAGGGCTATGGCATATGTCTCTATAGAATTAAAGTGACCCACTTTCTTACTCAAGAGCTTACATATTCCTTTGTTTCACCAACTTTAGCTTGTGATAATGTCTCTTCCATCGCTTTAGCTTGTAATCCAGTGTTTCATACTCTCACTAGACATATTGACGTCTATTTTTGTTTCATTCGTGAACAAGTAAAGGCTAAACTTCTACATCTTCTTCATGTTCCTTCACATCTTCAACTGGGTGATGTTTTCACTAAAGGCCTTACAACAACTTTGTTTAATTCTCTTGTTACCAAGCTTCCACTCTTGCGCGTTCTCAGTTTGAGGGGGATGATAAGGATATGATACAGTTGTCACAGAAGAACATACATACACCTCACTCACACAATAATATAACTCATACACTACAAGACAAAGTTAGTTAGTGTAGTGTATATGTAATGGGTATGTAATTCAAAACCTTAGGTGTGTTCATTCTCTATATAAACAAAAATACTGTAACAACTTCATTATCAAGAAATATAAGAAAATATACTCTCTTCTTCTTTATCTAATAGAAACTATTAAGCAAAGACTTGTGGAGTTGGTCATTATTCCATTTTGTAGACCAAAGCTCTTTTATAGAAGAATGTTTATAGGCCACCAGAAAGGTGTGTTGCTTTATGGACCACCCGATACAATGATTGCTAAACAAATTGCAATAAAGACTGGATTTTTATTCATCAATGTCAAAATATCCACTATCATGACCGAATTGTATGGTGATTCACAGAAATTGGGTGATAATAATGCAGATCATGTCCAGGGCTAGTACTAAGTTAACTTATTGGTGTTAAATAAAATTAACACAACTACTCTAAATTATTTGGTTGTGGTTGATATATTTTGCTTAGCCAATTAACTCCACCCATAAATTATATTCATTGATGAGGTGGATAGTTTTTTGGTTCAACACAAAAATAAGGACAAATGATTGGCATTTCATAAGCTTGAAGACAGAATATATAGCTCTATCGGATGGCTTCACCATAAATTGTGAGTACTTTATTCTCAAATATCATTAGTATATTTACATCTTTTATTTTCTACTAACTTAAGAGTTAAAAAGTTTTTCCTTGGTAACTACCCTTCTATGTTTCCTATGGGGCAGCACAAAAAACTTGCTTTTTGGTGACGATTTTTTATATAGGGTAACTGTTACTAGGGGCCACTAAATTATTTCATCCTTTATGTTTGGACCACTTAACTATTACACGTTCCAAACAACCCACTAATGTACCAACATCCTCCCAAATCCCCTACTCCATTAACTTGACGTTAAAAGTCATTTCAAACATAAAAAATCACTAGGATAGGCTTGTGGGGTCAAATGGAAGAACTACCTTTGAATTTTTGATGATCCTCTATCAACCGCAAAATTATACAGTTAGATTCATAACTATTATAAAAAAGATACCAGTAAAATCTAATAGATATCAGGAAAAATTAAAAGGAAATATTAAAAATAGAAGGAATTTTCCTTTGCTACTTCTATGATTCCTATCGATAAAGTAACGATGATTATGATAAACCATGGTGAACAATAAAATTCCAAGTATATTTAATATAAAAATGCACAAAGGAAGAAATTCGCATGTGATACTCCTATGATGCCCATCAATAGAGGAACGGTCATGTAACCATATAATCATACTTGGAATATCCACTCAACTCTATCAATACAAGGTAACATATCCAATTCCCTCTTAGGATCACACTAGACCTACTGTACTACTATCTACTTGCCACCTAAGAAATGGGTGTCAAGCAGTGTTGTAGATAACTCTCAGTTCGAAAATTTAATATTTAAGAAAGATTACGTCAAGGTTGCGGAGGTAAATAATGTCATCGACTAATATAGAGTTGCATAGCAATGTTTTCCAAAAAAATAACCATTGACCACCACCATACTTATTTAACCATCTTCCGAAAGCCAAGTAAAAGTAGTATGTGTGATATAATGCCGAGTAATATACTAATATAATCTTACTCATGAACTTGCAAAGTAATAGCTAATGGAGTCGGTGATTTGAAACAATTTTAGTAGATTAGTGGGTTGTCTGAACCCGTAATGGTTAAGTGGTCCAAATAGGACTGCTAGGATAGTTTAGTGGCTCCTAGTAACATATATCCTTTTATGTATGTCACTGTTTATAAAAAGTCACCATAATTCCTTTTATAGTTTTACGATTATTGCAACTGGTGTCACCTAGGGTGTGATAAAAATAAGATAAAATTAGGTCAAGAAACTACGCACTCTCACCCTAGACAGGCACAGTACTGCAAGTATTACAGGACGTATGCAAGTTTTAATGATAAGTTGAGTTCGTTCTCAGGGACTTAAGTGTGTTATACGAGTGGATGGCAATAACGAGTAGAAGTAAATAATTAAAAGACAGGAAATGAAAGCTATGAATTTCGAAAATAATTAATTAAACTAAGAAATTAAAAGACAATAAAGTAAAAGATTAAGAATATGAGATGAGAAATATAGCTCAGGCTTTGCTAGTATGCACTAATCCTTCTAATTCTATCTATAAATCTAGTTAATAAGGGAGAATATTAGCTCTTGGTATACTTAGTCAGGATTCTAAATTCCCATACCTTAGACCTTGAGAGCGACTAAGGGGGCTACGACACAACCAAGACGTGGTTTAGAATAGGGTTATCAAACGCTACTAAGGCCCTAAGCAATCGCAACAATCAGTTGGTGATATGGTGGTTAAAACAAACCCTAATGACTATCTAGTTAGAATCATGTTTTGTCAGAACTAATATCGACACTAGACATTATGTGGTGGTTCAATAGTTAAACACCCTGTCAAGGAGACCATCTAACTACTATTAAAACAATCCTAAAGTGATCAGTTCTAGGAAAGACAATAAATCAAAACACATAAACAAATATTAAGTAAGAAGCTAATATCAGATTAAAACATATAATTCCCAAAGAAACTTAGATAGAAGAATTAGAATTCATAGATTATACATTATGCAAAACCCAAGCTATGGGAGTTTAGTTCATACCTGAAGGAAATAAACTAAAAGAAATTACAAAAGACATCATCTTGCTCTCTACAATAAACTAGAAGAATAAAACCTTAAGAACTAATTACTATGAGGCAAGGATGATTTTACAAGTGATATAAGGGTGTATTTATAGGTGTTTAGAAGACCTAATTCGTTTTCTTGAGGAAGAGATAAAGTATTGGACTCCTAGCCCAACTCAAATTCGTATGGAAATAAAGATAAACACTGCTGGACCGTTTTGAGCATATCTTCTCCGTTATTAGTCGGTTTGAGCTCCATAAGATACCAAAAGAATCGTAACAGAATTATCTTTGTCCCTATGAAAGGAAATTACCAAAATCGGCCTATTTCTTGGGGGTAAATAGCACTTCTTTAGGCGTGTACTGCAGAATCCCAGATTTAGGCAGCTTTTCCTTTTCCATCTTTTTAGCTTTTGTTTCCTTATCTCCAATTACCATGCAAATCTCTCTCCATAACTTGTAGTCTTTGACTTGGACTCTAATTAAGCTCCATAATTATCTTTAAAGCTACACACTAAATAAACAATTAAACCCAATATGCTCTAAAAATATTATTTTACTAAATCAAGACTCAAAATAGGAAAGTGCACTATTTCTCAAGAAAATCGACATTTATGACTTCTAAATCACTAAAAATGATGTCTCATCTTAACATAAATCTATCACAAATGAGGAGACATCAGCAACATTGGTCCCTATTGACTATTATGCTCCTTGATTTTAATTAAAACACTTTTACCGTTTTTAAAGTAGAGTATCTTAATCTCCGTAAATATTATTGTTAACTAATTTATAATTAATTCTAGACCTCAAGGTTTGCAGAAATATTTAGTCAGGATATTTTGAATTTTTATTGAGTTTCACTGTGATGATATTTAATAGTAAAATGTTTGATTTGATAATAATTATTAAAGTCAGAAAATATTTAATGAGCCATTAATCTATAAATATCTTTTAAAAAATTTATTTGCTAAAAACATCTTCCAATAAAATTATTTATTAAAAACATCCTTGGACAAAAATAACTTTATTAATCTTTTTAATTACTCTATTAGTTATCATTCATATTTAACCACCCTATTACAACTTTCCACCACCACTGTTCCACCATCCCCATAACCACCACCACCCCACCACCACAACCATCACCACCTAACCACCACAACCACCACCACCACTACAACCTCAAACACCACCACAACCACCACCACCACAACAACAACAACCACCTACTACTAATTTCATTACACACGCGTGTATTTGAATTTTTTTAAAATTGTCATAACTAATTCTAAAATAATCAGAAAAATAAAAAATTTGCATTGTTAGATAAAGCAAATTAATATTTACGTCCATGATTTTTTTTTTTCCAAATATGAAATTCATTGTTCGAAACAGTGAATTCTTTTTCTGTTAACATGAAATTCACACTATTTCGAACAGTGGATTTCATGTTTGGGAAAAAAAAGTAAAAAAAAAGTATAGACGTAAATATTAATTTGTTTTATCCAAAAATGCAAATTTTTTATTTTTCTGATTTTTTTAGAATTAATGATGACGATTTTAAAAAATTATCCCGAACGCATGCGTGTATGATGGAATTAGTAGTAGATGGTGGTTGTGGTGGTTGTAGTGATGGTTAAATACACGGTGGTGGTGATAGTTGTGATGATGACAATGGTTGTGGGAAATAACCTATTATTTATTTAATATTAAAAAATAAATATTATATTTAAAAATAAAATAATATATTTAATAGTAAAAATAATAAAGTTATAAGATAGATAAAAAAAATGTTTTTATCAGACTTTTTTTATAAAATAAATTATCAAACACTACATTTAATAATATTTTTATTATTAGATTTCTTTTAGAAAATAATCCATATTAATGGATCAATAACCGCGACTATTAGGGACAGAAACGAGGGTATTACGGTCTTCTCGGATAACCTCGACTTGGTTCGGGGTATTCAGCAGGTGTCGGCTGCTAATTGGAGGCACAGCAATGGTAGCCCCAATCTTTTTCAAACATATCCCAAGGCAGTTCAACGGTCGTGCAGACAACTTAGCCAAGAAAGCCAGGCACAGGCACAGCAAGCGGGAGGAAATAACTCTGAGCTACTCGTTTCTCAATTTTCCCGATTAGGAATTGGATAATTGGACTATTGGACTGTTATCTCGTTTAAATGTATTAAGTGTCAAAAAAAAATGGATCAATAACAATTAAAGATTGAGGTATGAGTAATTATCGTTAGTAAATATTAGTATATGCTTCAACATTCTTTTTCTTCGAACTTTATACGCTTCCCATCTATTCATTCATTCGATTCCCACAAACAAAATCGTTGTATATAAAGTTTCATAAGCGATCTCTATCGTACATGCCTTGAAGAAATTTCTTTGTTATGCTGAAGATGAAGTAAGGTCCTTAGCTTCACTTAATTTCGGGGTGGTAAGCCTTAGAATTTAAGCATATTGTTCAGGAATATCTCTTAGTTATGTGTTTTGAGAGGTAAATCATTTCTCAGAAAGATATTATATTAATAGTGTATATAGCAGCTCACACCATCGAATCCAACTATAACTGCTGATTAACACATTCGTAAATTTCTTCTTGCAGATTGCTTCATTGGATGATTGATATAATGATACAAATGCAACATGAATTTGGTCAACTGGAGCGAGCTATGAAACTATGACTCACCTAACACAGTCTTTTCTTCTTAATCATGGTTATTACATTTGTAGATGGTAATCATGTCAAAATACCTTATGTATATGAACAATTACGAAATAGTATAATTTAATTTTTATGTAGAGGATGCAATTAGTGATAAATTCTAACATTGTGCAATTAGGAATTTATTTCTTGTGAAGTAGAAAAGATTCATGGTAGAAAATTTGTGATCTTGCAGGATTTTTACATTCAGCTTTCTCTTGCATCTGAGTAAACCTTCTTTCTCCATTTTTTGTGGCGAATCAAACACATTTTTTTTTTTAAAATTTAGTTTCACTCTCTGGGGATTCAACAGCTTGGATATGGATCATAGCTGATCGATGGATCTTTTAGATTAATTGCTACAAAACCCCTTCAAGTATGGTTGTTCTTGAACATGTAAAAGGTGAAGCTAAGTAAAAAGCCAATATGTTACAGCTCAGGTCTGATCTTGGTTATTTGTTTGAAAGATTACATCTTATTATTACTATTGGTCTTTTTTGTTTCATTTATCCTTCATGTAAAATTTAAAATTTACGAAAAAGATAGAAGTAGATACCAAAAATATAGTGTACATGAACCAGATAACAAAAAAATGTAATGTATCAACGAGAAGTTTCACAATATGGAAAAAAATAAAACTAACTGATAAGTCACATTAGGTAAGTGACTATACAGTCTATGCATATACATGTGAGGGCATTTAGCGAATTCTATTAAAATGTGGAAACGGCTCAGGAATTTGATTTAAGTTCGGCTTTGGTGTTAGTTGAGGAGTTCCAAACACATTCCATAATCTCAATGTCTCATCACCTGAAGCAGAAGCAACTGTACATCCATCTGGACTCTGAGCCATGTAAAGAACCCTTGAGGTATGACCTGTCAGCTCAGCTACTTTATCCATTGAAGGATATCTCCATAAAGTGAGCTGATTTTCAGTAAAACCATGTGAACTTAGAAGCTCCCTCTCATTCTTATTCCAAAGCAAACAACACACTTGTGAGCCTGTGTTGATCGAGTTTAAACATGCACCTGTTTGTGTATTCCAGAATTTAATACAACGGTCATTTTCACCACCACCTGAGGCTAATAAGTTCCCCTGAAAAGGACACCAAGATAAGGCTTTAACAGTAGCTCTATGTTCCTCAAGCCTGTGAAGCCACTGTGTATGTGTCCCAGTCCTACCACCACTAGAAGAAGCCATAGAGCTGTCCCATATATGGAGAAGATTATCATTACCACCGCTAGCTAACTGCTTTCCAGAGTCTGACCATTTTAACCCGCAAACTTGTTGATTATGCCCTCTATAAGTCTCCACAATAGAATTCCTTATTCTAATATCGTTATTCACGATCTGACCATCAAATCCTCCACTAGTTAAAACATGATTGTTCCAATCAAGAGCACACACACGTGATTGTGAGTGATGTCCGCCTCTAAATGTTCGAACAAGATGATTAGCAGTAGAATCCCAAAGCTGTACTTCAGAGTTGTTTAAACCAAGAGCTATGTGTTTTCCATCTGAAGCCCATTTAACACTTGTCACAGGCCCAATCTCTTCATCAACTGTAGTAAGTTCTGTTGTAGCACCATCACTTGCATCCCACAGATAAACCGTATCTCCAAGAGCAATAGAGAGAACATTGTTAATTCCCCAATCCAATATATTTAAATAAAAATCATTTAATAAATCTGGAGCATCTAATGTCTTCTCAGGGGTCTGGGGAATGTGGCGACGTGCTTTGGGCTGCTGAGTAGTATTCGATGAGAAAAACTCACACGGAGAAGCTTCTTTAACTGGGTTAGGTGGCTTGTTCTTGAAAGCTAAAATTCTACTTCTGTTCATGTTGAATATTTCAGCAAGTTGCTTCCTATAAGCCTCTCTCGATGGGGAGATCGGACCTGGAATTTCTATACCTTTTCTTGCTTCTTTCCTTGCTTGCATAAGCATATAATTAGCGTAGTCAAAATCCATTCCTGATCTGTTGGGAATAAACCTGTCAAGATTCTCCTTTGAATTTCTTTTACGCACCATCTGTCGCTGAAGAGGGTAGCTAGGTCGTGATTTGCTTGCCAGAGAAGAAGTGCCTGCATCCATAATTATACCACAAAACAAACAAACAAATATATGTATATATGCGTATATGTGTAATTATATCAAAAGTGAAAGGATATATCTAAATTAAAACGCAAGAAGACCCAGTAAAAGGATATAACAGTAGACAATAATTAAAAGCTGCAAATCAAACAATTAATTCGATGAGATTAAACAAAACAAAACTGAATCAAAGAATTGTAAAAGAAAGAAAGGGTGATGATCGCATGTGAGATTACCAATTCCAAGACGAGATTTGTTGTCAAGCAACGCTAAAACGTTTATAGAGATTAAAGATCGATTGAGTAATTCAGACTGAATTTTTATGTTGCTGGGGTTAGGGTAATATATTACATCTAATAAAAGAATTTTTTCTATCTACGTTCGAACTTTGGAGCCGTTAAGAATTAAGTCGGTTTATGTGGGTTTTTTAATTTCTCCTCATAAATTAAGCCGGCTCAAAAGTTTGATAACAAAAAAAAAAATCCGCTTAAAGTATTGTAATTTTATTTTATTCCAGAAATTGGATATGATTAAGTATATAAAAATATATAATTGTAAAAAGAATAACAAGTTAAAAGGTACTATGATTATTCTATTCCAAAATGTGAAACATTCAACCTTACATCTCAAAATAAATACATCCTTTTAGAAGGAATATTAAGCAAAAAAGCATATAGTAGTAACCCTATTTTCTCATATTTTGAGAATTATTTCACTCAGGTAAACTTCGGATATGAAATTTTTTATAATGTATGTTATTGATGCGGTTTTTTACTCTTGTTACTTGGAAAATGCAATAGTACTAAACCCCTCGCTATACGTTAAGGGAACTGGCTTAATTAATGTTATAGATGACAAAGTGTTTGTCCCTTTTGGCAAACAAAACTTTGCATCGACTCAAATTTCCCCTCCAGTAACACAGTCGGTCGAAACTAATGTCAGTAATGTAGCAACAAAACCTTCTAGAAACAAACTAGAAGACAAGAAATAGACTACTCGTGGCTAAAGGAAAGTACTTGCCTAATGAGTTGGTCCATCTTTGTTCGAAACTGAGTGAAAAAGAAATAGAAACTACTACATGTCATGATAAAATGTTTATATAAACGCTATGATGTGTATCATATTACTAAGCCTAATAATTCTACTGCACCAAGGAGATCGTCTACCCCTAATCTATTTTGTCTTGTTACACACACCCTATCCTCAATAATTCAAGCTAAAGAGGAAAGTAGCCTTATCAAAGGTTTATGAATAGCTAAAAACTTTCCTATAGTTTCTCACATGCTATTTGTCGATGGTAGTCTCTACTTTTTAGAAGCAGACGGAAAAGACTTGACTATGTTTAACAATATTATCTCTTAGTATGTATTGGCTTTGGGGCAAGTAGTCAACCTCAACAAAAGTGGGGTGCTTTTCAGTAATAATACTCCAACCCAATTCAAAACCACACTCGTAAATATTTTGAATATGTGTAACCTAGTTGACTTAGGAAAGTACCTAGATCTCCCCTTTGACTTAGGATATTTACCTTATTAATCTTCTTCCTACACCTCTTTTATCCAATTTATCTCCATTTCTGGTTCTTTTTAAGGTCAAGCCTCTTCTTATTCACACCTTAGAGTCTGTGGCTGCTTGAGTTATCCGTGGCCTAAACCATATAGTCCTCATAAACTTGCACCTCAATCTGAATCATGTGTGTTTTTAGGCTATTGTAATCACACTAAAGGTTATAAGTGTTATTCTCTAACCACTCATCGTGTATTTGTCTCACGACATGTTGTCTTTAGTGAAAGTGTTTTTCCTTTTACTTCATGGGATTCTCATGTGTCAACCTTTCTAGACTCTACTTAATCTTCTTTTATTGATCTATTTGATCACTCCATATACCCTAATTCATTATCACAACATTTTTTGAACACTTTCTCACCATTTTTACATACTTCTTCTGAGTCTAATCCCTCCGCTTCATCAGAGTCTTCTCCTATTATTTCTTCACCTATTCATTTCTTTCTCCACCACCTCCATCATCTCCACTAATACATAAGTATCATATGATTACTCGCTGTCAAACTGGATCGCTTAAACCTACCTATAAGTGTCAAAATACTATACTCCAACCTTCACTTCTTGAACCTACTTCATTACAAAGAGGCTGCAAAATCACAGTGTTGGCAATTGGCTATGTCTGAGGAATATAATGCCCTTATAAATCAACATACATGGGAATTAGTACCACAACCACTTGGAAGTGATCCTATCATTTGTAAATTAGTTTTTAAGATAAAACCGCGTGCTAATGGATCAATTGAACGATACAAGGCATGATTGGTTGCTCGAGAGTTTCTTCAAGAATATGGTATTGACTATACTGAAACTTTTAGCCATGTTGTCAAACATCATACAATTCGCGTTGTTTTATCTCTTGCAGTTATTTTAATTGGAATATTCATCAATTAGATGTGTCAAATGCGTTTTACATGGTGTTTCAAATGAGGATGTTTATATTGTTCAACAAGCCATCTTTGTTGACAAACAAAATCCATCTTTTGTGTGTAAACTAAAATGCTCCTTGTATGGCCTCAAACAAGCTCCAAGGGAGTGGAATCACTTACTCACATCTTTTCTTAAATCTCAAGGATTCATTGTTTGTGTAGCTAATATTTCTATGTTTATTCGAGGTTCTCACAACAATTTAACAATAATTTTGATCTATTTGAATGATATAATTGTTACAGGAGGTGATTCTTCAGGTATTTCTTTTATTATTTCATCTTTAAAGCTATGTTTTGAAGGACCTTGAATATTTATCTTACTTTTTAGGGTTAGAAGTAACTCATTCTTCTAATCATATTCTTATGTCACAAGCTACTTATGCTTCTTCTATATTACAAAAACCTGGTATGAGTGGTAAATCCTCTACTACACCTACTCTAAACAAGTATTCAATTAAAACATCTTAAGGATTCCAGCTATATGAAGATCCCTTCTTATTTATGAGTACTATAGGAGCTTTACAATATCTTACAATTTCAAGGATGGATACTGCATTTGTTGTCAATCAAATTTGTCAACCAATGCACAAACCTACTAATGCTGATTATGAATCTTTAAAGAAACTCCTTAGATATATCAAAGGGACCTTGCATCATGGTTTGGTTTTCTCAGCTTCTACCCAAACTCTTAGAGCATTTCGTGACATATATTGGGCTAGTAATATAAGGGATCGCCACTATACAACTGCCTATTGCATCTTCTTGGGTCTATATCATATTTCTTGGTGCTCAAAGAAACAATATACCGTATCACGCTCCTCAGCTGAAGCTGAGTATAGGGCTATGGCATATGTCTCTATAGAATGAAAGTGACCCACTTTCTTACTCAAGAGCTTACATATTCCTTTGTTTCACCAACTTTAGCTTGTGATAATGTCTCTTCCATCGCTTTAGCTTGTAATCCAGTGTTTCATACTCTCACTAGACATATTGACGTCTATTTTTGTTTCATTCGTGAACAAGTAAAGGCTAAACATCTACATCTTCTTCATGTTCCTTCACATCTTCAACTGGGTGATGTTTTCACTAAAGGCCTTACAACAACTTTGTTTAATTCTCTTGTTGCCAAGCTTCCACTCTTGCGCGTTCTCAGTTTGAGGGGGATGATAAGGATATGATACAGTTGTCACAGAAGAACATACATACACCTCACTCACACAATAATATAACTCATACACTACAAGACAAAGTTAGTTAGTGTAGTGTATATGTAATGGGTATGTAATTCAAAACCTTAGGTGTGTTCATTCTCTATATAAACAAAAATACTGTAACAACTTCATTATCAAGAAATATAAGAAAATATACTCTCTTCTTCTTTATCTAATAGAAACTATTAAGCAAAGACTTGTGGAGTTGGTCATTATTCCATTTTGTAAACCAAAGCTCTTTTATAGAAGAATGTTTACAGGCCACCAGAAAGGTGTGTTGCTTTATGGACCACCCGATACAATGATTGCTAAAGAAATTGCAATAAAGACTGGATTTTTATTCATCAATGTCAAAATGTCCACTATCATGACCGAATTGTACGGTGATTCAGAGAAATTGGGTGATAATAATGCAGATCATGTCCAGGGCTAGTACTAAGTTAACTTATTGGTGTTAAATAAAATTAACACAACTACTCTAAATTATTTGGTAGTGGTTGATATATTTTGCTTAGCCAATTAACTCCACTCATAAATTATATTCATTGATGAGGTGGATAGTTTTTTGGTTCAACACAAAAATAAGGACAAATGATTGGCATATCATAAGCTTGAAGACAGAATATATAGCTCTATCGGATGGCTTCACCATAAATTGTGAGTACTTTCTTCTCAAATATCATTAGTATATTTACATCTTTTATTTTCCACTAACTTAAGAGTTAAAAAGTTGTTCCTTGGTAACTACCCTTCTATGTTTCCTTTGGGGCAGCACAAAAAACTTGCTTTTTGGTGACGGTTTTTTATATAGGGTAACTGTTATTAGGGGCCACTAAATGATTTCATCATTTATGTTTGGACCACTTAACTATTACACGTTCCAAACAACCCACTAATGTACCAACATCCTCCCAAATCCCCTACTCCATTAACTTGACGTTAAAAGTCATTTCAAACATAAAAAATCACTAGGATAGGCTTGCGGGGTCAAATGGAAGAACTACCTTTGAATTTTTGATGATCCTCTATCAACCGCAAAATTATACAGTTAGATTCATAACTATTATAAAAAAGATACCAGTAAAATCTAATAGATATTAGGAAAAATTAAAAGGAAATATTAAAAATAGAAGGAATTTTCCTTTGCTACTCCTATGATTCCTATCGATAAAGTAACGATGATTATGATAAACCATGGTGAACAATAAAATTCCAAGTATATTTAATATAAAAATGCACAAAGGAAGAAATTCGCATGTGATACTCCTATGATGCCCATCAATAGAGTAACGGTCATGTAACAATACAATCATACTTGGAATATCCACTCAACTCTATCAATACAAGGTAACATATCCAATGCCCTCTTAGGATCACACTAGACCTACTGTACTACTATCTACTTGCCACCTAAGAAATGGGTGTCAAGCAGTGTTGTAGATAACTCTCAGTTTGAAAATTTAATATTTAAGAAAGATTACGTCAAGGTTGCGGAGGTAAATAATGTCATCGACTAATATAGAGTTGCATAGCAATGTTTTCCAAAAAAATAACCATTGACCATCACCATACTTATTTAACCATCTTCTGAAAGCCAAGTAAAAGTAGTATGTGTGATATAATGCCGAGTAATATACTAATATAATCTTACTCATGAACTTGCAAAGTAATAGCTAATGGAGTCGGTGATTTGAAACAATTTTAGTAGATTAGTGGGTTGTTTGAACCCGTAATGGTTAAGTGGTCCAAATAGGACTGCTAGGATAGTTTAGTGGCTCCTAGTAACATATATCCTTTTATGTATGTCACTGTTTATAAAAAGTCACCATAATTCCTTTTACAGTTTTACGATTATTGCAACATTGGTCCCTATTGACTATTATGCTCCTTGATTTCAATTAAAACACTTTTACAATTTTTAAAGTAGAGTATCTTAATCTCCGTAAATATTATTGTTATAGTTAATTCTAGGCCTCAAGGTTTGCAGAAATATTTAGTCAGGATATTTTGAATTTTTATTGAGTTTCACTGTGATGATATTTAATAGTAAAATGTTTGATTTGATAATAATTATTAAAAATATTTAATGAGCCATTAATCTATAAATATCTATTAAAAAATTTATTTGCTAAAAACATCTTCCAATAAAATTATTTATTAAAAACATCCTTTGACAAAAATAACTTTATTAATATTTTTAATTACTCTATTAGTTATCATTCAGATTTAACCACCCTATTACAACTTTCCACCACCACTGTCCCACCATCCCCATAACCACAACCACCCCACCACCACAACCATCACCACCTAACCACCACAACCACCACCACCACTACAACCTCAAACACCACCACAACCACCACCACAACAACAACAACAACCACCTACTACTAATCTCATTACACGCGCGCATTTGAATTTTTTTAAAATTGTCATAATTAATTCTAAAATAATCAGAAAAAAAAAAATTTGCATTGTTAGATAAAGCAAATTAATATTTACGTCCATGATTTTTTTTTCCAAATATGAAATTCATTGTTCGAAACAGTGAATTCTTTTTCTGTTAACATGAAATTCACACTATTTCGAACAGTGGATTTCATGTTTGGGAAAAAAAAAGTATAGACGTAAATATTAATTTGTTTTATCCAAAAATGCAAATTTTTTATTTTTCTGATTTTTTAGAATTAGTGATGACGATTTTAAAAAATTATCCCGAACACACGCGTGTATGATGGAATTAGTAGTAGATGGTGGTTGTGGTGGTTGTAGTGATGGTTAAATACACGGTGGTGGTGATAGTTGTGATGATGATGATGGTTGTGGGAAATAACCTATTATTTATTTAATATTAAAAAATAAATATTATATTTAAAAATAAAATAATATATTTAATAGTAAAAATAATAAAGATATAAGATAGATAAAAAAAATGTTTTTATCAGACTTTTTTTTTATAAAATAAATTATCAAACACTACATTTAATAATATTTTTATTATTAGATTTCTTTTAGAAAATAATCCATATTAATGGATCAATAACCTCGATTATTAGGGACAGAAACGAGGGTATTACAGTCTTCTCGGATAACCTCGACTTGGTTCGGGGTATTCAGCAGGTGTCGGCTGCTAATTGGAGGCACTGGCAGCAATGGTAGCCCCAATCTTTTTCAAACATATCCCAAGGCAGTTAAACGGTCGTGCAGACAACTTAGCCAAGAAAGCCAGGCACAGGCACAGCAAGCGGGAGGAAATAACTCTGAGCTACTCGTTTCTCAATTTTCCCGATTAGGAATCGGATAATTGGACTATTGGACTGTTATCTCGTTTAAATGTATTACGTGTCAAAAAAAAATGGATCAATAACAATTAAAGATTGAGGTATGAGTAATTATCGTTAGTAAATATTAGTATATGCTTCAACATTCTTTTTCTTCGAACTTTATACGCTTCCCATCTATTAATTCATTCGATTCCCACAAACAAAATCGTTGTATATAAAGTTTCATAAGCGATCTCTATCGTACATGCCTTGAAGAAATTTCTTTGTTATGCTGAAGATGAAGTAAGGTCCTTAGCTTCACTTAATTTCGGGGTGGTAAGCCTTAGAATTTAAGCATATTGTTCAGGAATATCTCTTAGTTATGTGTTTTGAGAGGTAAATCATTTCTCAGAAAGATGTTATATTAATAGTGTATATAGCAGCTCACACCATCGAATCCAACTATAACTGCTGATTAACACATTCGTAAATTTCTTCTTGCAGATTGCTTCATTGGATGACTGATATAATGATACAAATGCAACATGAATTTGGTCAACTGGAGCGAGCTATGAAACTATGACTCACCTAACACAGTCTTTTCTTCTTAATCATGGTTATTACATTTGTAGATGGTAATCATGTCAAAATACTTTATGTATATGAACAATTACGAAATAGTATAATTTAATTTTTATGTAGAGGATGCAATTAGTGATAAATTCTAACATTGTGCAATTAGGAATTTATTTCTTGTGACGCAGAAAAGATTCATGGTAGAAAATTTGTGATCTTGCAGGATTGTTACATTCAGCTTTCTCTTGCATCTGAGTAAACCTTCTTTCTCCATTTTTTATGGCGAATCAAACACATTTTTTTTTTTAAATTTAGTTTCACTCTGTGGGGATTCAACAGCTTGGATATGGAACATAGCTGATCGATGGATCTTTTAGATTAATTGCTACAAAAGCCCCTTCAAGTATGGTTGTACTTGAACATGTAAAAGGTGAAGCTAAGTAAAAAGCCAAGATGTTACAGCTCAGGTCTGATCTTGGTTATTTGTATTATTACTATTGGTCTTTTTTGTTTCATTTATCCTTCATTTAAAATTTAAAATTTACGAAAAAGATAGAAGTAGATACCAAAAATATAGTGTACATGAACCAAATAACAAAAAAATGTAATGTATTAACGAGAAGTTTCACAATATGAAATTAAAAAATAAAACTAACTGATAAGTCACATTGAATAAGTGACTATACAGTCTATACATATACATGGGAGAGCATTTAGCGAATTCTGTTAAAATGTGGAAACGGCTCAGGAATTGTATTTAAGTTTGGCTTTGGTGTTAGTTGAGGAGTTCCAAACACATTCCATAATCTCAATGTCTCATCACCTGAAGCTGAAGCAACTGTACATCCATCTGGACTCTGAGCCATGTAAAGAACCCTTGAGGTATGACCTGTCAGCTCTGCTACTTTATCCATTGAAGGATATCTCCATAATGTGAGCTGATTCTGAGTAAAACCATGTGAACTTAGAAGCTCTCTCTCATTCTTATTCCAAAGCAAACAACACACTTGTGAGCCTGTGTTAATCGAGTTTAAACATGCACCTGTTTGTGTATTCCAGAATTTGATACAACTATCATTTTCACCACCACCTGAGGCTAATAAGTTTCCCTGAAAAGGACACCAAGATAAGGCTTTAACAGTAGCTGTATGTTCCTCAAGCCTGTGAAGCCACTGTGTCTGTGTCCTACCACCACTAGAAGAAGCCATAGAGCTGTCCCATAAATGGAGAAAATTATCATTACCACCGCTAGCTAACTGCTTTCCCGAGTCTGACCATTTTAACCCGCAAACTTGTTGATTATGCCCTCTATAAGTCTCCACAATAGAACTCCTTATTCTAATATCGTTATTCACGATCTGACCATCAAATCCTCCACTTGTCAAAACATGATTGTTCCAATCAAGAGCACCCACACGTGATTGTGAGTGATGTCCGCCTCTCAATGTTCGAACAAGATGATTAGCTGTTGAATCCCAAAGCTGTACTTCAGAGTTGTTTAAACCAAGAGCTATGTGTTTTCCATCTGAAGCCCATTTAACACTTGTCACAGGCCCAATATCTTCATCAACTGTAGTAAGTTCAGTTGTAGCACCATCACTTGCATCCCACAGATAAACCGTGTCTCCAAGAGCAATAGAGAGAACATTGTTAATTCCCCAATCCAATATATTTAAATAATAATCATTTAATATATCAGGCGCATCTAATGTCTTCTCAGGGGTCTGGGGAATGTGGCGACATGCTTTGGGCTGCTGAGTAGTATTTGATGAGAAATACTCACACGGAGAAGCTTCTTTAACTGGGTTAGGTGGCTTGTTCTTGAAAGCTAAAATTCTACTTCTGTTCATGTTGAATATATCAGCAAGCTGCTTCCTATACGCCTCTCTAGATGGGGAAATTGGACCTGGATTTTGTTTACCGTTTCTTGCTTCTTTCCTCGCTTGCATAAGCATATAACTAGCGTAGTCAAAATCCATCGCCGATCTGTTGGGAATAAACCTGTCAAGATTCTCCTTGGAATTTCTTTTACGCACCATCTGTTGCTGAAGAGGATAGCTAGGTCGTGATTTGCTTGCCAGAGAAGAAGTGCCTGCATCCATAATTATACCACAAAAACAAACAAACAAATATATGTATATATGCGTATATGTGTGACTATATCAAAAGTGAAAGGATATATCTAAATTAAAACGCAGAGATGACCCAGTAAAAGGATATAACAGTAGACAATAATAAAAAGCTGCAAATCAAACAATTAATTCGATGAGATTAAACAAAACAAAACTGAATCAAAGAATTGTAAAAGAAAGAAAGGGTGATGATCGCATGTGAGATTTTCAATTCCAAGACGAGATTTGTTGTCAAGCAACGCTAAAACGATTATAGAGATTAAAGATCGATTGAGTAATTCAGACTGAATTTATATATTGCTGGGGTTAGGGTATATATTCATACATGATTCTAATTAAAATAACTTTCTATCTACGTTCGAACTTTGGAGCCGTTAAGAATTAAGTCGGTTTAGGTGGGATTTCTTATTTTCTCCTAATAAATTAAGTCGGCCTAAAGTTTGATAACAAGAAAATAAGATATCCGCTTAGAGTTTGTAATTTTATTTTATTTCCAAAAATTGGATAGGATTATTATATAAAATTATATAAGTGTGAAAAGAATAACAAGTGAAAAGATACTATTTCAAAAAAAATTCTCTTTCATGAAAGAAAGTTCTGTCAAAGTTAGTTATATCTAAGGTGCACGTTAGTTTATCGTAATAAAAAACATTACATTTAACCTTAATCTTAGCAAAATATCTCTTATTACTCATAGTTTAGCTTAGATCATCCTTATTTACTCTGTTTTTCTTGGTCTTTTTTCTTTCCGTTTCTACTCTTCTCTTTTCTTACATAAATCTCTAGATATATCCTCCTGAGTAGCTAGATCATGTCTAGGGGAAGAGCGACTAAAGTCCAACAGATAGTTCTGAAAGAACAATAACAAACTATGAATACTAGATCTAGGATAAATCAAAGCCCAATTGGTATGAACAACAAGATTAGTAATACGAAAGGATTGCCTGCTGCGGGGATGAGAATACCAGTAAATAGATCTACAACCCCACCAAGTCAAAACGTTCCAAATAGGAGCGAATTTCCGCCTCTCCCCTCCTCTATGGGTATAACTATAAAGTCTGTGCCAAGTGAGGAGTTAGAATAAATTCATCCTCTTCAAAGTATTTTAGATCCAATCAGAACCCTAGAGCCTAGGGTAATTACTGAGAGAGCTTCACCAACTAAGTCATGGATTTCCATGTTTGATGGGACAATCAAAGAAGATTTCAAGTTAGAATATGTTACTCCAACTAGGGTTAATGGGAGAATTCGTGTTACTCCAGCACAAGAGATTATTGATGAAGGATGCAAAGCATGGACATAGTGTATTGTTGGCCAATTTCTGGAGAAGCCTCAACCCTTCTATATGGTGAAGAACATGGTCAACACACAGTGGAATGAATATGAGAAAGTAATAATTGGTACATCTGAACAGGGTCTATGTTTAAATTTTAAACCATGGAGACTTGCTCTAAAGTCCTTGGAGAATTATGGCATGTTAACAATAGACCACTGCTACTTAGAAAATAGAAACCTAATACTCGCTTTGAGAAATTCAAACTGGATAAAGTACCTGTATGGGTGAAGCTAAGGAAAGTACCAAGATAATTATGGTCTAAAGATGGCCACAGTGTTGTTGCTAGTACCTTAGGCAAACCAATTCAGATGGATAAAATCACTTCCTCACACACCAGACTGAGTTTTGCAAGGGTGTGTGTTTAAATGAATTTAAATCAAGAGCTCATTGAAGATTTTGATCTTGATATGGGAAAAGGTAACATTGATATAGTACTTGTTGAATATACATGGAAGCCAGTACTGTGTAAGAAATGTAAAATGTTGGGACACACTGAAGCCACCTGTAGAAACATGAACGAAGTATGGGTCCCATAGAAAGTAATTGTACCAGATGGAGAGATATAGAAGGTGGATGGCCCAAAATGGACTACAGTAGCTGCAAGGAAGATCAGTTTTCCTGGAAAACAAAATAATCAGGCAACAACTAGTACAAATAATAATTTCAGCTTTCTGGAAACTAAGATCAAGCATCACAAGTCTAGTAAAGTTATTAATTCCGTTTTCAATAAATGGCAAGTTGCAACAAACTATTCTCATGACATAAGAGGCAGAACAGGGACCTGTCGGGACCCCACAAAGGTCAATGTTACAATACTAGATATGACTGACCAAGCAATTCTCTACAAGGTCAAACCTATCCAAACCAGTACTAAAATTTACTTTACCACTGTTTATGCCCTTAATGATGAAAACTTAAGACAACATTTATGGGATACACTTAGGGGATGGGATGTAATTACTTAAAATGAACCTTGGGCTACTCAAGGGGATTTCAATGAAATTACATGTATTGAAGAGAGAATAAATTGTACCTCTCTTAATAAAAGTTCTGAAGAGATGATAAAATGTATAGATGGCTTGGAACGTACAGATCTTCACTACAATGGACCAAAGTATACATGGAATAATAGAGCTACAGAAGAGGATATGAGAGCAAGTAGGATTGACAGAACATTAGTCAACCCTACTTGACTTACTAGATTCAATCAAACATCATTGATTTTAAAGCCTCCTGGGGTATCTGACCACTGTAGCCAACATTTACAAGTCATCCATGATAAAGGGAAGGGGCCAGTGCCTTTCAGATTTTATAATGCTTGGTTAGATCATAAGGAATTTATTCCCTTGGTGAAAGAGGCATGGAAGATCCAATTTCCTGATACTCTTGTACAATCTCATAAGGGAATTGAAATACCTTAAATAAACTAAAAGAGTTTAATAATAGCTACTTCAACAGTACATCTAACAATATAAATCACCTACAAGATAGACTGGTGAATATTCAGAAAATCAGGTTACAAGGAAATAAATCAGTCAGAGGAATCCAAACTATTGGGAGAATTACAACCTAAAATACTCAAGGAAGAATCAGCTATAAGAAAAAAACCCAGAGCTATTTGGGTTACAGCTGGTGAGCTTAACACAACTTATTTTATGAAGTGTGTAAATAGGAGAAAAGCTTAAAACAGTATCACAAGTGTAACTAAAGAAGATGGATCCATTACCACTAATGAGAGTGATATTGTCAATGAATTTCTAAGTTATTACAAAGGCCAGTTAGGAACAAAAATAAAAAATCAAGAGTTATATGAGACAGATTTAATAAAGAAAATATGTAAGAAACAAATTGATAAAGACCTAAAAAGGGAGTTGAGTCAACCTGTTACAGAGGAGGAGATAAAAAAAAGATCTATTTTCTATTGACAGTTCAAAGAGCCCAGGTCTTGATGGTTAGACATCAGTTTTTTTAAAGAAAATATGGAATATTATAGTACCAGGTGTATGTAAAGTAGTGATAAGTACTTTAAGGGACTGTCAACTACTTAAAGAAGTCAACTCAGCTGCTATAACTCTTATACCAAAAATTCAAAACCCAAGCTCAGTAAAAAACTACAGGCCAATAGCTTGTTGCAATGTTATAAATAAATGTATCTCAAAAATCATTGCTAATAGACTTGAAGTCACATTGCCAGGGATAATATTAAACAATCAATCTGCTTTCATTCAAGAAAGGAATATTGGTGAAAATAATCTTATAGCTCATGAACTGGTAAGAAGATACTCTAGAGCTCAAATCTCAAAAAGGTGTGCCTTAACACTTGATTTAATGAAGGCATATGATTCACTTGATTGGGACTTTGTGATAAGATCACTAAAATCTTTTGATTACCCATAAATATTCATAAACTGGATCAAAATGTGTCTCACCTCAACATCTTATAGTATCATGATCAATGGTGTACCAAAGGTTTCTTTTACTGGAGCAAGGGGCTTAAGATAGGGGGCCCTATATCCCCTTATCTATTTGTTATCTGCATGGAGGTCCTCACACAAATTATGAAGTTATTTTGGGACAAAAAGGATTATGAGTGGCATCCAAAATTTAAAATATTAAGCCTCAATAATCTTATGTTTGCAGATGACTTGATGGTTTATTCAAACCAACTAAGACTACAACTGTAATTATCAAACAGGTACTTGATCTATTTCACAGATTATCAGGCCTGCAAATAAGTGTCAGTAAAAGTAATATATTTTATGTGGGATGCAATGAAATTACTAAAGGAGAAATTAGGGATATTCTACATATACCTGAAGGTCAACTACCAATGAAATATCTTGGGGTCCCACTAATATTAGGTAGACTTAGTACCGAAGACTGTAAAGTTATCATATCGAGAATGGTGAAACAAATAGAGCACCGGAGTTCAAAATGCCTTTAATTTGAGGGTAGATTACAACTTATCAAGATGGTACTTAGTAATCTTGCCTCTTAGTGGTATAGTATCTTTGCCATCCAAAAAATATTATCAAGGGGATGCAAAGTAAAATTACAACTTATTTATGGAAAGGTACAAGTGAAGCAAAATGAGGCTTTAAAGTTTCTTGGGACACTATTGGCATACCAATTAAAGAAGGAGGATTAGGGATTAAAAATCCTTATACTCAAAATCAAACAGTTATCCGTAAGTTATTATGGAACTGCTGCTAGCCCAGGAATACACTTTGGTCTAACTAGGTGCAACAAATTCTGTTAAAAGGCAAATCATTCTGGAAAATAGACATCCCTCAGGACACATCATGAGGATGGATAAAAATATTGAAGATGAGAACCATTGCCAAGAATTTCATAACTTACAGTATTGGGAATGTGAATAATATCTCACTATGGTGGGATTATTGGCTACTAGATGGTAAAAGACTAAATGACTTACAAAGGAGAAATCTGGCCTTGGGATACTTTACACATAGTAAACTGTCACAGTTCATTGATCAAGATCAATGGAAATGGCCTGCAAAGTTCAAATTCATGGATGATCTGACAAAAATATAAAATATGACAATAGAAAAGAAGATATAGTGAACTAAAAACACACAAAGAAGAGGACATTTACCTTTCAAGAAACTTATGAACATATCCGAATAAGACAGCCAGATAAGGAGTGGTCAAAGGTAATATGGAAATCGAAAGGCCACCCTCGATGCAAATTTATTTTGTGGTTGATCCACATAGATTGGATTGCTATAAAACAAAGATTATTATCATGGGGAGTTATATCCAACCCGATGTATGAATTCTGTAACATTAAAAGCGAGGATAGAGATCACTTTTTTTGGGATTTCTTAGTCACCAAAAGAATATGGATCAGATGTTTAAATACACAAGAAGAACAAACGGAGTGGAAGCCATGTATGGACTGGTATATTGCGCAACATAGTGGTAATAACTCCTCTAACAACATCTTGAAGTATCTACTATCGATTGCAACCTATATTATTTGTATAGAACACAATAATAGAGCTTTTAAGAAAGAATTTACGTCGGAGGAGTGTATTTTTATAGTATATCAATGGCATTTCGAGAGAACCTCACAAGGTTTCAGAGGGTTAAGGAAACGAAAGCGGTGGATCTAATGATAATGAAGTGAAGTAGGTGAAGAGTCGGGGTCAATAAAGTACAAGTTGTACTTTATTTGACTATCTAGGTTTCTTTTGTTTTATTATGTCTGAATAGTTGTAAATGGGCCATGTCTTAATGGACATCCCATAAGTGTTTTTCTTATCTTTAGTTTGAGATAAAATGTAATATCCCAATAGGCCCATGTACCTTAATATGTTTGATGATATAAAATTTGCTACTTGCCAAGCAAAAAAAAACGGTACAATTTCTCTATCTCGAGATGTGAGAAGTTCAACCTTGTATCCCAAATTGAATACATCCCTTTAGGAGGAAATGAAGTAAAACATATAGCATATAGTAGTAACCCGATTTTCGCATCTTTCAAGAATGATTTCACTCGCATATACTTCAGATACGATGCGGTTTTCTTACTCATGTTACTGGAAAATGAAATAGTACTAATCCCCTTGATATACGTTAAGGGGACTGGATTAATGTTATAGATAACGAAGTGTTTGTCCTTTTTGGCAAACAAAACTTTGCAGCGACTCAAAATTCCCCTCCAGTAAAACAGTTGGCCGAAACTAATGTCAGCAATGTAGCAACAAAACCTTCTAGAAACAAATTAAGAAGACAAAGAAATAGACTACTCATGGCTAAAGGCAAGTACTTGCCTAAGGAGTTGGTCCATCTTTGTCCTAAACTGAGTGAAAAAGAAATATAAACTACTGCAGGTAATGATAAAATGTTTAAATAAACGCTATGATGTGTATCATATTACTGAGCCTAATAATTCTACTGCACCAAGGAGATCGTCTACCCCTAATCTATTTTGTCTTTTTACACACACCCTATCCTCAATAATTCAAGCTAAAAAGGAAAGTGGCCTTATCAAAGGTTTATGAATAGCTAAAAACTTTCCTATAGTTTCTCACATGTTATTTGTCGATGGTAGTCTCTTCTTTTTAGGAACAGACGGAAAAGACTTGAATATGTTTAACAATATTATCTCTTAGTATGTGTTGGCTTTGGGGCAAGTTGTCAACCTCAACAAAAGTGGGGTGCTTTTCAGTAATAATACTCCAACCGAATTCAAAACCATACTCGCAAATATTTTGAATATGCGTAACCTAGTTGACTTAGGAAAGTATCTAGATCTCCCCTTTGACTTGGGATATTTACCTTATTAATCTTCTTCGTACATCTCTTCTATCCAATTTATCTCCATTTCAGGTTCTTTTTAAGGTCAAGCCTCTTCTTATTCACACCTTAGAGTCGGTATCCGTGACCTAAACCATATAGTCCTCATAAACTTGCACCTCAATCTGAATCATGTGTGTTTTTAGGCTATTTTAATCACAGTAAAGGTTATAAGTTTTATTCTTTAACCACTTAGCATGTATTTGTCTCATCACATGTTATCTTTAGTGAAAAAGTTTTTCCTTTTACTTCATGGGATTCTCATATGTCATCCTCTCTAGACTCTACTTACTCTACTTTTATTGATCTATTGATCAACTCCATATACCCTAATTCATTATCACAACCTTTTTTGAACACTTTCTCACCATTTTTACATACTTCTTCTGAGTCTAATCCCTCCACTTCATTAGAGTCTTCTCCTATTATTTCTTCACGTATTCATTTCCTGCTCCACCACCTCCATTATCTCCACCAATACATAAGTATCATATGATTACTCGCTGTCAAACTGGCTCGCTTAAACCTACATATCCTTCACTTCTTGAACCTACTTCATTACAAAGAGGCTGCAAAATCTAATACTGTAACAGCTTCATTGTCAAGAAATATAAGAAAATATACTTTCTTCTTCTTTATCTAATAGAAACTATTAAGCAAAGACTTGTGGAGTTGGTCATTATTCCATTTTGTAGACCAAATCTCTTTTATAGAGGAATGTTTACAAGCCAACAGAAAGGTGTGTTGCTTTATGGATCACCCGATACAATGATTGCTAAAGAAATTGCAATAAAGTCTGGAGTTTTATTCATCAATGTCAAAATGTCCACTATCATGACCGAATTGTTTGGTGATTCAGAGAAATTGGGTGTTAATCATGTAAATCATGTCCAGGGCTACTACTAAGTTAACTTATTGATGTTAAATAAAATTGACACTACTACTCTAAATTATTTGGTAGTGGTTGATATATTTTGCTTAGACAATTAACTCCACTCATAAATTATATTCATTGGTGGATAGTTTTTTGGTTCAACACAAAAATGAGGGCAATGATTGGCATTTCACAAGCTTGAAGACGGAATATATAGCTCTATCGGATGGTTTCACCATAAACTGTGAGTACTTTCTTCTCAAAGATCATTAGTATATTTACATTTTTTATTTTCTACTAACTTAAGAGTTAAAAAGTTGTTCCTTGGTAATTACCCTTCTGTGTTTCCTATGGGGCAGCACAAACAAATCCCCTACTCCATTAGCTTGACGTTAAAAATTGTTTCAAACATAAAAAGTCACTGGGATAGTCTTGCGGGGTCAAATGCAAGAACCACCTTCGAAATTTTGATGATCCTCTGCCAACCGCAAAATTATACAGTTAAATTTATAACTATTATAAAAAAATAGACCAGTAATATCTAATAGATATCAGGAAAAAATAAAAGGAAATATTAAAAATAAAAGAAATTTTCCTTTGCTACTCCTATGATCCCCATCGACAAAGTAACGATGATTATGATAAACCATGGCGAACAATCAAATTCCAAGTATATTTAATATAATAATGCACAAAGGAAGGAATTCGCATGTGATACTCCTATGATTCCCATCAATAGAGTAACGGTCATGTAACCATACAATCATACTTGGAATATCCACTCAACTCTATCAATACAAGGTAACCTATCCAATTCCCTCTTAGGATCACACTAGACCTACTGTACTACTATCTACTCGCCACCTAAGAAATGCATGTCAAGCCGTGTTGTAGATAACTCTCATTTTGAAAATTTAATATTTAAGAAAGATTACATCAAGGTTGCGGAGGTAAATAATGTAATCGACTAATATAGAGTTGCATATCAATATTTTCCAAAAAAATAACCATTGACCACCACCATACTTATTTAACCATCTTCTGAAAGACAAGTAAAAGTAATATGTGTGATATAACACTGAGTAACTTGCAAAGTAATAGCTAACGGAGTCGGTGATTGAAACAATTTAGTATATTAGTGGGTTGTTTGAACCCGTAATGGTTAAGTGGTCCAAATAGGACTGCTAGGATAGTTTAGTGGCCCCTGGTAACATTTATCCTTTTATGTATGTCACGGTTTATATAAGGTCACCATAATTCCTGTTATAGTTTTACTATTATTGCAACATTGGTCCCTATTGACTATTATACTCCTTGATTTCAATTAAACACTTTTACAGTTTTTAAAGTAGAGTATCTTAATCTCTATAAATATTATTGTTAACTAATTTAAAGTTAATTCTAGACCTCAAGGTTTGCAGAAATATTTAGTCAGGATATTTTGAATTTTTATTGAGTTTCACTGTGATGATATTTAATAGTGACATATTTGATTTGGTAATAATTATTAAAGCCAGAAAATATTTAATGAGCCTTTAATTTATAAATATTTATTAAAAAATTTGTTTGCTAAGAACATCTTCCAATAAAATTATTTATTAAAAACATCCTTTGACAAAAATAGCTTTAAATAATCTTTTTAATTACTCTATTAGTTATCATTCAAATTCAACCACCTTATTAAAACTTCCCACCATCACTACCCATCATCCGCACAGCCACCACTACCCCACCACCACAACCACCACCACTCCACCACCACAACCACCACCACCCCTTATTACCACCCCTACCACCACCACAAAAACAATAACAACAACAACCACCTGCTACTAATTCCATCACACACGCGCGCGTTAGATTTTTTTTTTTTAAATTGTCATAACTAATTCTAAAAAAATCAGAAAAATAAATTTTTTTATTGTTGGATAAAGAAAATTAATATTTTCGTCCATGATTTTTTTTTCCAAATATTAAATTCACTGTTCGAAACAGTGAATATTTTTCTGTTAACATGAAATTCACACTATTTCGAACAGTGAATTTCATGTTTAGGAAAAAAAAACATACACGTAAATATTATTTTTCTTTATCCAAAAATGCAAATTTTTTATTTTTCTGAATTTTTTAGAATTAGTTATGACGATTTAAAAAAAAATCCCGGACGCACGATGGTGGTGGAGGCGGTGGTGGTTGTGATTGTGGTAGTTGTAGTGATGGTTAAATACACGGTGGTGGTGGTGGTTGTGATGATGATGATAGTTGTTGGGGGGAAATAGCCTATTATTTATTTAATATTAAAAAATATATAGGTTCAATTACCCAAGAGGTCTTGGGGAGCATCTTAGTGCCACATGGGAACCAAGTGATTCCTCTCTCCTACTTAGAGGCCTCAAAATTGACAAATGTCATTACTACCCTTATAGTGTACATAAGACAAAAATATAGATTATCTCTCTCCTATATTACCATTATTCACTTTCCTCCATTACCATTAATCTTTCACCTCCTTTATCATTTTTCTCTTTTCTCCTTCACTAACAATCAATAATTATCAGCTCCGGCCACAACCACCGACACCACCGACCACCACCGACCACCACCACCGACTACCGGCGGAAAAAAGTTGTGAGCATATTTTACTAAGCATGGAAAAAGTTCTGAACATAAAGTACTGAGCATGCTCGTATGCTCATTTCACAAAACTTCTGAGCATTTCGAAAAACTTCTGAGCACAAAATTAAAACTTCTGAGCATTTAACAAAAAATCTGAGCAAATCACAAAACCGGCATTTCACAACTTTCCGGGAAAAAAAGTAATCTAATCTAACACAAATCTATTACATTTATGGAGAAAAAAGTAATCTAATCTAGCTTTGCGATGTGGAAACGAACGGCATCGGAGAAGGCAGCCTTCCAGGACCTTCTGAGCACAACACTTCTGAGCGCAAAATTTCTGAGCGCAAACTTATTGAGTATGGTTTGAACTTGCTGAGCATGGTTCGAAGTTACTGAGCATTGTTTGAATTTGATGAGCATGATTCGAACTTGAGAGAAGAGAGAGAAAAGAGAGAGAAAAGATAGAGGGTTTTAAAATATTTCTGACCAAATTAATATATATATATATATATATATATATATATATATATATATATATATATATATATATATATATATATATATATATAGGGGAAAAAAGGGTAAGAAGGTAATTGGAATTTTGGACTCTAGTGTTAAATTTAGTTTGTGGCCTTTAGTAAGAAGATGTTACAGAGTCGATCTTTTTAGGTCCCGGGGTGGTGTCTTCAAGACCCCTTAGGTAATAATCTCAAATAAATATTATATTTAAAAATAAAATAATATATTTAATAGTAAGGATAATAAAGGTATAAAAAAATTTAAAAAAATATTTTTATCAGACTTTTTTTATAAAATTAATTATCAAAGACTACATTTAATAATATTTTTATGGGAAAATGCCCAATTAAATCATAGATCACATTGTCTATGCCCAAATGTTGACAGGTGATTGATTCTTCCCAAATAAATTAGGCTGTTTCCCATTTAAATCAAATTTCTATTATACAATTACATTGGTACCCTTCTAGTCAAAGTCTTCATTTAGTTGTCAAAGTCAGCATTTTTTTTTATTTCTCTCAGCCGCCGGCCTTAAATACCCATTTCCTTCATTAATTCTAAACCCATTTGCTTACAATGAAGATTTTCCACATTAATATACCTTCCTTCATTAATTCATCACTAATAACTGCATTAATTTCCAATTGAAGAAGATTCACTTCATTAATACGATCGAGATTCACTCCATTAATATACTTGTTCGTCGTCTTCGCCGCAGAGGAGATTTCTTCTTCAATTTTTCGTTTTTTTATTCTGTAATTTCATTCGCTATCTTCAATTCTCCAGGTCGTTCTTTTCTATCTTCAGTTTTTCTGTTCATCAATGTGTTTTCAATTCATAATTTTTACGAATTGTTAGGGTCATGTGTTAGTTGATGTTAGTTTTTGCATATTTCAATATATTTAGCTGTTTGATTGGACATTTTATGTGTTTTTTGCTTTATTCATGTTTGATTCTTACCTGCTCTGCAATTTTTTGATCATGATTGTTTATTCATGTTTGATTCTTACCTGCGCTGTAATTTTTTGATCATGATTGTTTATTCATGTTTGATTCTTACCTGCGCTGCAATTTTTTTACTATGATGGTTTATTCATGATCTGCGCTGTAATTTTTTTTTTTTTGATTCTTACCTCAGTTTCTAGATTGATATGCGAGTTCCTTCTCTAGGTTTAGTGTTACTTAGCTTCAATCCTTTAATGTTTTCTTCAGTTTATAGATGGGACGAATTTGTGTTTCAGTTTATTCATAGATGGGATTATTGCTTTATTCATATTTTTGTGTGTTATTGTTTCCAGGTTTTGTATTATGGCATCAAATGCTATTGTTGAATTTAAATATGGTGATCAACTTGCTCTGTATCCCTTTGACTTTTTCGAGATCAAGGATTATGTTATAGGCCGGTGGGACAAACCAGATATGGACAAATCTCATCTTAAATTTTGTAACTCGCGAAACAGCACATCACCATCCCCAACACATTATACCTTTAATTAGTTTTATAATAGAGATGGGACAAATCCCATCTTAGTTAAACAATAGAGATGGGACAAATCCCATTTCAGTATTAGAATGAAGATGAGACAAATTCATCATAATCTTAAAATTAGAGATGGGACAAAATCCCATTTAAAAAAATCGAAAAATAAAAATCAAAAAAATTTAAAAATTCAAAAAAAATTAAAAAGTTCAAAAAAAATTCAAAAAAATCATGGACGTAGATATTATTTTGTCTCATCTACAAATGTATTTTTTTTAATTTTTTTAATTTTTTTAATTTTTTTAGAATTAGTTATGATGATTTTAAAATAAATTCCCGAACGCGTGCGTACGATGAAATTAGTAGTAGGTGGATTTTCACATCTATGATAATGCTTGATTTAAATGAGAATATATATTTGGTCAAAGACAACAATTAGAGTAAGGGTATTATTGTAATCTTTTCATTTAAATTAAGGTGTAATATAAATGGGAAGTTGGTTTGTTGTTTTGATTTAAGAGGGAATTAACCCTATTTTTATTATTAGATTTCTTTTAGAAAATACTCCATATTTAATGGATCAATAACAATTAAAGATTGAGGTATGAGTAATTATCGTTAGTAAATATTAGTATGCTTCAACATTCTTTTTCTCACTGGCCAGAGCCTTGGTCTACCAATCTAGTGGTGCAGGTTCGAACCGAGTCAACGACTCCGAGTCCAAAGTGGCTCTCCGATGTAACAAAAAAAAACATTCTTTTTCTTCGAACTTTATACGCTCTATTCAGTCAAATCCAACAAAATTGTACATTCTTGACGCATGTATATCACGTTGTATATAATTTCATAAGTGATTAGTTAAAACTTTTTATTTCTTAGTCTTCTTATGAATTATGTGATCTCTATCGTACATTCCTTGAAGAAATCTCATTGTTATGCTGAAGATGAAGTAAGGTCCTTAGCTTCACTTAATTTCGGGGTGGTAAGCCTTAGAATTTAAGCATATTGTTCAGGAATATCTCTTAGTTATGTGTTTTGAGAGGTAAATCATTTCTCAGAAAGATATTATATTAATAGTGTATATAGCAGCTCACACCATCGAATCTAATTATAACTGCTGATTAACACATTCGTAAATTTCTTCATGAAGATTGCTTCATTAGATGATTGATATAATGATACAAATGCAACATGATTAGGTCAATTGGAGCGAGCTATGAAACTATGACTCACCTAACACAGTCTTTTCTTCTTAATCATGGTTATTACACCTTTTTTAATAGGTTAGGAATATTTTTAAATATATTTTCAAGAAGTGTGAGGACATTGATTATTACACTTGTATCATTTAAATTATATCTTTTTAGCTTAGCTTTTCCCTTAGCTGTTCAGATTAATAAGTGAGTTTATTATGAAGATGACTGGGAAAGATAAGGATTATAGATACATGGAAACTTTTGTTTTGCTAAATGAATTAAATAAAGAATCATTTAAACTCGATATTGAACTTGAAACAAAGTTATCTGGTATTCTTTCATAACAACTTGACGATGCAGCTGGCGATGTTTCTGGATTAGCTGAAAAATGGTAATATCCTCGTATTTTCAACCGACTATTTGTTCTTTTTTTAATCTTTTTTGCTTGATTTATCTCTCAGACTTGTTGCACTGGTGAAGAAAATCACGGACAAATAAGTTTTGGATATGACTGATAAACTTTGTGATAAGTTTCTTAATGGAAAAGAACATTATCTGGGTTGTTGTAAAATTACTTAATAAAAACGCTTAATTTTTGGCAAAAGTTAGATCAGAAAGATCTAAGGTTGAAAAACTAATCAAACCAGAAAAAGAAAGTTGCAGAAAAATAAAGAACACAGGATATATCGTGGTTCAGTAATAATGCCTACATCCACGTTGAAGCCACCCTCAGATGATGCTTCGCACACTATAAGAACACGGTTACAACTTCAGATTACAGGATTACAAGAATAGAACACCACAAGAGTTTCAGCGTGAAACCCTAAGAACACAATCGAGAAATCTACTCAATCTTCAAGTAATATACTTGACCTAATATATTCTAATTAACAATCTTTATAGATAGATTGTTAATGTTTACAAGAAACCTTAAAAGATATCTGAAGAACACGAGAGAGAAGAGAGCGAAGAGTCAAAAGACGAGAGAGTAAGAATGACCAAGTCTGAAGACTTGGGTCTTTTATATGACCCTATAAGGGTTTTAATTTGGACCGTCCAAAGTAATAACCCATCAACGCATAAGATCAAGCCACGTAGATAAGTCAGTGCAAGTTATAACCCGAGAGAGTAAACCACTTCTAATGCTGAAGTGTGTCTCCACATAAGCTGCCAACTCATCTCTTTGACCAAAAATACTTTGACTTTACCAAATATCAACAATCTCCACCTTAAAGTCAAATATATATACCTCCTTTTTATTTCTCTTCCTTAATTCATCACAAGCTGCCCTCCAAGTGTTCAAGTGTGCTCAGCACCATCTGGTTACTTTAAAAATAATTAAATCTGCAATAATTATTAAAACCACAAGTTAATAACTTATAAATATCAAACCGAAAATAAAAGATCAGAGAATGTTCAACAAATTCAAGCAATGCTAACTGTAACAATTTTAATTCCCATATCTGCTGGATTATCCTCTGTCTTGATTTTCAATAGTTTAATCCCTTCAGTTACAAGCCAAGTTCTGATAAAATGGAACTTAACATCTACATGTTTAGTTCTCTCATGGTACACAGGATTTTTGCTCAATTGTATAGCACTTTGACTATCACTAAATATAGTAGCAGTTGACTTAGTCAACTGTAATTCCTTAGTCAAACCTTGTAACCAAATAGCTTCTTTGAAACAATCACAAATAGCCACATATTCAGATTCAGTGGTTGATAAAGCCACCAAGGGCTGTAACTGAGATTTCCATGTAATACAATTACTTCCAAGTACAAAACAGTATGCAGTAGTAGATTTTCTACTATCTCTATCACCAGCATAATCAGCATCAACAAAACCATGTAACTCAAAAGGTACATTATACTTACCATACTGTAAACCCACATTTAAAGTACTACTAATGTAAGAAACTACCCATTTTAAAGCTGTCCAATGTTCAGGACATGGATTGGACATGAATCTGCTGAGTAATGATATTGAATATGATAGATCAGGCCTTGTACTGATCATTGCATACATAATAGAACCAATAACATTTGAATAAGGTATATAACTCATTTTCACTTTCTCGGTAGCATTTTGAGGACATTGATTCTTGCTTAATATAAAATGCCCAGCTAAAGGCATTTCTACCCTTTTACAGTTCAGATTACCAAATTTCTCAACCAACTTTATAAGGTAAGGCTTTTGATGTAACTTGAGACTGTTGTTATTTCTGTCTCTTTCTATGATCATCCCCAAGATTTTCTTAGCCTTACCTAAATCCTTCATTTCAAATTCAAAATTTAGACTTGCTTTTAATTCATTTATACTCTGCAAAGAATTGCTAATTAGTAACATGTCATCAACATATAATAGCAAGAATATCATATTCTCAGACTCGGTGTTAAAGTATAAACAATTATCATAAGCACTTCTTATAAATCCAAGGCTTAAGACAAAATTATCAAATCTTTTATACCATTGCCGAGGGGATTATTTAAGACCATATAAAGATTTTTGAAGCAAACATACATAATCAGGATGTTATTATCAAGAAAACCCTCAGGTTGTTTCATATAAATTTTTTCCTCAAGTTCACCATGTAAAAAGGCAGTTTTGACATCAAGTTGTTCTAATTCCAAATTATAACAAGCTACATATGAAAGCATGATTCTTATAGTTTTAAATTTCACAACAGGAGCAAAGATTTCATGAAAATCAACACCTTCCCTTAGGGTATAACCCTTTGTTACAAGTCTAGCCTTAAATCTAGGGGGATCAGATTCATTAACACCCTCTTTCAATTTAAACAACCACCTACAATCTATAAGTTTTTGTCCAGGTGTTTTTAACAAGAATCCAAGTTTTGTTAACATGTAAAGATTGCATTTCTTCTTTCATAGCATTCAACCATTCATACTTATCTTTAGATTTAATCACCTCACTATAAGTTTCAGGTTCAGAGTGTATTACCTCAGAAGCTGCTATTAAAGCAGTGTATACTAACTTAGCATATGAATACCTTGTAGAAGGTTTGGGGTCCCTCTTTTCTCTATCTCTTGTCAACTGATAGTTTGAGAGGCTCTCTTGAAGAGATTCTTGTAGAACCTCCGTTTCTGAGTGTGGCTCAGTGTTACCTGGCTGCTCAGTTGGCTGAGGTTCTGAATCTTCTTCCTCTGTAGCTGGATCAGGATTGCTCTCATCACTTCCAGCTTGTAAAGGCTCCACCTCAAACTCTGTGCTATTAGTAGTAGTGACAGGTTCAGAGACTTCATTACCTGTATCAACAACATCACTCTTGCAAGGAAAATTAGATTCATCAAATATTACATCCCTACTAATATTGATCTTAATTACTCTAGCACTTTTATCCCACAATCTGTAACCTTTAGTGTCATGCATTTTTTTTGGTATCCAAGAAGCACACATTTTAAAGACCTAGGGTCTAATTTTCCTTCCTTATTATGTGCATAAGCAGTACATCCAAATATTCTAAGTTCAGAAAGGTCAGGCTTTTTATTATTCCACAATTCCATGGGACATTTCATACTAAGTGATCTATTGGGACTTCTATTTATCAAATAGGTAGCAGTATATAATGCTTCACCCCAAAAAGATTTAGGCATACCAGATGTGAATAAGAGGCATCTAACTTTTTCTAATAATGTTCTATTCATTTTTTCAGCTACACCATTTTGTTGTGGTGTTTTTCTAACTGTCCTATGTCTTAATATACCACGCATTTTACAAAAGTTATCAAATTCTTCATTGCAAAACTCAAGTCCATTATCAGTTCTAAAGGTTTTAACATTTTTACAAGTTTGGTTTTCATGCAATATTAACCATTCTTTTATAGTATTAAAAGTATCACTTTTGTTTTTCAATAAGAAAGTCCAAACACGCCTAGAGTAATCATCAACTAAGGACATGAAATATTTTCTACCCCCATGAGTTTCATACTTATCAGGACCCCACAAATCAGCATGTATATATTCAAGTATAGATTTAGACATATGAACACCCACTGTAAATTTTATTCTGTGTTGCTTAGCTAACACACAAGGCTCGCAAAAAGAAAGATTAGAGATAGAATCCTTACCCAACATTCCATCCTTACTTAGCACATTTAAGCCTAATTGGCTCATATGGCCAAGCCTCAAGTGCCATTTTACAGTTGCTGCATTCTCAACATTAGTATTAACTAAATTCAAATCATTTTTAATACAAATACCATCAAGAATGTACAGGCCAGATATTTTCTTCCCACATAAAACAAGTTTATCATTTTTAAACACATTTATAACACCATTCAAAACTTTATAAACACAAACCAAGTCATCTAAAACACCTAAAGAAATAAGGTTTCTTTTTAGATCAGGAATCCATCTAACATCAGTGAGGGTCACATTTTTACCATTATTAAGTCTCAAATTTATTTTTCCAATACCAGCTACCTGACATGTATTATTATTACCCATATAAACAGTTTCAACATTTGATTCAATCAAATCCACAAACCAATCTTTATTAGGACTCATGTGAAATGTACAACCAGAATCTAAAATCCAATTAGACTTACAAGCAATGTCTGAAACATTTAGGACCTCACAAGTATCATCAATCTTATGGGGCATACATGCAATATTGGTTTCAATGTTATTATTGTTACTCTTGTTCTTAAGCACATAGCAATTCTTCTTAATATGGCCAGGTTTTCCACAATGATAACATTTACGAGTTTCTTTATTCTTATTTCACTTATACTTTTTCTTATTCTTAGTGTTTTTAACATGCTCATGATTTTCATTTTTATGATTCACAAACAGATTATTTCCAACACGTTTAATATTCTTTAATTCAAGTTCCCTAGTTTTCAGAGAGGAAACAATTTGATCAAATATAGGAATAGCAGTTGAATATTGAAACACATCTTTAACTACTTGATAAGAGTCAGGTATAGCATTCAAAAGGATCATACATTTAGAGGTCTCATCTAAAGCCATATCAGAACCTTTCAAAACCAAATTAAGTTTTAAAAACTCATCAACATTTTCATCAATTGTTTTTGAAGAATCCATTTTATACGAAAACAAATTTCCTTTCAAGAAATCCAGATTGAGAAGAGTAAAGAGATTCAAGCTTACCCCATAATTCAAGTGCAGTATCTGCTCCATCTACTTTTCGTATAACATTATCAGAAAGATTCAAGAACAGGAGATTATATGCTTCTTCTCTTATTTCGTTCGTTCTTTTCAGAGATTCTTCGGACCATTTTTCAAGATCAGGCTCGAGAGCATTTATGACCTTGTTATGTGAAAGTAATACTCGCATTTTCTTCTTCCATACATTGAAATCACCTTTTCCATCAAAGACTGATATTTCAAGCCGTGTTGTTGCCATTCCTTAAATTCTGTATATAAGAAACAAGAAGAAACAACACATGCAACACACTATTAGGGTTAATTAATACGAAAAACCCTAGAGAATTATATTCTAGGATATTTTAGTTTCGAAAAAACCCTAAAGATTTTAGATCCGTGAGTTACAGTACAAGATAAAGAACTTATACTGTTATGAAAAGATTTTTAGAAAGATTTACACAGCCAAAACACAGATCTGTAGAAATTAGACACAAATCATTTCTTAAAACGTTTTTGAAGATCAATCGAACAAAGCTTTGATACCACTGTTGTAAAATTACTTAATAAAAACGCTTAATCTTTGGCAAAAGTTAGATCAGAAAGATCTAAGGTTGAAAAACTAATCAAACCAGAAAAAGAAAGTTGCAGAAAAATAAAGAACACAGGATATATCGTGGTTCAGCAATAATGCCTACATCCACGTTGAAGCCACCCTCAGATGATGCTTCGCACACTATAAGAACACGGTTACAACTTCAGATTACAGGATTACAAGAATAGAACACCACAAGAGTTTTAGCGTGAAACCCTCAGAACACAATCGAGAAATCTACTCAATCTTCAAGTAATATACTTGACCTAATCTATTCTAATTAACAATCTTTATAGATAGATTGTTAATGTTTACAAGAAACCCTAAAAGATATCTAAAGAACACGAGAGAGAAGAGAGCGAAGAGTCAAAAGACGAGAGAGTAAGAATGACCAAGTCTGAAGACTTGGGTCTTTAATATGACCCTATAAGGGTATTAATCTGGACCGTCCAAAGTAATAACCCATCAACGCATAAGATCAAGCCACGTAGATAAGTCGGTGCAAGTTATAACTCGAGAGAGTAAACCACTTCTAATGCTGAAGTGTGTCTCCACATAAGCTGCCAACTCATCTCTTTGACCAAAAATACATTGAATTTACCAAATATCAACATGGGTATTGCGATTATATATAGCTTGGAAACTATTGTAGGTGAAGTTCCCAAAGTTGATCAAAGGAATGACTGTCCCACCTGTAAGTGATTTTAATATGTTTCTAAATAAATTTTTTATTGCGTGTATCTAATGAAGCTCATATTAGATTTACATATGACTTGAATCACTTAGATTTAGTGTTCGCAGCTATTTCAATTAATTTTTATTGGGATACTTAATAGGAATATATTCACTTTATATAGGGTATGTGTACAGAAATAAAGTGTGAATGTCTTGATATTTTATGTGATGTTCTTCACAAATATGGAAATTTTGTGGCATCCAATGATGAGTTACTCTTGGGGTGCTTTTTTACCTCGTTTAAATTTAAATTAAGCTAGTGTTAGAAAAAAACTGTTACATGTATGCGTAAGTATCAAGAACACAAGTTTGTAACATTTGCAGAATCATAATTTGTGTTTGGGTTTGGGTTTATTGCATTGTTGGTCCTTGCGGTTTCCGAAATAGGGTCCTCTAGTCCATGTGTTTTTAAAAATACCTCGAAAAGTTTACAAAATGACCTGTGTGCTCATATATATCCACTAGAGGATCCTTTCATGGCATTTACATAGAGCATTTGGACTATAGTATTCCGTTTTCGGAAAAGACTTGGACTTAAAGGTGCAAACAACGATTTTAGTTTCACTACATTTTCACTTGCACATTTAAATAAGATGTCTCTTTTGCCCTCAATAGCTATATGTTCAATCTTATCAGATGATTTTCTAGCAAAGGCTACTAGTTTAATATACTTTAGTTTATCTTTATCTTAATTCCACTCATATTTTGACTTTTTCTTCAGGTTCTACGTGAGGAGATGCTTGACTTTTTCGATGCTCCTGTCCCATTAATTGTGAGTTTCTTCGTCATCTTTCTTCCCTAAATGGTCCTTGAACTAGCTGGTGGGGGCAAAGGTATGATAAATAAATAGATAAATAAAGATAATTATGAAAGACACACCCTTGACTACCCTGAGAAACTTACTGCAAGTATTACAGATCGTATGCAAGTTTAGTTAGTAAGTAAAGGTTCGTTAGCAGGGATTTGATCTGTTAGATCTACTTATGTATATAAAGAAGTGTAGGAGATATTAGATAGTAAAAGAAATAATGTTTATTTGATTTATGGATAGAAAATATTATAATGCAAACAAATAATATAATAAAGAACGAAGATTAGAAATATAGTTTAGGGTTGCTAGTATGCACTTATCTTTCTAATTCAATATTCTAGCTATAAGGGTGATTAAATCTCTTAGATAAATAATCAGGATTCTAAATTCCTCCTAACCCCCTTCCGGGTGGACTTAGGTGGCGACCTCACAATTAACAGGGGACTTAACTAAGGTGCTCCTACGCCACTAGGTTCTTAGATGAGACTGTCCTGCAAATAATGATTGGTGATTAAATCAAACCCTAATGACTATCTAGTTAGGCAAGCCTTTCCAGACCACTACCACACACTAGACGCTTGTGTGGTGTTTCAATAATTAGACACCCCTTCTGGGTGACAATCTAACTACTTTAATAGGGTAGTCTATACGCGTGCACTAGCAAGAACTACGGTCAATAAATCAAAGCACATGAAACAAATATATGGTTAAGAAGCTAGAATCAATTTAAAAACGTTTCCCCAAATAACATAAAAACAAATAAGAATTAGAAATCAAAGATTATACATATGCAAACCCAAGCTATGAGAAAATTAGTTCATATCTAAAGACATAGAAATAAACTACGGATAAAAGTAATTAGAAACAAAGATGAGTTTAAGAATCTAATAAAAATTACCCCAATGATAGAGGGAGATGATGTAGAAGAGGAGTTTGCTACTTTCCAACTTCTTGTCTTCCTCTCCACAGGCCTTGTTGCTTCTTTTGAATGACTTCTATGATACTTAAGGTTTAGAACTGAGAAAGTATATGTTTACAATAGTTAAACGGTGTATTTATAGGAGTCTAGGAAGCCCTAATTCGGATTTCTTGGACTATAAGGCAAGCAATTGGACTCCTTTTCCAAATCAATTTCATAGCCTAAAATATAGAAAAGGTAAGAAACTGTTGTTGTTTTGTTTTGGCAACAACTTCTTCAATATTGCTTCGATTTTAGCTTACTTTATATCGAATCGACCATATCGGAAAACTATACACTTTAGCTTCAGACCAATTGTCAAAATTCCCAGCCTATTTTAAGTTATGATCACATTAGTGGACGTAGCTGCTGAAATTCATATTTGCTTGGCAACTTTATCTTTTCTTATTTTATCTTTATCTCCAATTTCCATCATTATCTTCTTTCCTTTATCTCTTGAAATCGATTTGGCATCTAATTAATTACCATATATCTTTAAAAAGTTGAAAGATTATTTTTAAAGAAAAGTTGAAACATGAACGAAATAAATCTTAATGTCAATAAAGATATCAAGAACCTTTTTGATACCAAGATGAATATTGGAAATAATAACAAAAGTGACAATAATTTGGGGCAAAATAGTGATAATCAAAATAATCCACTTCTCTTGGTGAAGCCTATTTGGCTTGCCTATGTGATACGTCTTTTAACAAAGAATGGGAACCTACATGTATTGCTTCAATCGCTGTTAATTAAAATTGTTTGATTAAACATAAGATTGCTAGAAGAGTTATGGTTAAAAGTGTTATATAAGGAGAATGATGGGTGGTTCTACTGCCCATGAGGCTTGCAGGTAGTCTCAACATTCAGAGTTCTTCTTTCTACTCCGATAACCTTGAGCTAGTTCAAGGTATATCAAAGAATTCAGGTCTTCGATGACAAATTACTCCAATCATAGCCGAAATGAAGAAATGGCTTACCAAATTTCTTTTGTGAAAGATTAGTCACATTAATCGATCTTTCAACTCTACGGCGGACATGTTGGCTAAATGTGCTCGGCGTAACATTAACTTATCGCTACGGGAAGATTTTTCTTTGTTTGGATCAGTTAATTTTCTTAACCTTATGTGTAATAACGTTTAATTTCATTTCTCTGACATAAAAAAATTACCTTTATTTTAATTTATATGTAAGATATATACAAATCAATTAAAGTTTAATCTCATGATCTAATAATTACTGAAAAGTTCTTTCGATCATTTGAAGACATTGATATTTTAGCTCAAAACGAATGTATATATAAATCAACTTTTTCAATCAAGTTGATTCATTAGGATGGAAGTTGTGATTGTTTTGAGAATGTAGCTCATGTTACACACCTATATCTGAATAGTGTGACGATCTTTGTTGGAAACAATGATTCAAGTAGTCTTTTTAAGCTTCGGCTTCTTGAAAGATGGAATTTAGTTATTATCTACTTTGTTGGACTTATAATTCTCATCCAGGTTTAAGATCGATGATCGATGTACATGACTATAAGTGTTATCATGTTGACTTGCAGTTCTAAATATGCTTCGTACATGGAGCTTCATATTATAGGGAAATCAGAATACTGCTAATACTTCACATGGGTGTTTGATTTAACACACCATATCATATGGTCAATTTCATGTCCCATTTAACATTTGTAAGAAGGTAGTCGGAAATACAAAAATATAATTACATTAAACAGTGATATTACAATCAAGGAAAAGATGTCTACAATACCCAATGAATTTACAATAGGACATATCATACCTTGATTATGAAAAGGGGTAAAATGGTAACCAATGTTTCAAAAATGTGCTTCAAATCCGTCTAGTTTCGACGTTAACTGCCACTTAGCTGTTAAAATGAAAGGTAAACCCCATTATTTTACTTAAATCGAGATATCGTCTTTACGAGTTTAATATCATTTATTTTTAATGGTAAATGTTAGGGAAAATTTTAGGGTGAATTATCTATGGGGTCTTGGAGACCAACTTTGTGTCCTAAACGGAATCTCCCAATCCATTTTTCTCTAAAGAAGTCTTTGAAACCTTGTGGGTCAAAAATATCCCCTGAGGTATATATAAGACAAAAACAAATTTTCTCTCTCTTATATTATCATTTTCTCTCTACTACTTCATTGAGTGTCAACTCAATGAGTATTAACTCACCGAGTATCAATACTTTCTAACTCCGACCACAACCCACCAACCACTGTCGACCATCACCAATGTCGCTGCAAAAAGTACCGAGTACTAGGAAAAAATATTGAATCGCCGAAAAATTTACTGAGTACCTAGAAGACTTTACTAAGTATTAGAAGAAAATCATCTAAGTATCGATAAATTTTACTGAATATCATATGAAAATCCGAAGTATGCTCAGTAAATTTCCTGAGTATGATCCAGATTTATATAGTAGCGTCGAAAAAATAATTTAAACACAACAGTAAAGACAGTAAAATAATAATTAATATTTATATATTAAAAAATTACAATAGTATAATTAATTGTACATTTGGAATAAGGAAAATAAAAATACACAATAATCTGAATTTGAGTACTATGCTTATGAACAAGGGAAAAAGTCAAAGAAAAAAAAGAAAAAAAAAACTAATACAATACTCAACAAAAAAAAAAACAATAGTCCTAATCTTCAATACTCAACAACAAAAAAAAAGTAAAACAATACTCAACGTTTTACGGAGTTGTCTCTACGCCACCAAAGAAGGAGAGTAAATAAGAGGAGCAGGGTTCGAGCAACTTTTTTGGCTTCGAGGAGTGTATCCACTGAATGGTGAAGGAGAAGCTGCTTCCGGCGGTTTCCATCGAGCATCCTTTTGAGCACGAACAGATCTTTAGCACGGATCTTTTGAGCACATAAAGAGATGGCCTCGCCGGAGAAGAAGAAGGCACCAGCTTCCCTTCACATAAAAAGATGATGCAAACCAGAAGATTTCTTCATCGGAGATCTTAGCCAGGGTTGTAAATCCATAAGATATATGCTGCCTTGTTGTTCGTGAAGGGAGAAAAAGACTACAAACAAGATCTCTTCATCTCTTCTAAAGCTTCACAAACAAGCTTCTCGCCAGAGGTCACGAACTGCAGATATGCAGCAGTGAGGCTTCTCGCCGGAGCTTCACGCTGGCGACCACCACCGACTGTCAGACAACCTAAAACCTCGGCTCCATCACTTTGAAACTCCATTATTGCTGCTTCTTGGAGAAGGAAAGATATGGAGAGTTAGCTTTTAGGGTTTAGAAACGAAAGAAGAAAGAGAGGAAAGAGAGTGAGTGCAAAGCAGAGGGGAGATGAAGAGAATTTAAAATAAATAATGAAGAAAAAGAAAATTTATATTAAATAAAAAACAAAAAGGGGTACAACGGGTATAGGAATTTGAAAAATAATGTTAAATTTTGTTTATGCTCTTTAATAAGAAGAATGGATTGGGTAGGGATGCATAGGACTATAGGGATGTCTAATCTCAAAAATTTACTAATGATTTTTTATTATATTATATGAAAATAAAAATATAACACATGAATTATTTTTTTATAACACATGGATATAAACAAAAAATTGTAAGATAAATGAAATTGGGAAAAGTTTAAATAAAAAAAAATTATGGGACATACTTCAAAAATGAAGAAAAAAGTACACACAACGAGCCCATTTATCTATCACATAACTCCATATATCAAAGATCGAAGACAATGAAAACTAGATTATTCTATTTTCTCTTTAAGTGGGCCGAACCCTATAATGAAATATCAAACTATAAACGAACGGGTAAAACTTCCAACCAATATTGGATAGTCCAATATTCATATCACTACCATTGATTATTATAACAAAACACATGTCATTAGATTAATAATTTAGTTAATTTTGCAAGTTTAAAACATGGGGTATGTGTATTAATATAATTGGTGTAGGATAATCCAATATTGGATGGAAGAATTTTCCTAAACGAAACCCTGAAACTACCATACAAATTTATTTTCGTCTTTCCGCCGCCTTACCTTTGTTCTTTATTTCTTTCTGTCTATTTAGATCCATCGTGATTCAAATATTACTTTAACCTCCCAAATTAAAAAACATCTACCATAATTCCTGATATCTAGAACAAACAATAGATTGTTGGGTATTTCTATACAATTTTGTAAATTTTCTGATAGAGACGTTAAAGATCTAAATTTCAGATTACTGGTTGTAATACTTGAGTAAGTATTTATGAAAATAAAAAGTATGATTTGATATATTGTAATAAAATATTGTCTTATTTTTTGTGATATTTCTTTGTACATACATAAATATTTCTTTCGGTTCAAATTGAAGATTTTTAATCACTTCTGTTAAAAAATATCTTTAATTATGAAATAAATAAAATCATTTTAAGATTACGTTCCATGTATATTTTGAGCACTCGGTTCTTGAACATCCTTACCTATTCGGTCTTCACTTATAGTATTAATCTGATTTACATTATTTTCTTATCTAATCAAATTTTGTTACTTGCTCTGAATATTTATTTAAATTTTTAAATTAGTTTTATATAGATGAAAGCTAATGTAAAAATTCATAATATTTAACCAAAGTGTAAAACTAATATTTTTTATTTTCTATTAGTTAAAATATCATTGATCATGTGTAACCTATTTTGTTGCCACTAATCTGAAAATATTCATATACATTTTGGATTAACTCAAAAAATTTGAACTATAATATAGCTGGTTAAAACTGTAAACTGGTTTTTATTATCCAAATTAATATATATATATATATATATATATATATATAAAAATTAACATATTAGTTTTCTTCTTTGAAAATGTAAGAAAACGTGTTTATGTTTTTATAGTTAATTTACAGACATCTTATTGTAAAAAAAAAATGGAATGAGTATTTAATTATGTTTTATTTATTCTATACAGAATCATTAATTTGTCAAGATACAGATCGATGGTCATAACATTTCAATCAACTAAGGTAAGATATTCTTACTACTTAGATATTTTAGTACATTATATAGGGATGATTCTCTAATGGACCTTGAACTATAGCTAATTACTCAAATAGTCCTCAAACTTTTAAAGTTACCCAAATATTCTTTAGAAAAAAATTTGGTCGTTTCTAAATTTTTTTGGATACCATGTGACAACATGTATTTTTGCGACCTTATTATCCTAAAACTTTTAAAATTTCCCCACAATGGTCCATTGATTATTAGTCTTTCACTATTTTAGTCCTCAAACGTCTTTTACACGTGATACTTAACGGTAAATTCTGATAGAGACATACATGGAACCAACAAGGGGACACAAATGAAGTTTGAGGACCATTTGGGTAAATATACAAGTTCAAGGACCTGCCAATTAACTAGCTTATAGTATAAGGATCATTTAGAATTTTTTTTATTATATAATATACATAATAACTTAAGAATTACAACTACTATATATTAAAGTTAATTTATTCAACACAACACATGGAAAACTCTAAGTTGCAAAAACCATGTCTATTCTTCCTTTATTTATAAAGATTAAGGAAAATTATTTGAAAAAAAATAATGAGATGGAATTATAAATTCAAAGGGTTCGTTTGGAAGTGCTTATTTTGGAGTAAAAAAACGATTTTAGAATAAAATTTAAAATTTAAAAAATTATTAACAATAATTTTGAAATATAAAATTATTTTAAGTGTTTTTTGTGCTTCTCATAAAAGTGTTTTTCGGTATTAAAAAAAGCCTTAAAATGCTAGAATCACTTTTAAGTGATTTTCCAAAAAGCACTTCCAAACGGTCACGCAATCTCTTAAGTAACTTATTTTTTGCGTTTTAGAATTTCACATCCATGAAAAATTAATTTTTTTTTTTACTTAAAAAATTATAAAAAAATCAATAATAAGAAAATATAATTTTATTTTTGGACTACGCATTAAAGATACGCCAAACTACTATCAGCCTATTCCCAGTCTTGAAAATTGAGGCACCAATAGTGATTGTCCATGGCCATCCGTTTAGATGTACGCTCGATCTGCTATCCCATTAACCGACGAGGAATATGTTCGAATTATATGTTCACATGCCCTTCAGCAATCTCCCACATAAGGGCTGAGACACCACCACGCAACTGACAATGACCTAATTTTTAAATGATATCAAGGTTATCCGAACAAATAATAGTTTTACTTTCTGCTTCCTCTTGGCAAGTCCTAACTATATATATATATATATATATATATATATATATATATATATATATATTAAGAAGCTTTTTTCCTCCAAAATTTGCTTAAAATAATCAAGCTTCACATGCGTTTACAATTAAGCTTCATCTATATTCGTAAGCATTAAAATAATTTTTGAAACTCAGATACATGAATATATGTTCACTTTAAAATTAAAAAAAATATAGTTGTTCCTATACTGTCTCTATCTCTATTGTGTTACATTTCTACTCAATCCATTACCCATTTCTTGTCAAAAAGTTGCAAATGTAACACTTTATTATTCCAAAGCAATGGGTTCGCAAAGTTGATGTACGTATAACTATATTAGCTACTTTTTGGAATCCATGGGTATATTTTATTATTTCCCATATATCCCTGGATTTTTACAACACATCCAAGCATACCCGTTTGTTTCATTAAGTTGCATATATACCACTTTATGATTATGATTTGTTGTTTTGTCAGAGCAACGACCACGCAATTGCCGTAAAGGAGATCCCAGAAAGAACTGATGAGTTGGCTTCACTATTGAAGCTAGTTTATCAATTTAAGAATGACGCATATTCTCATGCAACTATCTTGATATTGATTATATCTATTAAGGTATGTCTTATTGTTTCCTAGTTTCCTAGTTTTTCTCTGAGAAGCTAATGATTGACATTAACAACTATCTTTTATGTTTGATAGAATGCATGTAAAAACAAATGATTTTCAGACCAAGAATCGGAAGCCTTGCTTAGACTAGCAAACAAGGTTTGTTTGGTACCTAATAATTTACTTTTTTCAGATGTATAATTTTTTGATCGTTTATCTATGCTTGATTAGATACTCAGCAGCTTCTGCATAACGATAAACTTTAACACCGAACCAAGCAGGCATCTTTCATATATCATGACTATTATGTCCAGGTATGAAGCTTTAATTATACTAATACCTTATGGTCTTTCAAAATTTTCAATTGGCCCTCTCCAAATTTTCAAAATTAAGTTTAAGAGCTGTGAAATCATGTTGAAGTAGTTATAATTAATGTTAAATTACTATTATGAGTTGTTATTTTGTTATAGATTTTGAGCTCACTGAGGGGATTTCCCTTATTTCACTTAATTGTCCCATAAGGTGTGTTATCCTATATATATATCTTAGTATTTAAGTCATCCGCGCAATGAAGCATGCATTAGTCAACTAAAATTTTCATGGTCGCCCATATATTTTAAGAGACCTTCTTTTGACCCCGTGAAAAATTATTATTGTCTTATACACACACACACACACACACACACACACACACATATATATATATATATATATATATATATATATATCTTAGTTTGTATTTCATCCGAGCAACAAAACATGTATTAGTCAACTATAATTTTCATGGTCGCCCAGTGTTTTTTAGAGATCTTCTTTTGACCCCATGAAAAAATTATACTAGTACAGTATGGTCCCCAAGTTTAAGAACCTTCATTTGGCCCCCTATTGTTTCATAATTTAACAATAAAATTAGTGAATTTTTTCGAGATAACAATTATCAATATACTCTTATTCATTCTTTATATTGTTATTGACCTTTGTGAATGAATACTCATAAACTCAAAAAATTGAAATAATAAGAATCTATGGTACAATTAACTAAAAAGTAAAAGACTTATGGTTCTATTAACTCAAATATGTAGTGTTGAGACCTATAATGCAATTTTTGCATAATGTAAGGACTTATAGTGCAATTATTAAAAAAATAGGCCAGCCTCCCAAAAAATCATGACTCTGCCCTTGGTGATTCTAGACTTCAAAGTATGTCTCTTTAATTGTTATTTATCACTTATTTAAACAGCTTAAAGCGCATAAATTTTTTTTATCAAAGAGCATATGTTCAAACATACTGAGGTAAGTGAATCAATTATCTTTGCTATATTCATTTCCTTACATTTTACCGATAATAAGTGAGTTATGATTTCTTTGCAGTGTTTTGACTACGAGATTTATATGGGAATCAATTCGAAAAGACCATCTTGGCGTTGTCCTCATTTCAATCAACACGTCTGCTTCACTAACATCCGCATTAATCAGAACATGAGCAAGGTAAGTTAAGTGCACTGAAGGTCCCTATATTATGTGAAATAATCAATAACTCCATCCTTGTTAGGTCATAGAAGAGGTTGGCTCGACGGTAAAGGATACCATGCGTGGAAGGTATAAGACTCACACCAAATCAAGATGAAGGTGGTCCCAGGTCCCGCACAATTTTTAGGCTTCTCAAGTGGTCCCGCATCACCTCATTACTCAATGACGTATGTATGTTATATTTATTCATTCTATTTTTTCTTTGGTTTAGTATTTTTTGATTGGGTAGATAAATCATTTGGTCTCTAATATTTGTATATTTTGACAGATTGGTCCATGAGACCATCTTGGCGTATGCATGGAATCTGTCAGGGCAATCCTATATAGACGTTTAAAATTAGTATATATTCCAGCTGACACAGAATGGCAAACGAGTCCACTAGTTTCATTTATGACCGTTCAACCACTTGAAACTCCGTCTTAGATTAGAATCTAATTGGCTAATGAAACAGCGCTTGTTCACATAGTGAATGTTTCATATAAAGGACTAAAATCAACAAGCACAACTGGTAGGTCGGTTGTTTTGCGTAAACCATATTCGGGGAACAAATGACTTGGAAGAAGAAGAAGATAACTCAAGCTAGGTTATAAATCGAATTTTGCTTATTAGTTTGTGGTGATAAAACTATTATATTACGTATATAGATCATGCGAATTGTGAAACATTAAATTGCACTTTTGATATAAAATTGCAAATTTATATAAAACTTGTTGCATAAATCATTGCTTGGAAATTTAAGATTCTTTTAGTATATGAATTTTGTTTTAAATATACTAAAGAGTTTGATTTCATTTGATTCAAGAATTTCTTGATATAGTATACCAAGGAATTTCTTGGTAATTATCTTGGCATTCCCATCCTGACGTAGACTAAGAGGCTTCTTTGGTGAGTTCTTCAATGTGTAAGGAAGAAGTTTGGATAAATGGAAAGGGAGTAAACTTTCCCTTGCAGGACGTATAACTCCAGCCTAATTTGTTTTGAGCGCGACACCGATGTATATCATGCAAGCGGAGAAATTACCGATTCATGTATGTCACGAAATAGATCAAATTCGAAGAAACTTTATTCGTGGGTCCTCAGAGGATCAAAGGCGTATTAGTTGGGTAGCATGGAAGGATTTATGTAGACCGAAGAAAGTGGGAGGTCTTAATTATGTTTGGCAGAGAACATAAATAAGGCACTATTGGCAAACTAGGTTGGAAGCTAATACACAATGGAATGCCTCTTTGGACTACTATTATGAGATAAAAGTATTTCAAGACGCCTCTTCTTCAGTATGTGCCTAGACTGAATGATTCGCGAATGTGTAATGTTATTGTAACACTTGAAGCCACTAATTATATAGTATTTGTAAGGAACCTAAATCGGAGGTTATGGGAAGCAAACCGAAAAGTGGAAAGAGGGTATTGTGGTCAAATAAATAATATATATAATAGCATTTTTTGAATTTTATCAAAAATATTTAAAAGTATATTAGCTAATTTAAATTATCAATTTGAGAATATTTATAAAAAAATATATAGATTAGAAGCTTTTGGATAAGTAATACTATTGTGCAAGAAGGTTTTGGGTGTTTACATATAAATTGGACGGGAGGGCCATTTCTTACCAAAATAAAAGAAGTTGAAAGAAAGGATTTGGGCCCATAGGGCCATATTCCATAAAATCCTCACCCGTAAATTTGTAAAGGATTCGGTAAGTCGACGACAGTAAAAATTAAATCAACAACCCTTTGACAAAATGAAAAAAACTCGAGATAGAAGCTCCAACTCAAGGGTAAGAATAACTAACCCGAACAATTTTTTTCCCAACTCGTGCTCACGCCTACTCCCATAGTTCTTTTACTTTTTTCTGAATTCTATAACTTCATGCAACGACACAAGCTTTACATGGCGGCAGATTGGTCAGAACTTCCGAATGATCTTTTAATGAGATCTGAAAACTTCTTACTTCAATCGAGAGTTACGATTCCTTTAGTATTTTGAGTAGTCCTGATTAGATTATAATCGGTCTTTGTGAGTGCACACATCTGACAGATGTAATAGTCATATCTTGGAAGTGACTGGTGACGATACAATTTACCACCTCGGTCGTAAAACAAATGGTTTTTAGGGAAGTGATGGAATCATGCTATTACAACTATTCTTGATTATTTTGTACAATATTATGTAATTTTTACTTGTTTAAAGTTATAAACTCGTGTTATTATTATCAATAATATTTACAAATTGTTGTTATATTCTGGATTTAGAAAATTATTTCTAACAACATGAAGTTCTTCAAAAGAGAATCATAGATTGTGTAGATTAATAGGCTAGCTAAAAATGTCAAATCAAAAAACTTCGCTTTGCTCATTGGATAATCAATTGAGTTGAAACGGAACTATGAGCTTGGTGCCTTTTTGTCATTTCATCATAATTATAAGCATCATAGTAAAAAATAATGTTTGATGTTTCCATTTTGCCATTGTAAAACAAGAAATTCTGCTCTGATGCATATTGTTCGACTGATCATCGAAATAGAGAATTTGTAAGTTTTGGTATACTTGAAAATTACCTTTATTTTAATTTATATGTAAGATATATGACTCAAATAAAGTTCAATCTCATGATCTAATAGTAACTGGAAAGATCTTTCGATCATTATAAGACATTGGTATTTAGCCTATGAATGAATTTACATATAGATCAACTTTTTCAATCAAGATGATTCATCGGGGTTGGAAGTTGTGATTGTTTTGAGAATGTAACCTGTGTGACACACCTATATATAGATAGAAAATCGGATTATGTTGAAAACAATGATTCAAGTAGTCTTTTTTAGCTTTGGCTTCTTGGAAGTTGGGATTTAGCTATTATCTACTTTGTTGGAGTTAAAATTCACATCCAAGTTTCAGATCTTGATTGATCGATGTACATGACTTCAAGTGTTATCATGTTGACTTGCGGATCTAGTATGCTTCGTACATGGAGCTTTTAAATATGTGGAAATTTGAGTAAGGTTAATACTTCACAATGGATCTTGATTTAACACGCCATATCATATGGTCAATTTCATTCTCCCATTTAAAAATTGTAAGAAGTTAGTCGAAAATACAATAATTGATATTCTACAATACCCAATGAATTTACAATAGGACATATTGGTACCCCAATTATGAAAAGGGGTAAAGTGGTAACCAATGTTTCAAAAATGTGCTTCGCCTCCATCTAATTTCGACGGTAAATGCCCCGTGGCAGTTAAAATGAAAGTTAAACCCGATATCGTCTTTATGAATTCAGTATCATTTACTGTTAATGTTAAATGTTAGGGAAAAAAGTGGGGTGAATTACCTCTGCGGTCTTGGAGACCATCTTTGTGTCTTAAATGGAATTTCTCAATCTATTTTTCTCTAAAAAAAACCTTTGAAAACTTATGGATCAAAAATACCCCTTAAGGTATATATAAGACAAAAGTAAATTTTTTTCACTTCTCCATTACCATTTTTTTCACTCCTCCTTCATTGAGTGTCAACTCAACTCAATGAGTATCAACTCACTAAGTATCAATACTTTCCAACTCCGACGATAATCTATCGACCACCAGGACCACCACAGTGTCGTCGACAAATGTACTGAGTACTTGGAAAAGGTATTGAGTCGCTCGAAAATTTACTGAGCACTCAGACAAATTTACTGAGTATTGGAAAAATATCATCTGAGTATCGATGAATTTTATTAAGTATCGGGAGAAAATCCTGAGTATGCTCAGTAAATTTTCTGAGTATGATCCAGAAATATCGATTAGCCTTGAAAAAATAAATTTAAACAAGACAATAAAGACAATAAAATCATAATTAATATTTATATACTAAAAAATTAAAAAATTATAATTATTTATACATTTTGAATAAGGAAAAAATACACAATAATCTGAATTTGAGTACTACACCTAAGAACGAGGAAAAAGGTCAAAGAGAAGAAAAAGAAAAAAAAACTAATACAATACTCAACAAAGAAAAAGGAAAAGAAAAAAACCTAGTCTTCAATACTCAACCAGAATAAAAAAGGAAAAAAGAAAATAGTACTCAACGTTTTACAGAATTTGTTGACTTCAGGCCACCAGATCTTCACGGCATCGTCTTCATGCCACCGGAGAAGGAGCATGGTCCGAGCACCTTTTTTTTGGATTCGAACGAAGCTTCTCCACTGACCGACGAAGGAGATGCTGCTTATGACGGCTCCTAGCAAGCATCCTTCTGAGAACGAACGGGTCTTCAAAACATATCTTCTGAGCACAGAAAGAGATGGCCTTGCTTGAGAATAAGAAGGCCCCAGCTTCCTTTCATAGAAAGAGATGTTGCAAACCAAAAGATCTCTTCACCGGAGTTGTGGGGGTATAAGATATTTCCTGCCTCGTTGTTCATGAAGGGGGAAGAAGGCTGCGAACAAGATCTCTTCATCTCTCTCGGCTTCTTCTTGATAGAGCTCTTCTGGAGCTTCACGAACAAGCTTCTCGCCAGAGGTCACAAATGGCGGATCCACAAAAGAGAAGCTTCTCTCCGAAGCTTTGAGTGGACGACCACCACCGGCTGCTGGACAACCTCGAACCTTGAAATTATCACTTCGAAGCTCCATTGTTGCTGCTTATTGGAGAGGGAAGGGAATGGTGAAATAGCTTCTAGGGTTTAGAAAGTAAAGAAGAAAGAGAGGGAAGAGCGTGATAGGAGAGAAGATATGGAAAGAATTAGCTTTTAGGGTTTAAAATAAATAGTGAATAAATATAATATATATAGTAAAGAAAAACAAAAGGGTTATAATGGTACGGGGATTTTGTCACATAGTGTTAAATTTTGTTTGTGACATTTAGTAACAAGAGTGGATTCGGTAGGGGTGCGTAGAACTATAGGGGGTGTATCCAAAACCTCTTGGGTAATAATCTCAAAAGTTTACTAATGGTTTTTTAACATTTTATATGAAATAAAAATATTAACCCATAGATAGAAACAAAAAATTATAAGATAAACAGAATTTCGAAAATTTTAAAAAAAACTAAAATCAAGGGACATACTTACTACAAAAATAGAAGAAAAGTGCACACAACGAGCCCATTTATCTATTCTATCCAACACCAAATCATCGGCTTCACTAATTAGTGAAACCAAACTGCTTATTCAAAACATCGGAAACAATGAATATTTGATTATTCTATTTCTCCTTTAAATGGGCCAAACCCTATAATAAAATATCAAACTAACATATACATATTTATAACATATATAACGATATATTTTTATTATAAACAAACCCTAACAACTATCCTACAATTTTATTTTTGTTTTTCCGCCGTCTTATCTTCATTCTTTCTTTCTTTCTTACCATTTAGATCCATCATGATTCAAATATTACTTTAATCTCCCAGATTAAAAAACTCTTATGATATATAAAATCATATAGAACACCTTACAATTTCATTGTTATTTTTTATCCATTCATCTTCCTTCTTTCTATTTTTCTCTCTCTTTAGATCCATCAATATAATAAGATATTAATTCATTCAATATACATTGATCATAGGTTTTTCAAACATCTACCATAATTCCTGATTTATACATATCTAGAACAAACAACAGATTACTGGTTCTTTTTGTATAATTTGCAAATTTTTAGATAGAGATGTTAGAGATCGAAATTTCAGAAATCCCAGCAATACTACTTGATTAAGTATTTAGGAAAATAATACATATAATTTTATATATTGTAATAAAATATAATCTTATATTTTGTGATATTTCTTTGTAAATACGTAAATAGGTTATTCAGTTGAAATTGAAGATATTTAATCAGTTTAAAAAAAAATCTTTGATTATGAAATGAATAAAATCAATTTAAGATAACATTCCATGTATCTTTTAAACACTTTATTCATGAAATTAAAATTGATTGTTGTGTTCAGTTCTTGAACATTCTTATTTATCTGGCCTACACTTATAGTATCAAGTTGATTCACATTATTTTCTTATCTAGTCAAATTTCATTCCTCGTCCCGGATATTAATTTAAATTTCTAAATTAGTTTTATATACATGAAAGCTAATCTAAGAGGTCATAATATTCACCGAAAGTGTAATGCCAATCTTTATTATTTTGTATATGTTTAAATATCATGATCATGTGTAACCCATTTTGTTGCCACTAATCTGAACATATTCATATATATTTTGGACCAATCCAACAAAATCTAAAATCATGTTGTGGTTGTCGTAATAATATCAAAAATCATATATATATACTTTGACATACCTTAGAAATTTATACATATATATAAAATTCTAAGGTATGTCAACTATTACTAATTCAAAATATGATTTTTGATATTAATAGTACAATTTGCATGAAATATAGTTTTCTTTTTTGAAAATGTAAGAGAACTTGCTTATGTATGTATAACTTAATTTGCGGGCATCTTATATGTATGAAAAAATGAAGCACGACTATATTTTTATTTATTTTATACAGAATCATTATTTTGTCAAGATCAAGATTGATGGTCATAACATTTCAATCAAGTAAGGTAAGACATTCTTACTACTAATACATTTCATTACATTACATAGGGATGATTCTCCAATGAACCTTGAACTATATCTAATTAATCGAAGATTCCTTGAACTTCTAAAGTTACCTGAAAAAATTCTCCAAAAAAATGATTACCGTCGTTCCTCGTTAGTTCCCACATCAAATTTCATATATTTTTTTGGCCAAGTCCATGACACAACATGTATTTTTGCGACCTAGATAATCCTAAAACTTTTAAATGTCCCCACAATGGTCCCTTCACTAGTTTAGTCCTTAAACATCTTTTCCAGGTGGTACTTAAGGATAAAACATGATATAGTCAAATATGGGACCAACAAGGGGACACAATGAAGTTTGAGGATCATTTGGGTAATTATACAAGTTAAATAGGATCATTAAAGTATTATGTTGTTCCCATACTACCTCTATCCCTATTATTACGTTTCCACTCTATCCATTACCCATTTATTTCAAAAAGTTGCAAATATAACACTCTATTATTCCAAAGCAATGTAATCACAAAGTTGATGTATAAGTATAGTATTTTGGAATCCATGAGTATATTTACTATTTTCCATATACCCCTGGATTTATACTACACATCCAAGTATACCCCTTTCTTTATTAAGTTGTAGATATACCACTTTATGATTATGATTTGGTGTTTGTTAGAGCAATCGTCCATGTAATTTCCGTAAAGGAGATCCTAGAAAAAACTAATGAGTTGGCTTCACTATTGAAGTTGGTATATGAAATTAAGAATGACGCTTATTCTCATGCAGCTATCTTAATATTAATGATATCTATATTAAGGTATGTCTTATTGTTTTCTAGTTTTCTAGTTTTTCTCTGAGAAACTAATGATTGATAGTAACAACTATATTCTATGTTTGATAGAATGCATGTAAGAACAAATGATTTTTTGACCAAGAATCTGAAGATCACCTGCTTAGACTAGCAAACGAGGTTTGTTTGGTACCTAGTAGTTTTCTTTTTTCTGTTGTATAAATTTCTGAATCCTTTATTTATGCTTGATTAGATACTCAGCAACTTTAGCAAAAGAATGAACTTTATTATCCAACCAAGCTGCCATCTTCCATCTATTACAACTATTAAGTCCAGGTATGAAGCTTGGATTATATTACTACTTTTTGGGTCCCCTAAGCTTGAACAGTCCTTAATTTACTATTTTAATGTTGTGCTCAACTAACTCCTTTTTTTTTTTACCAAGATACTACCCAAAATTAATGATGGGGGAAATACTTGCATTTCTTGAATTCAAGGTACTTTTTTCGGTTTTCCCACAAACAAATAAATAGACTCGATTGCCTACATATTATTCATACTAATGCATTATTTTCTTCATATTGCAGCCCGGGGGTACGAGACATGCGTACATGACTTCATAATTTCGACCGATACAAATATTTTGCCCGAAGAAAAAGCTGTAAGCATCTTATTATTAGACTTTTTTATATATGAAAGAGTGTTCATACTTTGGATTTATTAATCTTTATATATATATAATTTTAATTACTTTATTTATTCACTCAAAAAACTTAGCTACTTATTGGATCATCTCTATTTATGTTACAGAGTTTAATTGTAGCACAATGTCACAATACAGAGACATCGTCATGCCTCATAACCCCGTCACAGGCAAAGTACATCAAATTTTCCCCATTTCTGTCTAATTGATTTGAGGTACAACCATTTCCAAACTTATGCTAACTATACATATAAATATAGCTTTCTCTTAAACGGGATAGGAGTAGACGGGAGAAACAGTGTCAGGATGGTAAGTTACAAACAAATCTTAGTAACATGAAAATGCGATTTAAACTAAATTATGAAAATCATAAAATTTTCCAGGAATATGTTTTAGGATACCGGGCCTCAAATGCCAACGTAGATTCATGATCTGTTGAATTTTGGAGTGAATATACTTCAAGTTATTGGTCACTTTAACGGTATGGTTTAAGATCTTCGTCAAAATTTAGTATTTTGTTGTCTTTAAATAGTATGTTTAAGTTGTAATAACCTTTGTGAAGGAAATTATATCGTGGTTGTCGCTTTAATGAGCACGGTGCCTACCGCGGAGCATTCGAAGCTTCAAAATTATACGATCTAGGGTAGATTTAGGTAAGCGATAGAGAGACCTAATTTGTTTATGGTAGTTTAATTTCATTATCTAATACATATTTTCATCACCTTTTGTTATAGATTCTGAACTTGCTGAGGGGGCTTAACTTATTTATTGAATTGTCACATAAGATGCGTTCTGCCATTGTTATATATAAATATATCACAGTCCTTATTTATCCGAGCGACTAAGAATGCATTAGTCAACTATATATTCCATGGTCGCCCCTATGTATTTAGAGATCTTCTTACGATCCCATGAAAAACTGATACACGTACCTTATTGTTTCCCAAGTTTTAAGAATCTTGAGTTGGCCCCCTAAGCTAGTGTTTCAAATTTTAAGAATAATATTTGTGAAATTGTGTCGAGATAATAATTGTGAATATAGTATTATGCATTTTGATTTTGTTTTTTTTATACACTTTTGCAAATGAAAACTTATAAACTCAAAAAAGTTAAATATTAGAACCTATGGTACAATTAAGTAAATCATAAAGACGTATAGTGCAACTAACTCAAAGATATAGTATTCAAACACATAGTGCAATTTTTGCATAATGTAAGGACCCATAGGTAAATTAACTCAAAAAATGGGCCGCTCTCCCTAAAAATTCATGGCTCCGCCCTGGTGATTCTAGACTTCAAATTATGTCTCTCAAATAGTTATTTATCAATTTTTGGAACAGCTCAAAGCGCATAAAAGTTCCGGACAAAGGGCATATGTGCAAACATAATGAGGTAAGTAAATCAATTCTCTTTGCTTTTTTCATTTCCTTCCATTTTACCTGTAATAAGTGTGTTATGAATCCTTTGCAGTGTTTAGACTACAAGAGTTATATGGATATTAATATAAAAAGACCATTTGGCATTGTCCTCATTGCATTCAGCATGTTTGCTTCACTGACATCCACATTGATCAAAACATGGCCAATGTAAGTTAATTGCACTAAAGGTCCTTATATTTGCGAAATAATCAATAACGCCAATATATCCTTGTTAGGTCATTGAAGAGGTTAGCTCAACGATGAAGGATGGAATGGAAAGTATGAGACATACACCTAATCAGGATGAAAGTGGTCCGGGTCCCGCATAATTTTCCGGCTTCTCAAGTGGTCTCGCATCACATCATTACTCAATGACACAGGTATGTATACACTCTTTTTCTCAGCTCCAGTTTTTGTTGAGTGGGTTGATAACTCATTCGGTCCCTAATCTTTGTATGTTTCGATAGTTTGGTCCACGAGCTCAAGTAATGGGTGTGGATCCCCAGGAATGGAGACCATCAAAGAATATGCATGGAATCCTGTTAGGACGAGCCTATATTGACGCTTATAATCAGTTGATAGTCCAACCAACACAAAAGGGTCAAACGAGGACACCAGTTTCAAATGTGATGGTTGAGCCACTTGAAACTCCATCCCATAAGAGAATCTGATTGGCTAATGAAATGGTGCTAGCTCAGATTGGGAACGTTTCATATAAAGGATTAAATCAACAAGTACAAGTGGTGGTCGGATGTTTTGAGTAAATTATATTCGGGGAACAAATGACTTGGAAGAAGAAGAAGAAAACTCAAACTAGGTTATAAACAAAATTTGGATTATTAATCTATGGTGATAAAACCATTATAATTACTTACATTGATTATGTGAATTGTGAATAACATTAAATTGCATTTCTATAAAAAAAATGCTAATTTATATAAAACTCGTTGCCTAAATCATTGTTGGAAAATATAGGATCCATTTAATGAATTTTATTTTAAAATATACTAAAAAGGTTTGGTTCTATTTGATTCAAGAATATTTCGATATGGTAAACCAAGGATTAACTCTCTAACTTATATTTTTGTATTTGTTATCATAAAGAATATTATATCTAAATTGGAACAACATTGTTTTTTATGGGTCATTAATACTATTTGCATATCTAGGTACACAATTTACTAACTCCAAAATATCATACAAGTATCCTAGCTTTGATCCTTCACACTTGGTAGCTTTGAGCGCAATCTCCTAAGTTTTTGTAATTCCACAAACTCCCCCAAATAAATTCATGAAGCAACTAAACTACCCCATAAATGTTTATCATAAGAAAAATAACATAAACTTATCAAAAATCTTAAGTTCTAAAGAAATAACCTACATTCTAACAAAAAGTGAACTACAAATGGAATATAATGAAAGAAAATCATTTTCTAACTCCAAATTCAAGCGAACTTTTTTTTACCTCTTTTTAATTTTATTTTTATTAATCTAGTTCATTATTTTACCAATAAGAACGTACTTACATTTATTAAAAAAAATAATGAACAAAATTTTGAAAAGAACTGCAGAATAAAAAATAGAAGAAGATTCTTTTTCATCTTCGAGAAAGGCTAGGCCATTTCATCCAGTGGGGAGGGGAATTCTATTTCTTTTCTCGTCTCAATATGTGAAGAAACTAGGATAAAAAACAATTGATTTTTTCTTTCTTTTAATTTTAGTATTTATAAACTTTATGAAAGAATTTTAATTTAATATGAACTCCAGAGTTCCTGTATATCTTATTCAATATAATAATTATTGTATAACTTTCATTATTTATATCAAACGGTTCCCAGCTCTTAATGATATATATTTGAATTCTATAATTTTCATAGAATATTTAAACCTAATTTATATATATACATATATTTAGAGAAAAACACTTGGCATGCATAATTTTAAAGATATAAGGAAGAGAAACGATACATGCATTTTAAATTTGTCCGACTTATGTAGGATTAGTCCACTACCTAAGATCTATTGATTTTTAGGATTGTGAAAATCTTCCACTAGAATCGTTCATATCTCTTAAAGGTAAGAGCACAATATTTACAACCTCTTCAAACTTCCATTCGAAGGAAACCTTATGTTAATATCAACACAAGCAAATTGTGTACAATCTACATTCACAATGTTATTTCACGAGCTCGTGAAACATTCCCTTATGTAACACCATACAAGTACGGATATAAAATCTATATGCATGATCTACCACTTCTTACACCCGTGAAACCTTCAACTGCGTCTACCTTTACACAAGATCTAAAAATACTCATGTCTAATCTATTAAAGATCACACTTCTCACTAGATCAAGAGGTCCACTAGGTTTCATTCTTAGCCTAATTTACCTTACCTCAAAAATCTTTGATGAGTATATAAATACAAATATGAGATAATACAAAACATATATAGATATTTGGACTATGTTTTGTTTTGGGACTCTTTTTTAAGATATGCTTTTGATAAATTCAAATTTGATGTAGAAAAAAGCAAATGTTTAAATCTTGAGAGCTCGTATTAATAGGTGAAAATTCTCCAATGAATTTGTCCACTTGTCAACTCTTCACTAGTTAAATTCTCATTTGTTATTTATTCGTACCATTTTCATTGAATCACCAAACTCTTTTTGGTATTTTTCCTTCTAGCATATTTTTTACGTCATAAGTATATCATTAGTTTTTTTCTCCGGAATGAATCCAATCGGGCCTAAGAGTTTTAAATATTTATTTTGTGTACATATTATCTTTATATTTTCAAAACAAGTTGATGAACAAGTTAAATTATTGCAAGAATTTTTTTAAGAGTGGATTTATGAGAAATTAGCATCTAGTGGTGATCTTCTCTTATGACAAGACATTATATACATATATCAAAATTGATTGTTATGATTATGTTTTCTTTGTTGGGTTACATTCGTCTAATCGGTTCCTAGCTTTTAATACAAATGAAAAATAGGTTGTAATTGATTTTTTTTTGGACAATGAAAGGTGCCAAGGCACCAAAAAAGCAAAAAATAGAATTTAACCGATTCCAAGTTTGCTAAAATTAACAATATGATCGAAATGACTAATTGTCATTCGACGTTATCCATTGCTACGTGCATAGCTTCCTTTGCAACTTTATTCGCTTGATTATTGAACTTCCTTTTGATGTGACTAAATGAAATAAGCCTAATTTCTCCAGCATTGTGGACAATTTTGTGAAGAATAGGTTGGATGATCCAACTAGCAGCTGACACCTGCTTAATACCTTGATAACCTCAAGGTTATCCGAAGGAACGACCTTCCGTTTACCTGGGAATTGAAAACAAAATTCAATTGCTTTGAGAACTGCATAAGCTGCCCAAACTGCAACTGAGTTGCATTCCATGGTAAAACTATTATTTGTATTAGTATTGAGTACTTTATTTACTCCCACCACTGCCAACCTTGTTGGTTCAAATTTGTTTGTAAAGGATGCATCGCAATAAAAGGAGATCTATGGTTCTTCCTCGATAACTTGATTATTGATGGTGGTATTTGGGTTGTTACCGAAACTGTTATTACTATTGATTTTTTTCCAATTAATACCATAAATTTCTACCATCAGTTTATTTGTACTTTGAATTATGCTACTACCACAAACACTTGTGTGTATTGACTTCATTTTCCCTTTCAAAATATTCCATACATTAATCGTGATAAAGTCTCTAACTATATTCTCGTCCCACCCTCCCTCTTCGAAAGTTTGGATAACTTTCAGAAACCATTCTTCTATGTTCTCTTTTAGTATATCTTGTATTCTAATCTGAAACGGCGACCCAGTCCATATTTCATTACACATTTTGCATTGAAGTAAAAGATTTTCCACTGTTTCCTCTGAGGTTACACCATATACAACTAGTTGAATCTGCGCATTTCTTCTTGTACAAATTAACCCTTGTGGGTATTGCATTATTTAGAATTTTCCACATAAAAAACTTGATTTTCTTCAAGATATTAGATTTCCATATTATTTTCCATATCTACGAGTCGTGTTTAGAATTAACTGTCATAGTGCATGGTTTATAAATAACTTGTTCTTCCGTGATAATCTTATACCCTGTTTTCGTATCAAAAGATTCGTTTTTTGAAAAAGGCCAAACAAACTTATCCTTAGCTGAAATGTCTAGTATCGTAATTCTTTTAATAAGAGGGATAATAGGTTCCGGAAATAAGTTATCTAATAATTCTGAGTTCCATTTTGTTGTACCTTGTATTAGTAACTCATTAATAGTCAATATTTTCGGATTATTAGGCTTTTCTAGTTTCCAATTAGAGTCAATCCATCTATCATTCCATATATTTATGTTCTTACCATTTCCTATAATATGTATTCCATGTTTTTTAATAAAGTTTCCCCTTCTAACAAACTAGCCCAACTCCAGGTCATATTTTGACGAAGTTTACAATTCAACAAATTGATTAAGTTATATAGTTCTTGTTTTCTTTCTTATATAATACTTTTTGGATTCCTTTTATTCCATATAGGAGATCTTTTTTTTTTTTTTTTTTTTGTCAACTAGAAAAGGTTAATTATTACAAAGTCTACTGACACTCCTATGAAAACCACTGACCGAATCACAAGGACAATTAGACACATCAATGTTAAGTCTGGTGGCTCTAGCTAATTTATCTGCTACACAGTTAAACTCGCGTTTAATATGTAGGACCTTCCAGTTTTGGAATCTACCCATCCACCTCCAGGCTTCATTAACCATCGGGCGGATTCTCCAATTGATTCCTTCCTTTTTGTTTATATCTTGAACTACTTCAAGATTGTCGGAGTAGAAAGAGCTACTCCTTACGTTATTTTCGGCTGCACTTCTCATAGCTAATAATATCGCCCATGCTTCTCCTTCAACTACATTGTTTAACTTGATCCTTTTATTTATCTTATGTTGTATTGCGCCTTCTTTATCTACAGCAATTGCTACCGAGCTCGCCGGTTCCCACTCCTTTGTGAAAGCCGAATCACATAACCAAATCATATCCGCATCATCACTCAAGAAAGGTATTTCCTCTGTTGCCATATCCCGTTGTCTTTTTTCCTTACCCTTTCCTCCTGTAACTTGTGTCCAATTTTCAATTTCATCATCCCCGAGCAACCTTTTAATCAACTCTTTTGTTTTATTATTTATTTCCTTTATATTCCACCTTTCATTTCCAAAAAAACCCCTCATTCTTGCTTTCCAAATTTGCCATAAGGTTATAATTATGGTTGCGATAACCCGTTTCCTATCCCATCCATTATTGGTGTATGCTTCAATAACATTTTTCATCCATATACCAATTGGCTCATCCGTATTTTCCTTGATCATAATTTGGAGTTGTGAATTTGCCCAAACTCCTCTGCTAAAAGGGCACCTTAGCAAAATGTGTTCAACTGTTTCCTGTTCACTTTCACACCACTCACATATGTCCGTATTCACACATTTTCTTCTTTTTAAATTCTTTTTTGTTGGTAGCGCATTATTTACTGCCTTCCATCCAAAATTTCTAATTCTCAAAGGTAGATTATTTTTCCAAATAATGTTATATATTGTTGAATCCTCCTTCTCAGCTGTTTTCGAAGAGCTACCTTCCTTCTCACTCTCTTTCTGTACTAATCTGTGGTACCCCGATTTAGTAGAGTATTTTCCGTCCCTTGTATCGGGCCAGATAATATAATCATCTTTCTCGAGCTGCAGAATCGGTATCTTTTTGATTTCCTCGATATCTCTCTTTGTACAAAACTTGAATAGAGTATTAAAGTTCCAATTAGTCATTGGGTCGTTGAAACATTCCGCCACCTTTTCTAATTTAATTCCTTCCGGTTTTTCAAGTCTGTACCCTTTCCGAATCCAACAATCGTCCCAAATGTTAGCTCTCAATCCATTACCAATTTGCACTAGACATTCTTCTTTCAAAAATTTAAGCCCTTTATAAATACTTCCCCAACTCCAGGAGTGTCTCTTTTTTAGTTTTGTATCCCACAAATCTGACGATGTAAAATATATTCCTTTGAGGACTTTTGTTACTAAAAGATCCGGATTGTGTAGAATCCTCCATGCCTGGCTTCCAAGTAGGGCTAGATTCATTTTTTGAAAATCTCTAAAACCGATTCCGCCCATCATTTTTGACTTCGTAATCTTTTTCCATGCCGTCCAATGAATTTTCTTTTGTCCATTTGCATTCCACCAAAAGTCAGAGATTATACTATTCAATTTTTTGCATAAAGTAATTGGAAACTCGAAAATAGACATTGCATAATTTGGAATCGCTTGTAAAACAGCTTTAATTAGAACTTCTTTACCTCCGTCCGATAATAATTTTGAGACCCAACTGGCTGATTTTGACATGATTCTATCCCTTATATATGATAAGTTATCCATTTTAGATCTCTTTAGTGTCATAGGGATTCCTAAGTATTTCCCTAAAGATTTAGTTTCTTCGATGTTAAGTTTCCGTGCAATCTCATGAGCCTTCTCCTCACTAAAACCTCTACTAAATAGAATAGCTGATTTTCCTAAATTGATTCTTTGTCCTGAAGCTCTACAGTATTTTCTTAATACCCTTTCGAAAGCTTCAATTTCTTTGTCCGATATTTCAATAAAGAAAAGTGCGTCATCGGCAAATAAAAGATGTGTAAGCTTCGGCGCCGCTCTTGCTAGGGATATTCCTTTAATATTCCCTTCTCGACATTCATAATTTAAGAGGCCAATTAGGCCTTCCGTGACCATAGAAAAAAGTAGCGGAGAAAGCGGGTCCCCCTGTCTAATTCCACATTCCGGTTTAAATTTATCAAGTCTTTCTCCATTGACTTTGACTTGAAAAGTAGCTGTAGATATACAATTATAAATCCAGTTTCTCCATTTTTCAGCGAATCCTAATTTCTTGAGTATCTCCATCAGAAAATCCCAATTCACTAAATCATAGGCTTTTTCCATATCGATTTTCACCACTCCATAGTGCTTCTTTGATTTCCTTTTGTTTCTCATAAAGAAGCCAATTTCTTGCGCTATGATGATATTATCTTGTATACTTCTCCCTTTTATGAAGGCGGATTGAGTGGGCGATATAATATCGTTCATAATAGGTTGAAGTCTATTCGCCAATATTTTTGCGATTATTTTATAACTAAAATTAATGCACGAAATTGGTCTGTAGTCCTTAATCGTTGATTGTGTATCCCCTTTTGGAATAAGTGTAATAAGGGTGTCATTTATCTTGTCCAACGGCTTATTATTCCTAAAAAACTCCAAGACCATGTTCAACACATCTTGTTTCACAATTTCCCAAAATTCTTGATAGAATTTACCTGTAAAACCATCCGGCCCAGGTGCTTTAGATCCCGCCATACCAAAAACTGCTTTTCTAACTTCCTCAATATCTGGGATTCTCGTTAAAACCTCATTTGTAGTATCATCTATTTTAAGTGGCGTGTGGGACGTTACTTCTTCAATATCAAAACTTTCTTTCTTCTTTCCCATGTTGATGAAATGTTCTTGAATGATGCTTTTAACCTCCTCCGGGTCTTCATGGATCTGTCCATTGTTGTCTTTCAAGGATATAATACGATTAATATTCCTTCTTAATGTGGTTTTCGCAAAAAAATATTTCGTGTTTCTATCACCATGCTTAATATGTAAATCTCTGGCTTTGTCCTCCCAAAACTTCTCTTCTTGTACCCATAAATTTTCCAATTCTTTCCTAATTAAGTTTTCTTTCTCCAAAAGCTCCTCGGATGGCTTTTGATCTTGAAGTTTCTCGAGCATATCTTGGTATTTATTAATGAGCTTTCGATTATTACAGAAAACCTTGCGACTCCAACCGACAAGTGCTAGGCTTGTTGCATCTTTTTTATCTACAAAGTTTTTCATCTTATCCGTATTTCGAAATTCATTCCATGCTTTGTCAACCACATCTCTGCATTGTAGACTTTCTAGCCATCTTGATTCAAAAATAAAATATCTCTTGTTATTAGTTAGCTTAAAACACCTTGAAATTACCAATGGTGAATGATCAGAGCCAATGGCTGGCGGTACTTTGATAATCGCTTCCGGAAACAAACTATACCACGAATCATTGACAAGACCCCTGTCTAGTCTCTCTTTGATATTTTCCGCACCCTTACGCTTATTTGTCCATGTGAAATGACAACCCTTTGTCGGTATATCGATTAAATTATTTCTATTTATAAACTCATTGAAACGAAACATTCTTTCAAAGTTAGCCGGTACGTTACCTTGCTTTTCAGAGGATTTCACAATCTCATTAAAATCTCCGACCACCATTGTGGGTCCTCCATTCGCTTCCATCCATTTAGTAATGTTTTGAAAAGTTTTGTCTCTTTTAGTTTGATCATTCGGAGCGTGAATAACAATAAGATTCCATGGGTTAGTGTTAGCTTCAGAAATGTTGCAAATAACATAACTCGAACAAGAAACGATAATCTTAACATTAAAACACTCCTTCCAAGCCAAGGTAATGCCCCCAGACCTAAACGCACTTCCCCCGGGGTTCACTACATATTTATTCTTGAAGGCATTCAAAAAGCTACAAGACTTAATGTCTTTACTCCTAATCTTAGCTTCTAATAAACATAAAAAGGACACATTAAACTTCGATATGAGGGACTTTATCATATTTCTTGTCACGGGTGCCCTAGCCCCTTGACAGTTCCAAACAAGAAGATTATCCATCTTTCCCGGCCGCTTCTATCCCGGGCTGGCCGCTACCCATGTTTTGGTATAGTCCGATGTTTTCCTTCACAGGCCTAGCCCGGGTACTTCCATCGTCCTCCGAATCAGAGCTCTCGACATCTTCTCCTCTCAAGTGTCCATCACAGTTTGGTGCGCTACAGTAATAGTACCTTCGGTTTTCCATCTCATATTCTACTACTTCATTTGGCCCACACACATTGAAATACTCAAATCCCACAAATTGGTTCTTAATTTCCCCATAACTGATAAGTAGTTCGTCAAGAAAATTCCTTGCCTCTTCAATTCTTCTTCCCAAGTTGTTCACGTCTTGTAAGCAAACTTTCTTATTCCTTTGCTCAAAACCTCCCGCTGGCGCTTCCTTCCTCTTCAAGTCATTTGGCCACGTAAACTTTTCGAAATTAGTAGCAACTCGCATTCTAGGTGTCTTATAGGTCTTGGGGAAATAGTCCTCCTCTTGTCTAGGATGTTGGCTGATATGAACTGATTGGGAGTTAGCCGATTCCTCCTCAGGTTCATAGTCTTCTTGAAACTCCTGGTCTTCAATCATGATTGCCTTTCCCTTATCCATTTTCCTCAAATTTGCTTCTGTGCTCCTTTCCTCATCTTTCTGAAGCTGTGTATGGAAATTTTGGAAACCCTCTTTTCTCGCATCATAAGCCTGACCACTGAAATCATCAAATATCACCACTCCATTATTATTATACAATTTGTTTCCAACTTGTTGTTCATAGAAATTGTAGTACGAATTCGCCAGAAGTTCTTCATTTTTTAGAAATAAAGCTTCGCTGTCGATCTCTGCTTCCCTAGCATATAATATTTCCATTATGGTTTGATTGCTGATAATTATGCTTTCTCCAAAGTCTCCCATTTCCATCTGAAGAATGGTAAACAAAGAAGGAAATTTTTCGAACGTTACTTCGATGGCCCCCGTATCGTAATCTTGATAGCGCATCAACTCAGCGAAAGCTAAGGAGTTCTCTCTTTTCCTCTTAGAAGATTCTCCACTTTCTTTCGCAGAAGATGTTCCACCTTCATTTTTGCCCTTCGTATTCGCGTTGTTAAGGTCAAAGTTTGCATTAGTTCCTGTGATGATGTGGTCTCTTCCTCCGTTATTTGAATTGTCATCGTCCTCATCATTGTTATTTCTCCTAAATGGAAAAAAACGTATCACTTCATCAAACACGCCCCACCTGTCTCTTTTCCTTATGAGATGTTGCACCTTATCTTCACTTCTCACGGTAGTGTCTCTATTCCAGTTGAAAAATCTGTGGGAATCATCGGTCCACTTGGGCCTCACCATTCCCACAGTACAGGTTCCTTTGTTGTGACCCAAAAAGCCACAGTTATAACAAAATAGACCCAAGTTTTCATACCTAAAAGCCACCCAAGCCGCGCCTTCCAATTGCTCAACAAACACTCCAGTTTTGATCGGATTAAGTGTGCTAAATTTGACTCTGAAACGTAGAAAATCCACCCTAGTTGCATCATTTGCAGGAAAGTCAATTTCCTCTACACTTCCAATATAATTTCCGAGTGTTTCGATAGTTTCAATTGAGTTCTGAGATGAGGCCAAACCAAAGACTCTCACCCATGAGTAGGAGTTCACCAAATCAAGATCACCATAGGCCACATTGTTTTCCCACTTACACAATAGTACATGCATCGATTGAACCAGGCATGGCCTTAAAAACCAAAGTCTCTCCGCTTCCTCAGGATCTTCAATGGTGATTTTGAAGATATTGGTACTTATTTCTTCAAACAGAATCCTGCAGTTCACGCCCCATGTATCCAACACCGCTTTTCGAAAGACACCAAGTGAGAAAACCCTAGTAGATATGACTTTCGCAATGAAGACGAAATCATCAGCTCTAGTTCTAGCAGCTGCAGATTTTGTGGCAAGAGATAGGACTACAAATTTCTTGATGGTATCGTTTTTAGTCTTGGCTAGTGGTAGGTCGTGATTTTCTTTGTTCGTCATTTTAGCAGAGTATGAGGAAGAAGGATTTAGATAGGAGGAAATAAGAAATGTTTTAGCGTAGTAGATGCAGCCTAAATCGAAAATATATATAGGCCCCCAAACCTTTGTATCGTGTCGTTTCAGTTCCACAGAGATATGATTGAAGAATAATTTTGCCAAATGGCAAGAGAATTGACATCTCGAGGTGTTTCCCTTCTTGATAAGTGCAAAATTGATCTGATAAGTAACACGCTTAGAATAAAAAAACCAAGGAAACTTCTCCCAGCAGCCTTGTAGCGTGCGTATCCTTACAAAACCCTTAGGTTTCGAATCTATCATATAAAATAATACTAGCCCGGGAATCTTGATGTCTTGGTCCAATAAATTGACCAATGGCGAAACACTTTTTCCTCTGCTGCAGAAAGGTAACTTGCACGGGTATAACAGATCTTCCAAAGGGTTTGCAAAATGGTCCCATTTATCCCAACTCAACACTCCCAGATAATGGTTTTGACAATATGACATCAGTAAGAGATTAGCAGCCCAAATGAAATAATGAGAATTAAAGCCCGTAGCAGAAATATATTTTTTATCCAATAGGTTAGTACTCCTCCAAGCCCAAAGGTATAAAGCCATACCTGTCCAAGAAAGAAGCCCAATTGGACTTATAGCGTTCGTATCTCCATTAGAAAAATAGCATTCAAAGCTGGCCCATGACCCGATCTCAGCCCAAAAATAATCTTCATCTTCTTCCTTATGACCCAGGATAAGTATCCAGACTAACCTGATAGGGACCATACCCCTTTGCATGCGTCTAAAATTGACATACTTTATCATGATCAAGTGATCAAGAGTACTGATCGCCGAGAACGACCTCTTAATCCCTTCAAGATCCATCTGCATGTTACAGAAGGCAATCCCTGAGATTATCAAGACAACCATATCCATAATAACTCTTATGATTAACTTGTTTATCCTCCTTGTGCTACACCGAATCGTAATGCCGTCTGTATTAATCATCCTTCCATAGATAAGATATAGAAAACCTCGATGAGGAGATAACGTATGGACCTTGTATGAGGCAAAGGTCTTCGTATGAGGAGAGATTTCAGTCCCAAAATCTCCCTAAAACCATTCCAGATAACCGTGCATGTGATCCCAGGCCACCATAACCGACAAAGAGAAAAAAGAAAGAAAGGAAAGCTCATCACCACTGCCAGACCCCATATATACAGGACACATTCCCTAACACACTTGAACGAAGCGGAACTATCGGGAGAAAACAGGAGACAGAAGAGGGAAAGACAAATTGAACAACATAACCGAAGAATCATGGATGAAGAGGAGTCAAATTCGACAGAATTAAGTCAGTAAAGAGAACTTAAATATTTATTATATTACCTTTATATATCTTCCAAAGAGTTGAATCGCATATTAGTAAGGAGCCTCAGTATATAACCCCACATGTGTGTTGCCACCACCACCTTTATTACGATTGTGACACCTAGGCATCGGCGTGGTTGCGGTCGGGTGAAGTTGGGAAGCATTAAGAAATTAAAAAAAATGAGGTTTGCTACCTGGATATTTTAAGAGATTTTTAAAATTGATTTTTTAACTTGTAAATGTTTTTGTATTTAATCTACAGACTCATTTCTCCACGTTTTCATATGCTAAATGAGTCCATGCAAAGATTATAATAAAGCATACCGAGTTTGTGAAAAATCGCAGGAACTAAATTAAATAAAAGTTTTAGAAGGCAAGAAAGACGTCAATACAATAAATAAAAATCAAACAATCTCGTAAAATATTTCATGGATTCACTAATAATAATGATTAACATTCACAAAAATCATAATAGGAATCAGAGTACTAGGATTTAATTGTCTATCATATAAAAAATTAAATTAACATATACACACAAAATAATTAATAATAAAAACTACAATTACTTGAGAATTAAATTTTAAATATTAATCAAACTATAATCCCTCAATAAATGATAATCAAAAGAGATATATTTTCTTGAAATTTAATAAGATTTTATCTAAAGAAAGGTAAGGTTGTGATGGGACTGTTGGAAAAATCTAATAATATCACTAGAATAGTAAAAAATAGATTTCATATGAATATATTCTAAAAAAAAGAGTAATACAACCATTATTACGAGAAAGTGGAATAACAGGAATATAAAGGTATTCAAAGTATGTATTACTAAAACTATTACATGGAGAAATAGACAATCAGAACTTACATGGAATATTAGAGAAAAGGGATGTATACAAATACACATAAAAAAAGTGTAACAGCGTTAAAAAAGATATTCCGAGAGATCCGGTATCTCTAACAAGTATCACTCTAATCTCTATGTTAAAAAAAGATTTGACTAATCATGGAGAAAAGAGTTTCTCATTTTTCTAATTCTTACTTCTTTATATTCTATTCTTTATTCTCTCTAGAATAGTTTTTTCTATTCTCTCTAGAATACTTTTTTCCTATTCTCTCTAGATTCATTTTTTCATTCTCTCTAGAATTATTTTTTCCTCTTCTCTAAAAATGCAAGTGACAATTTCACTATTTTTAGAGAAAGTGACAAAACAAAAAACCGTCACATAAATGCCTCTTCAATGCTCATTAAAGCTAGCCGTTTTTTTTTTTACCAAGTTTTAGTAACTCCCGTAACAGCTGAAATAAAATACCATTATTCCGCAATCAAGAATCATTAATTTTGTCGTCATCAAGAAAAAAAGAATTATTTCATATTAAATAATTTTTAATTATTTTTTTCCAAATTCTAATGTTTGACTAATTGTACACACATAGTCTTTTCCACTTCTCCCAAGAGCATGAAAGAATTAATAAAATAAATTGCTAATTATTTAATAATTCTAACAATCCCCCACTCAGGGTCTTTGGGAGATAAGGTGAACAGGTTTCCATAAATACCAGTATTTGGGTGAATTGTACTTAAGTGGCAATATCTTTCTATTTGAATTGACACTTAGTGAAGTGAGGCAACCACCAAAAACATATCAAGTGAACATACTCTTGAACTTGACAGATTTTGAACGAGACTCTCACAACACATACTCTACGCGGCTGATAGTTACTGATTCCTCGAACATCAGCCTTTCCTTACACATAGGTGATCTCCAATAGCGTCTAGCCTCATTTGCCGACATCTCTCGGATTTGGAGATCATTAAGAAGTCTCGTGAATTCATCAAGTCCTTTCTCTTTAGAACCACCCTTACGGGCTATGAATTTGTGGTGATTCTAAAAACTCATCCCTTGGGAACATCAAGGACGTCTCCTTGAAGTCATATTATGATCAATATACAACAACTTTAACGGTGAATTCATCACGTCCGTCTCAGTAGGACCACCACATATACCATGAATTCATTAAGTATGAGAAATAAACAAACAACCTCAACGGTGAATTCATCAAGTCCGTCTCGATAGAACCATAGTGTCGACTAGGATGTAATAAAAATATGATATAAATAAGTGCAAAAATAGCACCCTAGCCTAGCACGGTTCTACAAGTGTACATGACGTATGCAAGTTTTAATGATAAATAAGATTCGTTCCTCAGAGACTACGAAAGTTAGGAAGAACTTATGCAATTTATCAAGTGCAAATATGAAAAGTAAAAATTATAATACGCAAGAAATAAAAGACTAAAGAGATTTTTGTTTGGTTTTGTAAATAGAAAATTAAACTAATAAAGTAAAGACAGGAAATTAAATACGAAGAGAAGATAGTATGAGAGTTTAGCTCGCGAAACTAGCAATAAATCCCCACTAGCCTTGTTTATTCTAAACATATAAGGGTGAATTATGTAGAACTGCAATAACCAGGATTCTAAATTTCTCCCTATCCCCGGAGAGCAAAATAGGGCGGCGACCTCACAATCATGAGGGGACATAAATAGGGTGTTCCTGCGCCACTAGGGTCCTAAGTAAGACTGCCCTACTAATGATGATTGGTGATTAAATTAAACCCTAATGATTATCTAGTTAGGCAAATCTTCTCAGGATTACTACTGTACACTAGACGTTTATGTGGTGTTTCAATAATTAGACACCCCTTCCGGGTGACCATCTAACTACTATTAAGGTAATCCTATACGTAGGCCTCTGCAAGGAAAACAGACAATAAGTCAAAGCACAGAAAAAAGAGAATAAAACATGAATTCAATTTAAATACAATGGCATCCCAAATTAGATAGATGTAAAACAAGTATAGGGTTCATACATATATGCTAAATCTCAAGCTAAAAGTAAATTAGTTCATACTAGAAAAAGAAAAGAAAACAATTACAAATTTGAAGGCTTATGAAGACATAATTTTGTGTTCAGCTCCTTCTAGACTTCTCTTCTCGTGTTGTAAGCTTCCTCTCGGATTAAGGTTTGCCAAGGATGTGTTTCTACTGATTAGAGGGTGTATTTATAGGATATAGGAAACCCTAAAATGTTTTCTTGAAGCGCAAGACAAGTATTGGACTCCTAGCCCAACTCAAATTCGTAACCCTAAATTATAGAAAAGGTAATAACTGTTGTTGATTTGGTCGTAACTCCTTGAATACTTATCTGTTTGATACGTTCTTTATATCGAAACTGATCGTCTTGGAAATCTCTATCACTTTGCTTCAGACCATTCTTCCAAATTCCAAGCCAATCTTGAGGTATGATCACTTTTATGGACGTATATGGTGAAATTCATATTTACTTGACAACTTTATCTTTCCATATCTTTTCTTTCCTTTATCTCCAATTTCCATGCATGTCCTCTTTCCTTCATATCTTATAATTGATTTGGAATCTAATCAATTACCATATATCTTTAAAGCTTCACAATTAACAAACAATTAAACCCAATATGCTCTAAAAATAATAAATAATCATATCAAGACCAGAAATAGGAAATTAGACAATTATGATTAAAAATCGACATATAACCTAATAAATACACCTAAAATGATGTCTCCAACTAATGTTAATTCATCAAAAATAGGGATACATCAAGACCCCCAACTCAAATTTGTATCGTCCCGATACAATAAAAGTAAAGAACAGTAGGGTAGTCAAATAATAAACAGAGAAGAAGAAGTAGGAGGAGAAGAAGAATAGAACACAATAAATGATCCTAGAGAAAAATATCCAAAAATTCTCATGCAGTAATGCTAAAGAAATAATGCACACGTATGCTTAATATACACATAATCAACAATCCATAAATTTAAGTCCAGATTAATTTCGCAATGCCAAAAGGAGAGGTTTTCAACTCTTTTGAAGTTAATGGATATAGGTTGTTCATAGGCTCTAATATAAAATCCAATGGTCCACTTACCTACAACCTAATAGCTCCATTGTTTCTCCATCAAGTAGCTAGAAATACTAAGGTTTTTATGGTTATAACGGGGATTAGGGACGGTGTGGTATATTTGGATAATAAAAAGTGAGCTTTTGGCTCTCTCCTCACATTCCATCAACGAATCGCCCTAGAGCTTGAGTTTTTCACTCGAAGATGTTCTCACTCAACTCAATTTTTGATGCTTTAATGTGCACCCCCAAATAACCCAACTAAAAACCTTTTCATGATGATACACACATTCAACTTTTCCGGTCCAAATATATTCTTTTCATATCAATTTTTTCTTTTGTATAGCTATGACTCTCTTTTTTATGTTGAGATATCATGCTATTTTTTCTCATAAATATTTTTTTCTTTTCAATTCATGCTTTTTAGCTTTTTTCATTTACTCTTACCCCCGAAAAGGGTTACAATAATAACTTTTCCATCATCAATAATATCACAATTACAATTTCCCAATTCCAATGTTCCCTAATGATGAAACCCACCACCCCAAACACAAGCTCTAAAAACGACTTGTCTCAGGTTTTGCGATTCGAGTGTGGGTCATATGGATAAGTCCTATAAACTAAGGGGTATGGCTTATAATGTGGTTAAATAAAAGGCTTTAGAAAGACTCTGAGGGGCTAAGACAGATAAATAATAATAATCAAATTAAAACAAAAGGGTGAGAAATCTAAAAGGCTTCAAGTGGCTTCAATATGAAAGAACTCTTTATTCACTTTTCTAACTACCTGATTTTGTTACTTTTTCACTATTATTTCATAGACAAGCGGGTTTTAAACTAATTTTAAACCTCACGTTCTACACACCAAATAACTCTCCCTAAGTTTCAACTTGACTTCTTAGCATTGCTCATTAACTTTTCTATCTTTTATTTCCTGTTTTCATACATGCATACTAAACATATTTGTGACATCTTTCAAAAACATTCTACTTACTATAATTAGCTAAATTAAATCATGATCAATAGGTACATTCAATATACTCTATGCCAATTCAGACCTAAAAATTTAAATTTTATGCAAAAATAAAAATGAAAATGAGGACAATGAATCCCCACCCCCAACTCAAAAGTGAGTCGTGTCCCCACTACTCAAAAAAGTAATGCAATGAAATTTAAAACTACCTAAACTAATGCATACAAGAAATTAAGAAGCAGAATTAGAACTGGGTACCTGGCCATAAAGATCTAGCAAGTCATCCTCCGAGGAGGAAGAAGAAAAATTATCAATATCCAAGTTCTTAGTAAATTCAATTGATACCTGATTAATCTTTGCAATTTCCTCCCAGCATGCAGCAAATTCTTTCCTTAAATAATTAATGTCATCTTGTAATTTGATTTCCCATTCTGGTGGCATGCATGAATTATTAGGATTTGAAGAAGAACTTTGATCTCGGATTGGTGTCTTTTCTTTAGGCCTTGGTGGCACACTCATTCTAGCTGTTAATCTCTTTCGTAGTGGTTGTGCTGGTGCCTCTATCTTTGGTTTCTTTTAAGTAGGATCATCAATGTCCATGGCCTTTTCAATTGTGGCTCTAGGAAAATTCTTCTTCTTCCTTAAGATTGAACACTTCCTCTATAATCCATAGCATATGTTCTGTTTGTCATCTCTGATTAACCCACAACTCAAGTTACACCAAGTATAGAATAAAGTTATGAAAGATTGGTATGGCTTGAGTTTCTTGCTTGGATGAATGATTATTAATGGTAAAAGAAGGTTTTCTTGATTTTTCTTTGAAGAATTCTTGATAGCTTGATGATATTTGTGGTGTTTTATGGTGTAATGTAATGAATTTGATAAAGAATATGAGTTTATGGAGGATGGATGAAATATTTCTTGTTGTTGTTGTGTTTGTTGTGGAGGTTTAATCAAGCTTCAAGGTGTATTTATAATGTTTGGGTCTGAAAAATTCGTGTTGGAGAGGCTAGGTTATGATTTGGTAAGGTAAGAAGTTTATATGGTAACAAACTCTTCACAAACCGCCTCAGACCGGCATAACAAACTCTAAATTAAAACGCATAGATGACCTAGTAAATGATATAACAGTAGACAATAACAAAAGCTGCAAATCAAACAGTTAATTCGATGAGATTAAACAAAACAAAACTGAATCAAAGAATTAATAAAAAAAATAAAGGGTGATTATCTCAAGTGGGATTTCCAATTCCAAGTCGAGAGTAGTTGTCAAGCAACACTAAAACTATTATAGAGATTAAAGATCGATTGAGTAATTCAGACTGAATTTATATGTTGGTGGGGTTAGGGTATATATTCGTATGTGATTCTAATTAAAAATCTTTTGATCTATGTTCGAACTTTGGAGCCGTTAAGAATTAAGTCGGTTTATGTGGGATTTATTATTTTCTCCTAACAAATTAAGTCGGCTTATAACAAAAAAAATTAAAAAATCCGCTTAGAGTTTGTAATTTTATTTTTTTCCAGAAATTGGATAGGATTATTATATAAAAATATATAAATGCGAGAGGAATAACGAGTGAAAAGGTATTACGATCTCTCTATTATGAGATGTGAGAAGGTTAACCTTATATCCCAAATTGAATACATCCCTTTAGCAGGAAATGAAGTAAAATGTATAGCATATAGTAGTAACCCGATTTTCGCATCTTTCGAGACTGATTTCACTCGCGTAAACATTAGATATGATGTGGTTTTCTTACTTATGTTACTGGAAAATGCAATAGTACTAATCCCCTCGGTATACATTAAGGGGACTGGATTTACGTCCGTGTTCTAAAATAAGGCCGCCTAGCCGACTAGGCGCTCCGCCTAGGCGTTCCAAAGTGCGATCCGCCTAGAATTTCTCTGGAAGGTGGCTCAAAGGTTCGTCTACGCATAATCTAATTAATAAACTACCCAATCATATTTTAATGAGTTTCCCAACATGAATACTACCTAGCATGCTAGCCTATAAATAACTAATTCAATCTAATCCAACACAACACATATGAAAAATATAAAGAAAAACTACTCAAGTTAGAGTCTGAACGCACGAGAAAAATATGAAGGTAGGATTTTTCAAATTTCAGGTCTAGATTTCTTGATTTGGTCATTTTGAAGTTAATAATAATGAATTATTATTATTTTATAATAAAATATATGATATTTATGTTAAACTGATCTACTTTAAGTATATTAGGATGCAAATGTTATTCAATTTATTATATTAGTCATATACATTTATTATAATATAATATAAAAACCGCTTAGGTAAAGACCGCCTAAATTCCGATTAATAGGCCGCCTAACCAAATAGGCGCTCAAAGGTGGTCGACCGTCCTAGTACCGCCTGAAAGTCCTAGAGGGGGGGTGAATAGGATTACTAATAAGATTAATGCCTAATTCAAAATCTTTTGGACAATTATAAGTTTAAGTGAAAACTTCTAAGTCAACTAAATATATCAAACACTTATAGGATCATGCAAAGGATAAGTTAGAGGTTCGATATATAAGTATAACAAGTAAATCGACAATCAATATCTTACTACTCTAGAAGACTAAATGTTAGATAAACTAGATAATCAATATCACAATAATCATGCTAGCATATTATCAAACATATAAAGTGCGGAAAGTAAATAGAGTAAGGATAGAAAGATACACGCGATTTATAGTGGTTCGGTTTCCCTACATCCACTACCTAAGGAAGCCTCCTTAGGATTTCAAGCTTTTCACTAAGCTCCCGTGTCTCTCTTAACCGGGTCGAGAACACAATAACCCTTACAACCTCTTCGATAACACGAAGGACAAACACTTGTGTAATCACAACACAAGGATACCAAGTATACTCCCTATACTTGAATTCTCTCTTAATCAATCTATTACAAGACCTAGACTTAAGAGGATAGAAACAAAGTGTTTAAGGGGTTGCTTATAAAAGCTTGTAACTAAACTCCTAAAAGAGTGGATATGAACTATATAGCTTGTAAACTCCTCTTGAGTAGATAGAACCTTGTGGCTTATTTGATTAACTCCTTGGAAGGACTTATAAGCTCACTAAGATTGATTTTGACTATGTATAGCTCTTGACACCTTCTTGAATGATAACAATTAAGCTCCTTAATGTTTGTAATTAGTTGGTGTAGTTGTAGCCTTCAAAGAGCTTCAATTTATAGCAGAAAATAGCTTCCAACGGTCATAAGGCTTGGGTCCAACGGATCTATTTATTTCCCAACGGATATATTCCTTATGACTTAAACTTTGTGCAGAAAAACCTCTCTTGCGGTGTACCGCAAGTTTCGTGCGGTGTACCGCACCTCAACGGTTAGATTTTCTAACTCTCTGACGGGCTAGCCTATGCACCGCGCCCTGGTCCGCATTCTTGGTCGGTGTACCGCGCCTTTGGTCCGGTGTACCGCGCCAAGTATCTTTGAAGGAATTTGACTTATGCTATGATGCTCGGATCAATAAATCTTCTTCACGAAAGTTGTAGATAACATCATTCTTATAAACATTGTAGTTGATCATTAAAGCTATATCTCAAAGTACATAAAGATATGAATAAAAGTGAATGCAATGAGATATTATAAGAATGGTATGAAAAGTGTTTTTGATGAATAATAGTGCAAGATAGGATGAATATAATAAGAGTAATTAGCACACTAATCATAAGAGGATTTGTCATATTAAAACAACCTATTAAGGGAGGCTATATGCCAACAATCTCCCCCTTTTTTATGATGACAAATCCTTCACTAAAACACCTTAGGAATGATATGAAAGTTTAAGCACTCATGAAATTAAGCTCCCCCTCACAATAAGCATATAAGATTTGAGATGCATTTGTGAGTTTTAAAACGTGCAATTTTTGAAAGTTTTAGTGCACATATTTCTCCCCCTTTGTCTTCATCAAAAAGACGGGGTTAATAAAAATAACTAAGGATAGAAGAGCTAAAACTCAATTGAATAGATTTTAAACAACGATTCTAAGAGTGTGCAAGAGTTTAGAGATTAAAACATTTTTAGAAAAAGATGCACAAAGATAGATAAGTGTACGAGCTAAGAGATAGAGACTTTTTACCAACTCCTTGATCGATAGATTTTCATTTCATATGCTTTCTAATGACACAAACGATTAGTTGCAATGTATTGAGATAAATGATTAGCCTAAGCATTTGAGTTTTGAAATAAGATGTAACAAAAACTCCCCCTTACACAATGCATAGAGTTTGTTTCAATTTTGTAAAAATTTGATCCACAATTTCTCCCCAAGAAGATATTTGAAATCACTTTTAAGAAAGTTAGGGGTAAAATGTAAATTTTGAAAAGTATAGGGCCAAAGAATCATTTTTCAAAAAGTTAAGGGACTAAAAGACAATTTTTAAAACTTTTAGGGACCAAGGTGCAATTTTTCAACAAAATTATTTTAAGGGACTAAAACGCAATATATGAAAGGAACAAGGATTAGATGCAATAGTACCTATATCATCAAAGAAAATGTTAGCAATATCAATATCCAAAGCATAAATTTTAAGCATCAAATATTCAAGATAAAACATAGCAAACATAAACTATTATCTAAGATAAAACACAAAGCATCCTAAAACATTATCCAAATAAGTAGCAATAAAATCCTAAATGTCCAAAACACGGACCCATAACCAATTAAAGCATAAACATCACAAACTTAGTCCAAAACAATAAAAACACATAAAACACCAAGTAATGTAAAATGAGGAATTAAAACCAAACACCCAAATATGACCATTTAATGATATTCCCGGGGAGAGCGGCTTCTAGAACGGCTTCGAGGATGTGACACATCATCTTTGATACACGAGACATCGTTCTTAACACAAGATAACTCACTAGCAAGATGTCCTAATTTCTCTTCTAACACCCCAAATTTCCTTTCTAACTTTTCTTCTAAAACCTCGAATTTTCTACCTATATAATCCATAAACCGAGACATAGCGCTTTCGAAACTAGATGGATTAGGAGGGTTCTCATGGATGGGGTTTTGAGGAGGCTCATTTGGAATAGGATTTTGTTGACCCGGGTTATCCAATAGTTCAAGTGTGTTAAGCTCCGGACCAAAGGTTCCTTCTCTAGCTTGTAGGATACGATTACGAATAGTAACATCCGAAATACGATTAATAAGCGAATGCGAAACATAGGTGTTATTATAAATAGAAAATTTCATTCTCTTGATTGTGCTATAATCAAAACACCAAGCTTTATCAATTGATTTCACATTAGTTCCTCCTAAAGAAATTCCACTTCCCTCAAAGATCTTAGTTAGAAAAATACCATATGGGACTTTATCTCTCGATGTTCTAGCATGGTTCATCCATTTGAACATTATTGCAATAATGTTAATCGGTCGTTTAGCAAAGATCAAAAATAGGAGATAAGCTTCGTAAGGAATTAATTTTGCATCATGTTTGTCCTTTGGAATTATGGCCGAAATAAGAAACTTATGAGCCACTATGAATTCCGGATCAAAATTACGCAAATTCCAATTTCCATCGGGAACAAGCATCCTACCATTAACAAAATCATTAACCTCGTTTTGACCAACTATATCAAGACTAGAGCCATCCCAACCACTTGACCAAAAGCCACTAAAACCATCCAAAGGAATATTATATCGAGCACACAAAACATGTAACTTTAACCGTAAAGGAGTACCCGAAACTAATGATTTAATTAAGTTATTGGCACAATCATATTCAAAATTAGAGTAGAATTCTTCAATCAACCCACTAGCTAATTGACTACCCGAAAATTTAAAGATATTAGCACAACCTTGAAAAGTAAATAGTTCAAGAAGAGAATTTTCACCCGATGGAAAAGCTGAATCACTAAAGGTTCTACCCGGGAGAGGATCGAATGGCCGGATTGGAGGAGGTGTTGGTGACCTCGCCGGAGATGGCGCACGGCGGCGGCTGGAGGAGGCTCCGGTGGTGGTTTTCTTCTTTGGAGCAGCTTTCTTTTCTCTCATGGTGGAAAGGAAGTGGGTAATGAAAGAGAGAGAGAGAGAGAGAGAGAGAGAGAGAGAGAGAGAGAGAGAGAGAGAGAGAGAGAGAGAGAGAGAGAGAGAGAGAGAGAGAGAGAGAGAGAAATGATTTGGTGGAGAAGATGATGTTTCTAGGCGGCGGAAAAGGGTGGAGGAGTCGCCGGAAATCGCTGGAGTGGGGAGAGGTTTTGTTTTAATGGTGGAATGAGGAAGAAAAGAGGATAAACGGGTTTAAAACGCTGACAAAAACCTAAATCGCGGTGTACCGCGGAAACCGTGCGGTGTACCGCACTGCTAAAATAAACTGGGTGAAAAATAAAACCGCTGAAACCCTAAGTCGCGGTGTACCGCGGAGTGGTCCGGTGCACCGCAAAAACGTTCGGTTTAGACACTAGAAAGGAATTTTTTGGTTCTTTAAAAAACACCCGAAACACATTCGAAACTTTCCCAAAAGATTCGGAATGGTATAAAACTAGTAAGAGAATTTTTGTTTTGAAAAGAAATACCAAGGAAAACCCGAAAACTCATAAAACAGTTTATTTCACAAATACCCCTATGTTTTCTAAAAGTACAAAAAGACCCAATGTAAAAACAAAGCAACATTTAAGCATGAAAAGGTCAAGATACACAAGATAATAGCACATAGAGGATACATCACATAAAACACATAATAATGCATAAAAATAAAAATAAGAAAGGAAAGAATTCACCGTATTTTCCTTTTACGAGGTTTGAACGTCCTTTTGCATATAATTCCATTTTCTTGACGCTCAACACCTTCAATGAATATTACTATGGTAACCGAGGTGGAATGGATCCGGAAATGTTGTTAGCATTTGTCACGATCCATATTGGTTTTTCCCACGAGGGTATCAAAGATCCACTTTCAAGTTGTTCGTGGTAATGGCATGTAGAAGCATGATGACCGGGTTTACCACAATAATTACAAGAACTTCTTTTTCGAATTGAGCTACCATGTGAGAGTTTTGAACACGAAGTTTCCTCATTCTTTTCAATATCCAAATTATCACTTAAATATAATTTTTCTTTAAAAAAGCCATTTGGATCAAAAGGAGTGACATTTGAAAAGGGATGATTTTTTAGAGTTTTAAGAGCGAGGGAAAAAGCTTCATCCAAATTTTTCAAACCTTCTATATTTTTCTTCATAGGATGTTGACTTTTATTTGAAGAAAAAATGTTTTCAAAACAAGGGTTTTTAGTATTTCCAAGAATATCATCTAAAGTGATACAACATTTAAAACAATTCTTTTGCTCAACTTTAGCCCTTTTTAACATGAGGTTATTCAAATGGATTTGAGAATCAAGAATTTTGAGAAGGGATGAAATTTGCCTAATATCATCATAATTATAAGGAAGAGATAAAGAGTTAGGATAGATGGCTACCTCATGGTTTGGTTTAGGATTGTCATGAGATTCATCATGGATTAAGATTTCTTTTTCTTCATCATTTTCGACAATTCCATATAGAAACTCCAAACGATTCCAAAGCTCTTTTGCGGATTTACAATCTAACATTTGTGAGAAAATTTCTTCGAAAATTCCACGAATTAGAGTGTACATTGGTTTTGCATTTTGAGTGAGCTTAGCCTTTTCCTCAATGGTGAGTTCATCAAAATCTTTTTCTTCTTGATTTAGCTTAAGAACTCCCGCTTCATTTAATTCCTCTTTATATGGAACGAATGTTCCTTCCATAACAATTCTCCATTGATCGGGATCTTCGGCTTTGATAAATTTCTCCATTTTTGTTCTCCAAGCAAAATAGTAAGTACCTACAAAAAGTGGAGGTCGAGTAGAAGTCGACTTTTCCAAAAGATTAAATTCCATATCGTTTACTCTACTAACGATTAAGCTATTCACGTAGAGTTAGGCTCTGATACCAATTGAAAGTCCTAGAGGGGGGGTGAATAGGATTACTAATAAGATTAATGCCTAATTCAAAATCTTTTGGACAATTATAAGTTTAAGTGAAAACTTCTAAGTCAACTAAATATATCAAACACTTATAGGATCATGCAAAGGATAAGTTAGAGGTTCGATATATAAGTATAACAAGTAAATCGACAATCAATATCTTACTACTCTAGAAGACTAAATGTTAGATAAACTAGATAATCAATATCACAATAATCATGCTAGCATATTATCAAACATATAAAGTGCGGAAAGTAAATAGAGTAGGGATAGAAAGATACACGCGATTTATAGTGGTTCGGTTTCCCTACATCCACTACCTAAGGAAGCCTCCTTAGGATTTCAAGCTTTTCACTAAGCTCCCGTGTCTCTCTTAACCGGGTCGAGAACACAATAACCCTTACAACCTCTTCGATAACACGAAGGACAAACACTTGTGTAATCACAACACAAGGATACCAAGTATACTCCCTATACTTGAATTCTCTCTTAATCTATCTATTACAAGACCTAGACTTAAGAGGATAGAAACAAAGTGTTTAAGGGGTTGCTTATAAAAGCTTGTAACTAAACTCCTAAAAGAGTGGATATGAACTATATAGCTTGTAAACTCCTCTTGAGTAGATAGAACCTTGTGGCTTATTTGATTAACTCCTTGGAAGGACTTATAAGCTCACTAAGATTGATTTTGACTATGTATAGCTCTTGACACCTTCTTGAATGATAACAATTAAGCTCCTTAATGTTTGTAATTAGTTGGTGTAGTTGTAGCCTTCAAAGAGCTTCAATTTATAGCAGAAAATAGCTTCCAACGGTCATAAGGCTTGGGTCCAACGGATCTATTTATTTCCCAACGGATATATTCCTTATGACTTAAACTTTGTGCAGAAAAACCTCTCTTGCGGTGTACCGCAAGTTTCGTGCGGTGTACCGCACCTCAACGGTTAGATTTTCTAACTCTCTGACGGGCTAGCCTATGCACCGCGCCCTGGTCCGCATTCTTGGTCCGGTGTACTGCGCCTTTGGTCCGGTGTACCACGCCAAGTATCTTTGAAGGAATTTGACTTATGCTATGATGCTCGGATCAATAAATCTTCTTCACGAAAGTTGTAGATAACATCATTCTTATAAACATTGTAGTTGATCATTAAAGCTATATCTCAAAGTACATAAAGATATGAATAAAAGTGAATGCAATGAGATATAATAAGAATGGTATGAAAAGTGTTTTTGATGAATAATAGTGCAAGATAGGATGAATATAATAAGAGTAATTAGCACACTAATCATAAGAGGATTTGTCATATTAAAACAACCTATTAAGGGAGGCTATATGCCAACACCGCCTAGCGCCTTTTAGAACCACGATTAACGTTATAGATAACAAAGTGTTTGTCCCTTTTGGCAAAAAAAACTTTACAGCGACTCAAATTTCTCCTCCAGTAACACAGTTGGCCGAAACTAATGTCAGTAATGTAGCAACAAAACCTTCTATAAACAAAGTAAGAAGACAAAGAAATAGACTACTCGTGGCTAAAGGCAAGTCCTTGCCTAAGGAGTTGGTCCATCCTTATCCTGACTGAGTGAAAAAGAAACGGAAACTACTACAGGTAATGATAAAATGTTCAAATAATCGCTATGATGTATATTATATTACTGAGCCTAATAATTCTACTGCACCAAGGAGATCCTCTATCCCTAAGCTATTTTGTCTAGTTACACACACCCTATCCTCAATAGTTCAAGCTAAAGAGGAAAGTGGCCTTATCAAAGGTTTATGAATAGCTAGAAACTCTCCTATAGTCTCTCACGTGCTACTTTTCGATGATAGTCTATTCTTTTTAGAAGCAGAAGAAAACAACTTTATTATGTTTAGAATTTAGAATCCTGGTTAATTTATAATGCATAATCTGTGACAGGTTAGAATAACAACTTAGTAAAATAGTCTCATATTTGTGACCCTAATTTATTGGACTTACATTCATATTTATTTATTTGCATTATTTATTTATTCGCGTTAGATAATTATTCATCTTTTTATATTTTATTCTAAAACATCTAAATTCATATACGCTTGTTAAATATAAGTAGATCTAACGGATTAAATCCCTGCGAACGAACTTGACTTATCATTAAAACTTTCAAACGATCCGTGATACTTGCAGTGAGTTCCGTGTTTCTCAAGGGTGTGTGCTCTTTATTATTATCTTTATTTATCTATTATTTTATCACACCTTTGCCCCCACCAATATCCTTCTCATCCCCTTCTATCCTTTCTAAACCCTTTTTATTTAGCCACATTATAAGCCATATCCATTTAGATTTTAGGCCTTTTCTATATGAGCCGCACTCGAATCGCGATGCATAGGTAGTTGTTTTAGAGCTTGAGTTTGGGGTGGTGGGTCCACCATTATGGGAATTATTATTGGGTTGGGAATTTGTGAGCTTATTAATTGTGATCTATATGTTGATGATGATTCAGAGGTTTATTATATTGTAACCCTTTGTCGGGGTAAAAGTAATGAAAAGTTATGAAAAGAAAAAGAATTTATATGAAAAGAGTAGCATGATATCTCACATAAAAAATAGAGTCATAGCTATATTACAAATGGAAAAAATTGGTATGAAAAGATTAAATATATTCGGACCGGCAAAGTGGAATTTTATGTGAACATCTTTATGCTTTATTGGGTTATTAGGAATGCTAATTAGTGCATCAAATCATTGGGTTGAGTGAGAACGTTTTATGAGAGTAACTCAAGCTCTGGGACGGTTCGTTGATGGATAGTGAGGAGAGATCCAAAATCTCACTCTAAATTATCCAAATACACTATCATACCGTCCCTAAGCCAACATTACATCCTTAAAGACCTTTGATTCTTTGCTATGTAATCTAGAAGTGATTGAGCCGTTATAGAGTAGTTAGGTGGATCTTTGGATACTAATGAAGTTCGATGAACAATTTATATCCTCCTTGGTAAACTAAGTGAAGAACCTCTCGTTCTTGCATTGCGAAGCTAATCTGGTCTTGAAATCGAGTCGTGTTGATCGCGAGTATGACAAGTGTACAGGTAATTTAGTTTGTAAATATTATTACATGAAAAATTTTGAGTAGTTGCTTTGATTTTATTTTATATATTCTGCTATCTTTTTTCCATTGTGCTTAATTGACTTAGGTGTGTATTTAGAGACTTCCCTTTGTTCTTATTTTTATTCTATCGCGACGATACGACTTTGAGTTGGGGATCTTGATGCCTCCCTATTAGTCATATAATAATCTAGGTTGGAGACATAATTTTAGGTGTATATGAGTATTTAAGTATAGATTTTTATTCATATTTCTTGTCTTGATTTGATGATTTATTATTTTTAGAGCATATTTAGTTTAATTTGTGTGTTAATGTGAAGGTTTAGAGATATATGGAAATTAATATATGCCAAATCAATTCTAAAGAGAAATCAAAAGGAAAAGTGTATATATTTACTCTGCGGCCTTTTCGATATAAAGTAGGCGAAAATCGGACCAATAACGAAGGAGTTAAAACCACAAGACAGCAGCATTTATCCTATCTCCTATATTTTAGGAAACGAATTTGAATTGAAAAAGGAGTCCAATTACTCGCCTTATACTCCAAGATTTCGACCTAGAGTCTTCTTAACACCTATAAATACACCCTTTAATCATTGATAACATGTCCTTGGCTCTCCACAATTAATCCTTATTATTATTCACTATAGAAGTCATTCAAGAGAAGCAAGTTGACAGTATGTATCTTTACTTTAATTTATTTCTTGTTAGCATGAACTAATTTTACCATAGCTTGATTTTTACACATGTATAATCTTTGATTTCTATTTTCCTTTATCTAATTTTGTTTGGGAAAACCTTTTTAAATTGATTCTAGCTTATTAACCATATATTTGTTTTATGTGCTTTAATTTATTGTCAGTCTTAATATTGATCACGTTAGGATTGTCTTAATAGTAGTTAGATGGTCACCCGGAAGGGGTGTCTAACTATTGAAACATCACATAAGCGTCTAGTGTGCGGTAGTGATGCGGAAGGGCTTGCCTAACTAGATAGTCACTAGGGTTTGAGATTTAATCACCGATCATTGCGCAGGGTCCCCTTACCCAAGTCCCCTGGTAATTGTTAGGTCACCACCTAAGTGCACCCGGAAGGAGGTTGGGAGGAATATAAAATCCTGACTACTTATCTAAGAGTTTTAATCACCCTTATTAACTAGTAGAAGAAATAGAAGGATTAGTGCATACTAGCAAAACCTGGGCTATACTCTCTCATCTTATTCTTACATCTTTTATTTATTGTTTTATCTTTTCGTTTAATTAATCATTCACTACTTAATCATTATTATTACTTTTCCTGTCTTAAGATTCACTGAACTATTTATTACTATGATTTTTTATTAATCGATTCGTATACCACACTAAGTCCCTAAGAACGAATCATTACTTATCATTAAGACTTGCAAACGACATGTGATACTTGCAATGAGTACTGTACTTTGTTAAAGTGTTTAGTTGTATCTTATTTTATCTTGTTTTTATCATGCCCTATCCGACACTATATATATATATATATATATATATATATATATTTATGTATATATATATTTATGTATAGATCATTTACAAGATTCAACATAAATCTAACAGTAAATTTAGCATTGTGATTAACATATATTTTTGCGTTATATAAAGACATGGTCTAATCCATAAACATAATTTTATTATATACAATAAGATCATAATATATGTCTATAATTTAAAAAAAACAAATAAAATAAACATGATAATTAATATAGTAAACAAATCTTATATCTTTTTTAAAAGGATGCAAGTAGCCTACTTGCAATGTGCACTAGGCTTGCAAATTAAGTGAGATTTACAAAGGTCTGTTATTGACAAAAAAAATACAAAATCTATGGTTCAATTAATTGCTGATAGACACGCAATTAGCAAATAATTCAAATGTTGTTATTTTTTATTTAATAGAAAAATATCATCTTCATGAATCATACTCAAATAGAAACTCTTTTGCTAACAAATAGGGGTAGGGATGGCAACGGATTGGATTATTGCAAAAAATTCCAAAACCATGTCCATATCCATTTAATTTATCAAAAACCAAATCCTAACGGATTTAACCATCGGACTTACTTTTCAAAACCATATCCGAATAATTCTGATTCGGTTTTTTAAATGGTTTTTTGGATTTTAACCATAACCCGGCTCGCGAGGCGTCCCTCTTGCAGTAGGATTCCTAACCTCGCCTCGCTCTTGTGACATGTCAAACTATAACTCTCTAAATATATTGAAAATATTGAAACAGGATTACAAATACATGAAAAATCTCTAATATATAAAATATTGTGTTGATCTTTAATTAAATAACGTTTTTGTTAATTCTAATATTTAACTTTATAGTTTTGAGATATTAAAATACTTTTTTATCTATATTACTATAAAATATACAAAAGTAGATGATAATAAACGGGTTTTCGGTTATTCAGTTTTTTTTATCTAAAATTTTAACCTAAAGGATTTAACCATCGGTTACATTTTTCAGAACCATAACCTAACGGTTTTATCCATGGTTGCATAATCGATTTTTAATCGGTTCATTCAAATTTTCATCGATTTTGATTTTAAACCATAACTATTTCCATCCTTATTTATAGTTGGGTTGAGACTTTTGGTCTTTTGGTAATTAAAAAATCAAAAAAAATATAAGAAAGATGGACTTCAAAATATAAATATACATGGATTTTAGCCTTTAATAGGTAAAATAAAATCATATATATATATATATATACAAAGCGGATTTTCGGTTTTTCGGGTTTTTTTTAATCTAAAACCATAACCTAACGGTTTTAACCATCGGTTTGACTTTTTAAAACCAAACCCTAACGGATTTAACCACGGTTACATAATCGGATTTTATTCGGTTCGGTAATCCGTCGGTTTCGTATTAAAATCGTAACCACTGCCATCCCTAAATAGGGGTGAGCATAATTCGATTCGTCTCAGTTTTTTGTCAAAATCGGAACCGAAACCGAATATTTCAGTTTTTTATAAATTAATAACTAAACTGGGTGGTTTGCATTTGGTTCCACATTTAGTTTTTGGTTCCGAATTGGTTCGTTTCGGTTCGGTTTTGGTTCGCTTTGAATCTGGATGCTTGGTTAATAATATTTTCATCCAATTTCTTGAAATACATTGTCCAATAGAGACTAATATTTCAATACAATTATACTATTATTATTATTATTTGTCCATGTGGGTTATTAATATATCAATTAAATATAACTTTATAATCTAGCAATACTTTTCTTAATTTACAATACTACAATAAATTTAAATCTATTACTTCCTACTTCATACAATCATGATTTATAAAATCAATCAAGTAATGGATGCTTATAATTTTAAGTGATATAAAAAAGATTCACGAATAGCACCATCGAATAGTATAACTAAAATTTCACGTAGATGATAAATTCTCAACAAAAGTTTCTCCTACATAATTCTTATAAAAAAAATTTACACATTCCCTATTTCATCCTTCGTCGGTTCGGTTTTTGTTCGGTTTTTGTTCGTTTTTCTTGGTTCGGCATTTTTGGTTCGGTTTTTGAGTAGTATACTGAACCGAACCAAAAAGTTTGGTTTTTGAAAAATTAAAAATCGAACCATTTGATTATTCGGTTTTTGGTTTTTTTTTGTTCGATTTTTCCCGGTTTTTAGTTCGATTTTTTTAGGTTTTTTTGTTCGGTTTAGTTTTCTGGTTCTCATTTACTTACCCCTACTAACAAAAATTCCCAGCCAAGCTATAATCTTGAAACCACTAACGGCCCTATTTTAAACATATGTAAGGTTATTTTTCAATACATAGACAATAAACCTAATGAGTAATAATAGTCCAAACCTTTTCTTTTACTATGAATGCAATTACACAAAAATTGATTTTTTTTTAATGTCATCTTCGTATGTATTTTTATTAGATTAATGCCAAAGAAAACCTTTATACTATATTTATTTATACTGAAACCCTTAACTCTTACAAAGTCCATTGACTTGTAAAGTCTAATAACTTTGAATAATTTAAAATTTTAATGGATTTAGAAAAGTCTGGATTGAAAATATCTAGATTTTAAAAGAGTTTTTAAAATCTCAATTGAATACCTCCAAGATTTTAATAGACTTTTTAAAATCGTGATTGAATACCCCTTGACTTTTAAAATCCAAAAAAATCCAACAAAATCCCAGTTGAATACACCCCCTTAATTTCTTCTCTATATTCGTTATTTATTTACCCATAAAAGGTATAATACATTTTGTTCTTTCCTTTTTTGCCTTTTTTGATCATCGCCGTTGTCAATCTTCTTTATATCTTCCAAACAGGTTCCATGTTTTTAAACCATTTGATATCACTGTAAAACATTAATATAAAAGTAAAAAATAAAATTATAATATAAGTACTTAAAAATTAATCATGATATTTCTTGAATATATTTTGTATCTAATTAATTGTAATAAATTACACTATAGGCTATCTGTAGATCTCGGTTTTGCGGCCTAAGCGGTCCACCAGGGCCTAGGCGGAATTATACGATTTTGAATCCTGATGTGTAATTTTGTATATTTAGTAATATATATATGTAATAATTATAGCAATTTTAACTATATAAATTATAAAATTCATCTAACAGTACTATAGAAAATATAAATATACTAAAACTTGAGTTATAACATCAATTAAAGAATTCTCTAGAATAAGAAAAATAACAAAAAGGCTTATGCGCTCATGTTTTGCAATCAATCGGCACCTAGGCGGCTATTTTTTGTCATTAATCGACGCCTAAACGGGTTAGACGCCTATTCCACGGCGACTAAGGCACTAAGTAAAAACGCCTAGAATTTTAACTAGGCGTAAGCGGCTGAGGGAGGAGTTGACGCCTAGGTGGCGCATAGGCGGGGAGATCTACAGCATAGACTATAGGTTTCTGTTAAATTTTGACATAGTCTCTTTTTTTTTTTTTTTTGCTTCATTTTGCATTCTTGATATATTATAGTTCTTTTTTAGTGTTTGTGAATAACAAACAATAAGTACATATCATAAAATATTATATAACCTTATGTTTGTGGATTACAGAACAAAAATGCATGAAAAAAAAAAGAGCAGGTTGGGTTTTGAAAAACTTTTCAGAACTCAGATTTTGAGTTTTGGGAATTTTCCCATAACTCAAATTGTTCTTATTTTTTGTATTATTTTTGCATTCTTGATATATTTTATTTCTTTTTTAGTATTTGTGAGTAACAAACAATAAGTATATATCATAAAATATAATATAATATATATACCATATATGCCGTATATTTGTGGATTACGGAACAAAAATGCAACAAAAAAAGAATAGTTAGAAAATTTTCAAAACTTAGATTTTGAGTTCTGGAAATTTTTCCCATAACTCAACATGCTCTTCTTTTTGTCTTTCTTTCTATCTTGTTTATATTTTTTAGTTCTTTTTAAAAATTTTGTGAAGTAATAAACAATAAATATGTATCATATTATATGATATATACGATAATTTATATGTTTTTTACCTTTGATCTGAAGAACAGTTTGAGTTCTGGGAAAAAATCCCAAAATTCATATTCTGAGTTCTAGGAATTTTTCCACAACTCAAACTGTTCTTCTTTGTTGCTATTTTTTTGTTCTGTAATTCTAACTACTTCTTTTACTATTTAAAGGTCATTCTACTACTCAACTCGTAAATCTCTCATTTCTAAAATTATGAAAAATAGAGATTTACACTTATACAACTACTAAATGCTACTTAAAAGTTGTTGACATGTTGTTTAAGCATTATACTAATGGTAGGATATCGTTAGTATAGTTTGTTGTTAGTATAGTTTGTTGACTATGATCAATTGTCTAAGGTTTTTTAGTAGATATAGAGAAGGTTTGTTATTGGTGGTTACAAATAATTTAGAAGTGAGGAAGTTGTTGGAAGATATTGAGAAAAACAACGACTTTAGTAGTAAAAAAAGGTAAAAAAGACCGTACCTTTTACGGGTTAGTACACAAGGCTACAATGGTTTATTAAATATTAACCCCATCTTTTTCCAAAAGAGAAACAGTCCGGAAACAAAAAAACAAAAACAAAATTGTTCAAAATATCATATTTTTTAGAGTAAATACAACTGTTATCCCCTGTACTATGGGACGATTGACTGCTTACCCCATATTGTTTAAAATGCGATGATTTACCCCTATACTAAGTTTTTGTGACTCGTTACCCCACGTTAACGGAATCCATATACATTTTCGCCCCATATACTAAGTTTTCGTATATTTTTGTATAGGGGGTAAATAGTCACGAAAACGTGCATGGTTTCCGTTAAGTGTGGGAAACATGGGGTAATGAGTCACGAAAACTTAGTATAGGGGTGTAAAGAGTCGCATTTTAAACAGTATGGGGTAAATAGTCAATCGACCCATAGTACAGGAGGTAACAGTAGTATTTGCTCTATTTTTTATGATATTTTACCGAAATCAACGATTTTATATACCGTTGGATTTATAGGATAAATCATTTAAATAAAAATTATAGTGTAATTACATACTATAAGGACCTGTAGTGTAATTTTGTATGACAAAAAGACCTATTTTATAATTTTTGCATAATATTTGAACCTATAATGCAAATAGATCGGGGGGAAATTCAAGACTGTAACTCCCGAATCTCCTTAGCCTCCTAACAAAGATTCCTAACTCTGCCGGTACTCCACTTCTTTTTCTTCCCGAATATGTTTAAAAATATATCCTTATTTCATATTATTGTGTATTAATTAATTTATTTTTAATTATCTGAAAGCATTTAGGAAAACGTTATATCTGATAGATAGATAGATAGATAGATAGGGACTATTGCACCAAAAAAGAAAATAGATAGGGACTACGGAGTTGTTGGTTTCTAAAACACGCACCAAGATACGTGCTGTGTATAAATTACTAGACATGCAGATAACATCCTACCCGTCCAAAAACAAAAAACATCCTACAAATTTCTGGACAACAACGAAGCACTGTTGGTGGTCGATAATAACATAAGTAATGGAATCCCAATTTGGAGGGAAGGGTCAACGTGGGCATTGATTGCGTTACTCTATAATTTCTTTCATTTTCACTTGTACCTTTTCTTTTTTTCAATTTTTCACTTGTATCAAATGATATTCATAACCCTTCGCTTTCTTCATTTTTTTCACTCCACTTCAGATGGACTTTTAATCACTAAACCCTTACCATTATATCCCTTAAATTATCCTAACTAATTTAAGTGGACTTTTAATTACTAAACCCTTACCATTATATCCTTTTAATTATCCTAAATTTTCACTTATCTTGAATTAAATTACTAACTGGATGGAGTTTAAAAATGGCAAACCCTCATCATGTCTAGGAGATGAATTCTCTTTCAACAATAGATCCAAGGATTGTTGGCAAAAAAAAAATCTCTCTCCTGCCTCTATCATTAAGGATGTTGTTTTTTACTTTGATTTTATTCTTACATCCTTTCTTTTTTTAAATACATTCGTTGGTCTGATATTTGATTGTCTTGTACTATTTATTATGTTAGATCAAATTGAAAAAAACAGCCTGGGAATAAACAGGAGGCTCGGTGCTAGTAGAAGGCATTTCAGGGCGGGGGAACTGTGGAAGACCGTTGGCTACTCGGAACTCGTTAATCGTCGCCATCATCTTCGCATGCTGCTCGGCTTGGGCTGGAGTATTCTTAGCTTTCTTCTTCGATTTTTTTGGACAACCAATGTCCGGTGTCCAGCTCCTCTTTGGTGACCCGATCGCCTTCAAGGTCTTCCTCACGTACTCGATTTGCTCCTTTTGAGTCATGCCTTGACCATCGGTTGACTCAGATTGACTCTGAGTCACCTCTCCTTCATCGCATCCTTGAGCAATTTCTGTTACATATTAAACAAAAAAAATTAAATTTGATTTAAGATGAAAAATATAATTAATAATTAAATTATAAAAAAAACTTACATCGGCTTTTTCGTAGCCCTCTGACCTCCACTGTTCCGTCTTCTTGCTTTTACCCACCACCTCAAAAAAACCGCTCATACGTGGAATTGGGATGTCTTTTGGGTAGCCTCATCCCTGATCACCAGATTCCCTCCCGGGATTAAATCTTCACCCTGTTTCATTAAAAAAAATTCAAAATAAATAGTAAATTAATAATAAATAAATTACTTAAATAAAAAACCACCTCATAAAGCATATCCCGCGTTCGGGAATACTTTCTCGACCCCGCTCCACTCTTATTTTTCTGCTTTTCTCGATTCTTTTTATTTTCATTTGCTTGATGCTGAAAAAATTTAAAATACAATTATTAATAAAAACAATTATAATTTAAAGAATATACTTAAATTAAAAAAATCGAGAGTTTACCTTTGCTTTTCTCGAGCCCCAATACTCACAACATTTTGCCCAAACCTCATCGACCAACCAATCCGGATTCAAACCCCTTCTCCAAAAAAAATTCTTCACGTTATGTTTGTAATCTTTAAACCTAATTCTCATCGTATCGTCTAAATTACCATGAATCCAATTCCAGTCTTTCCTTTTCCTCCAAGTCTTTATGTCGAAAAATTTCTATAAAAAAAATATTATTTGAATTTAAATTAAAATAATAAATTAATTGTTAAAAATATGAACAATTTAGTTTTTACCGATAATCTCTTAATGACGGCGTGTTTTTCGGCGTCCGGAACTTTATCCCAAGCAGGGTAATAGGGTGGAATCCTCTCTCGGACTGTAATCCCGATCACCTGGGAAACGTGGTGCCCGTACTTGCCTGATGAACTCCACGTGTCGTCTAGTATACAGAAATCTACCAGCAACGGCCACTCGACAGCTTTTAGTGCCTTCATGGCAGTTTTTAGGGCCGCACTACCCTTTTTTTTGCGTCTAACTGGTTCTGTTTTAACATTGAATTAATTAATGTTTACTTTATTTTTTAAGCAATTTTGGATTTAAATTGGTTTATTTACCGGGTTGGTTTGGACAGTCGCCTAGATTTCTGTTCGGATTCTGGTTTGGGCCCCTACCCCCACCGTCCCCTCCGTGCTGCATATTCATCACATCGGTCATCTAGCATTTTGTAGTGTAATTAAAATAGAGAATTAAAAAAAACATAAAAACCACTAAATTATTACATCACAAAAAATAAAAACATGAAAATAAAAATAAATAAATTATTACAATCATAAATCAAATAAATCAAATAAATTAAATAACGTAAATAAAACATCGGCAAGCTTTAACATCCAATATATAGCACACGTACAATCTGTATTATACAAAAATAATTATATTAGTCATATAGTAAAATAAATTATAATTTTTTTTAATACTTAAAAATCCATTATTATATAGTAAAATAATTTTTTCTATATTGCACTTTGGTCCCTCTATTATTATTAAAAATAAATAGAGCCCTAAAATTGCATGAAAGTCTCTATATATTTTTTTAAAGAAAGTCCCTATTTATTTTTATAAAATTACATGAAAGTCCCTATTTATTTTTATAAAATTACATGAGAGTCCCTATATATCTTTTTAAAATTGCATGAAAGTCCCTATTTATTTTTATAAAATTGCATGAAAGTCCCTATATATTTTTAAAATTGCATGAAAGTCCCTATATATTTTTAACACAATTTTAGGCCAAATATTAATTTCATTCTAACACTTTTTTTATCTAAAATTCCCTAAAAATCATAACAAAAATCAAAAAATTCCCAAAAAATCATCCAAATTAATTTTCATATAAACCCATGAATTACATGTTTAAATTAACATAAACTTAACCCTAATAACACTAATTAAATTCGGAATTCATAAACAAGCACTAAAAAAATGAAAAAAAAATATTTTAATTTCTCAAATTGATTTTTTTACCCATTTAACATCAATTTTTTGTTTAAAATAATACAAACAACACCCTACTAACACTACATATACTAGGAATAAACTACACATGTAATAATCAAAGAAAAACAATAAAAAATAAGACATGAAAATTAAAGGACAAAATATGGTTGGAAAAATTACCTTATAAGCTGAAATTGAAGCTGATTTGGTGATGAATCCATGCCATATTCATTCGGATTGAAACACAAATAAAAAAAATGATTAGAAATAAAAATTGGAAAAAAAAAAGCTTAAGAAATGGTTGAAAATGGAATGAAATAAGATTGTGGTTTGGATTTCATTACCTTTAATGAAGATTTGATGATGATTTGCTGCTTGAATCGGCCTCTTGGAATGATAGTAAGAAGATATCTCATTTTTTTTATGCTTTGTATAAGGAATGAAGGTGAATAGTGAGCTATCGGTGTAGATATAGGGTTTTCTTCGACTACTTCAAGTAGTCGCTAGATATAAGGAATATAGTCGCCAGATTCTTGATTACTTACACGTGTTTGTATGTTGACCACGTCAACATGTCTTTGGCGACTACTATGTAGTCGCTAGACCTCAATCTAAAACGCGTGTCCTTTCGTGGGCGGGAAAATGGACCGCCATGGAGTAATGGGAAATTAATTCGACGTTTCGCGACTACATAGTAGTCGTTAGAGGTTACAAGTAGTCGCTAGAGGTTTTTTTGTTTTTTTTAAATTTAACTTAATTCCATTTACAATAATCCAATATTTCAATTCACTTCCAAATAATCATTTAAATTCAATTCAATTCCAAACTATCAATAAATTCTATTTAGCTCCAAACAATCAATCGTCTGGGGTATTCATTCAACATTTAGAGTCAAAGTTGAGTGTTTGGGGTATTCAGTCAACTATTAGAGTCAAAGTTGAGTGTTTGGGGTATTCAGTCAACTATTAGAGTCAAAGTTGAGTGTTTGGGGTATTCAGTCAACTATTAGAGTCAAAGTTGAGTTTTTGGGGTACTTAGTCAATTATTTGGGTCAAAGTTGAGTGTTTGGGGTATTCAGTCAACTATTTGGGTCAAAGTTGAGTGTTTGGGGTATTCAGTCAATATTTTGAGTCAAAGTTGAGTGTTTGGGGTATTCATTCAACTATTTGGGTCAAAGTTGAGTGTTTGGGGTATTCATTCAACTATTTGGGTCAAAGTTGAGTGTTTGGGGTATTCAGTCAACATTTATAGTCAAAGTTGAGTGTTTGGGGGTATTCAGTCAACATTTATAGTCAAAGTTGAGTGTTTGGGGTATTCAGTCAACTATTACAGTCAAAGTTGAGTGTTTGGGGTATTCAGTCAACATTTAGAGTCAAATTTGAGTGTTTGGGGTATTCAGTCAACTATTTGGGTCAAATTCAACTCCAATAACCAACAAAATATTTTAATACAAATAAACCAAAATAAAAAATCACCTAATCAGTATCATATCCGCTAACAACTATAGGTTCATCATCGATATCAACCTCTATAGATTCTTCTTCATCACCGTATTCATCCGAGGTGTCATCTTCAATTTCCTCGTTTCCATCAATAACCATATCAAAAGCCAAATCAATAGAAAAATGAGCAGGGTCAATCTCGATCTCCTCGGTGGATGCCAAGTTCACCGGATCGGAAATCGTCTCGGTGTTCACTAAAGGGATAGTGACACTCGCGTCTCTAGTAGGTAGTGATTCTGCACCCCATAACTCGGGACTCCATCCATGTCTGTCATTGAGTTCCCATACTACTTTCCACCCTTTTTGTGATTTCCTTGAGTTAATCTCATCGATGTAAAATACTTTTTTTGCTTGAGTAGCTAAGATGTACGGCTCTCCTTCCCAAAAAAATTTAGACGTGTTAATAATAGTTACCCCATTCTCTGTCCTCGCGGTACTCAAGTTATACCAATTACACTTGAATAGCACAACGGAACAATCATCGTCAAATGTTACCTCTACAATCTTGACTAATTCACCGTAATATGGTTTTCCTTCATATATGGTGCATACCCTGTAATCTTGTGTCACCCTTGTTTCACCCTTTTCACGAGTAACCCATTTAACACCATTCACAACACATGAATCGTACTTATAAACCGCACCATGAGACTTACTAGCCAATGAAATCATCTCACTTGTAGCGAATGCATCACCTACTTTTCCCATGCCATAAACCTACAAGCATCAACAATTATTACAATGTTGTCTAAAATGGAATATTAATTTGGTATTTGAATGGATATATACCTTATGCATAAACCAGTATCGGAAATTTTGCCGGTGTTTCCTAACTTTATCGGCTACAGTACCCGATAGCGTGGCTTTGTGTTCTCTGCACATTTGACGATCAAATTGAATACATTTTTCATAATGAATAAACATTTAATAAATAAATTGAAAACTTACGTCATCAAATGTTGGATTTCATCGCAATTAAGTAGGATATACCAGTCGATTTGCTCCTTCTCGTTGTATTGCAAATTACCATAATCTTTTTTACCTAAAGGAATACATTGACTCTTAAATAAAGACAAATATTTAGGTTGAGCTTCGATCTCGGTATATCTACCCGGTTCATTGAACTTTGTTTTTTCTTCTTGAAGGTAACGTGATATGAAAGTCAAAGTCTCCTCTACAACGTACCCCTCGGCGATTGAACCCTCCGGCCTAGCCGGGTTTCGTATGTACTCCTTTAATTTCTTTAGATACCGCTCAAACGGGTACATCCAACGCATCTGAACCGGTCCCCCTAACAAAGCTTCGTCGTATAAGTGTATAACCAGGTGGATCATTATATCAAAAAACGCGGGAGGCAAAATCATTTCCAATCTACACATAACTTCAACCACTTTCACCTTCCCCTTTTCTAACTCTTTCCTACTCAGATTTTTATTACACACAACTCTAAACACGTTAGCTAGCCCAATAATCGCATCACTAATCGCTTTGTCTTCGAAAAGCCCTGGGATACTAGCCACGAATAGAAACTGGATCATCACGTGACAGCCGTAAGATTTCATTCCTATAATCTTGCCCAAGTCACTTTGAACATTATTTCTCAAACTTGATGCAAAGCCATCGGGAAACTTCTGTGCCTTCAACCAGTCAAGAAATACTTTCCGCTTTTCCGTTGATAACGTATAATTTGCTCGATTCAGTAATTGTTTACCCTTTCTCGATGTCAACCACAATTCTTTTCTGATGTTCATTTTATCAAGATCCATTCTCTCTTTCACGTTGTCTTTGTTAAGTTTCCCATCAAGACCTATAACTGTTCCGAGAAGAGCATCACACACATTTTTCTCGCAATGCATGATATCAATGTTATGTTTCAACGAATTTTTGGACCAATAAGGTAAACGATAAAAGATACTCTTTTTCTTCCAATTGAATAGACGTGGTCCAGTTTGCCTCACAATATTTCCCCCAAAATCCTTGTGTTTACCGGGAAGGACAATGGGAAGCCCATCTAATTGTGTCTGAATATCGGCAGGTCTATATTTCTTCGGTGGGCCCCTATGATTGGATTTCTTGTACAAAACACTTTCGCTTCTAAATCGATGGCCGATAGGTAACCAACGTCTATGGTCGAAGTAAGCAACCCCTTTCTTCACACTCAATGACGGAGTAGAATCCATGCATTCTGGACAAGCTTTGTAACCTTGACCTGACCATCCCGAGGTGTATGACCTAGCGGGGAAATCGTTAGTCGTAGACAACAAACAAACCTTCATCGCAAACTCTTCCTTATTGTGGGCATCATACGTAATAATCCCTTTATCCCACAACTCGTCCAACTCATCTATAACAGGTCGAAATAAGACGTCCATGTCCTTGCCGGGTGAACGGGGTCCCGGAATCAACAAACAAAGTTGGAATGTCGTCTCCTTCATATAATCCCACGGTGGTAAGTTGTAGACGGACAATATAACCGGCCACATGCTGTACGAGTTGTTCTGCATAGAGAAAGGGAAAAAGCCATCGATACCCAAACCCAAGAAGACATTCCGAGGTTCACTAGCAAACTGAGGATGTAACTGAACAAATCTCTTCCAACTATCGCCGTCAACCGGATGACGCAACAAATCTGGATATGTACTCTTCCCTGTTCGGTTCCAGATCATATTTTCGGCAGTGTGTCTCGAAGCATAAAGTCGCTGCAGCCTAGGGGCAATCGGGATATATCGGAGTTTCTTATGCGCTACTTTCAGACCCTTCTTCGGGTCCTATCTGGATTCACTACATACTGGACACTTTTCGAGGGAGGCATTATCCTTGTAAAATAAAGTACAATCGTTCACGCAAACATCGATGGTATTGTAACCCATACCTAAACTTTTTAACTTTTTGTTGCATGCCTCGTATGACTCGGGCAAGGTATGAGGTTTGGGCAACACACGGCGCAGAAGATCAAGCAGCTCGGCGAAAGACGTGTTAGTCCACTTGTTCCTCACCTTCACGTGCATTAGATTCGCAATGAAATTTAATGAACTCATTACTGCACAACAAGGGTATAACTCAGTCTCTGATTTGGAAAACATCGTTTCGAATTCGCCACATGCTGAATTGTTCGAGTCTGTCATCTCGGTGTCACCGGAATGACCACCACCCTCATAATTAGGTCTCAAATCTTCGTAGACATTCAACATTTCATTTTCTTCATATCGAGTCTCGAGAATATCATCGAACTCACCATACTTTGTCCAAATCTCATACGTCTCCAAAAACCCAAACTGTAAAAGATGTGACCTAACTTTGACCACTGTATACCGACGATAATTCGAACAATCATTACACTAACAAAAATTTGTTTCTTCATCAGGAGGTTTATTTTTTTGAGCAAAAACGAGGAATGCTTCTATCCCCTTAATAAATTCACGCGAAACTTTATGAGCAGTACCAATCCAACTTTTATCAATACCCGAAGCCATAGTCAACTACTCCAATATAAAAGAATACAACATAAATGTCTCATAAATAAAATGAAAAAAAATTATTACATCACCAAATAAATACATAAAAATAAAATAAAAAAAATTATTACATCACCAATTACATGCATGAATATAAAATGAAAAAAATTATTACATAACCAATTAAATAAATAAATATAAAATGAAAAAAATTATTACATCACCAATTAAATAAATAAATATAAAATTAAAAGCACACAAAATATTACATCACCAAATAAATGCATAAATATAAAATTTAGAGTATAGAAAATATAACATCACAATATAAATACATAAATATAAAATTAAAAGCATATAAAATATAACATCACTAAATAAATATATATCCTATTTATGCATTTATGTCGCATACAATAATATATCATATATATATATATATATATGTACATATATATTTACAAGTCACATAAAATTATAAGATGATTAGAGATATATACATAGTGATACTATATATTTAGCATTAACTATACAATTGTAATCAAATAAGAAAAAGATGAAAAAGATACCTACTTTTGGGCAAATTTGGAAGGAAAAATTGATAATTGAGGAGGTCCCACGTTGTTGTTTGACCCGGGAAAGCTTTTCCACGTGTTGAAATACCTAATAAGTGATACTATTTACCATTAACTTCACAATTGCATGAAAGTAAATGAAATTTGAAAGAGTTTTATGGAACAAAAAATACCTACTTTTGGACAAATTTGGAAGGAAAAATTGATAATTGAGGAGATCCCACGTTGTTGTTTGACCCGGAAAAGCTTTTCCACGTGTTGAAATACCTAATAAGTGATACTATTTACCATTAACTACACAATTGCATGAAAGTAAATGAAATTTGAAAGAGTTTTATGGAACAAAAAATACCTACTTTTGGGCAAATTTGGAAGGAAAAAGTGATAATTGAGGCGGTCCCACGTTGATGAATGACCCGGGCAAGCTTTTCCAAGTCTTGAAATAATTTTTGATGATGAATTGTGGAAAAAATTGGGAGAGTTTTGAGAGAAAGAAAGAGAAATTATAAAATAATGGTGTTTTGAGTATCCCAATTCGCAACTTGTTGTCATAAATACGCTACCACTACTAGCGACTACACGAGTAGTCGCCAAAGACTAAAACGTAGTCGTTAGTAAGAACTTCCAACGACTACATAAAGTAGTCGTTAAATACTCTAACATCTAGCAACTACACGTTGGCGGCGGGAAATTAATTAAAAAATACTAAAAATTACTCGCGACTACTTACTACTCAATAACGACTACATAAAGTAGTCGTTAATAACAAAAATTACTAACGACTACTTTGTAGTCGAGAAACGTACCACGTAGTCGTTAAAAATATGTAGTCGCTAGTGATGCTTATCTTTAGCGACTACATTGTGTAGTCGCAAAAAGTTTAGTCGCTAGAAGCTCGCGCTGTAGTAGTGATTGGAGTTGGCTTTCCCAAGATACTAAACAACCATTTAAATCCCTCTCCTTGAACATCTCTCTCCCTAAATAAGTCTCAAAACCTTTTGTATCTTCATTTCTTGACTCTCTTTTATTCTTCTTATTAGTCTTTTCTCTATCTGTCGTCTACTTTCTTGATTTGCATGTCCTCCTGCTTACATTGTTTGCCATTGCATGTGAAGTTTTTTCAACCAGACTTCATTTTATTAGAATTAAATGGCCACCCACGATAGACATGCTCTTCTCCTCATACCTATTAAATAAAACAAAATAAGAACCTTAGCGGTCATTGATTAGGGGTTGAAAACGAGAATTGTGGATAATTTGAAGGAAGAAACAGCCATCATTCTCCGTGTTATAGGTGATGTCAAAGTCTTCATAGTTGGTTTTCGCAAACACATCGCAGATAAATAGGGCATTTAAGACCTTTTTTCCTTAGGGAGATTTACAAAAATAGCTTGATATATTTGATGAAAAAGAGTTTAATCGTCTTTGGGAGTTGAAACCCCGTATGTTTTTACAGATGCATGTGAGCGTGTGGAAGTGGCCTCAACTCCTTCTTTTTCATGATATATCGCTTGACTTCACCTTCATTTGGGTTCAAGCTAAGGGACTTGCCTTTATCCAGAATAATATCAACTCCATATGGCGCTTAAAATTTGTTTCCTGTAGTCTGGAGATTGAAGCAATTTATTTTTCTAAAGTCACAACAGAGGATGTTAAAATTATTCGTTTGCGTGTGAAGGTGAACATCAAACAACCCTTACCTACAGGTACTTACCTTCTTCGGGAGGAAGGAGCGGGGTGGATCGTGTTCCAGATTCCAGTATGAAAATGTAGGAGCTCTCTGTTTTAACTGTGTTTGCATGGGACATAGGTATGGTGAATGTGATACACCGGGCTTAGAAACAATGAAGACGTGAACAAAATAAGAATCTCTACCTAGAAGTACAAAACATAGCCAAATTCCCGTCTATCAATCCCATATATGGTCTTAAAAATAATTTAGCAGATGAGTTCACTAGGATTGCTACTAAATATAGTCGGGGCAGGGATAAGAATCGTGATGCTGAGGGAATTAGTAGAAGCACGGGATTTTTTCAGACAGACGTTGATTTGGGAGGGTACAACTATACCAACAACTTCTGAGGATGGAAAATAACAGAGAATCGTGATCAGAGGTTTGAAGGCCAAGGTGATCATAGTGCTAAAAAAAACTTAGTTTCCCCAATGAGACAAACTAGTGATGGCAACCAACAATAAGTCTAAAAGATTGGAGGTGTTTAAACATATCAAGAACGGAGCAGATGCAAAAAGAAACGCGAGCAGTAAGGGTAGCTAATTCACAGTCACTAATGGTAAGGTGGATTTGTTTGGTAAGGATTTGATGCCTAATGTATTAATCTCAAACCAAAGTAAGGAATTCAATCCTGCTGCTAATAAGGGCAAAGCTAGGTTGGAGAAAATTGAGGATCTCTCTTCAAGTGGTGATAGTCTCTCGGAGAAACAAAAAGTGATAAAACAAAGAAGAGAATTTATAGAAAAAGTCAGTGGTAAACCTAACACCAAGAACAATTTCAAAAAAAATTGCTAATTTCAAAAGTCTTAAGGTTGTTGATGGAAGCGAACATCACATTCTTTGGCTAGGTTTAAACCAGAGTGTCTGACTTTTGTGAAACCATGATGAGATAGGTGGACTCTCTGGATACCACTAGGTTGTTTAATTTTGATAATATTTTGTGTTTGACCTCTCTGGATCTGCATTTTACTCTGGGGTTTTTTGGTTTTGTGATATGCCTTTTTTAGTCTCAAAGTGTCCTTTTGTTGCCAGCCTTATATTGTTATGCATATAGATGAAAATTTTGTTTTCGGATTTTTTTTATTTGTATTCTTGCCCCTAACAATTTTGAAGACAGGTTAAAAGTTTGGGATGAAATATCAAAGTAAAGTAACAACATAACGGAACCGTGGATCGTTATGGGAGATTTTAATGATTTGCTTAACATAAATGAGAAATATAGTACAAACCAGGTTAATATGAATCATCTGACTGAAATTAAAACCTTTACTATCAATAATTCTTTAATGGAAATTAATTCTTCTGCTTTTTTCTTACTAGTCTAACAGAAGAACGAGCAAAGATATTGTAAAAATCAAATTCGATAGAGATTTGGCAACTTATAGATGGATGCAAAGATTTCCTAAAGTCCAAGTATTTATTACATTAGCAATAGGTTTCAATCACACACCCCTAATTTTACATCATAACTTTACAAAGAGACAAGGAACATGACAATTTAAGTTTGAATCATTTTGGCTGGATAATGGTGAGTGTAAAGATATTGTTAGTAAAGCTTTGGGTAAACCAGGACTGAGCCATCACTACTCAACTTCAAAAAAAAATTAACGATACGTCGATACAATACGTGAGTTGAATAAGTGAGTAAAGTAGTGTTTAAAAATCATGAAGTCCAAATTAAATTATTACAAAGGAGACTTATGGAAATTACAAATTCAGAGCCGACGCTGACCTTATAATTAGAAGAAGCTAACATCAAATTTCATATTAAATTTTAGTACAAATGCGGAAAAAAAATTCTAGGCGGATATATCATGCCAAATCTTCCTTAACTTTGGAGACAAAAATACTTATCAATCATTCAAAGACGAAGCTATAACAAAATCAACAGAATCAAGAGTAATTTGGGTGAATGGAAAAAAGATGCAGAAGAAGTTAAAAAATGTTTCCAAGATTATTACAAATCTCTTTTTAACGATTAGGTTTCTTCTTTTGGACATATGGAAATTGCTACACAGTACATTATTCCAAAATTTATCGATAAAATGAATTATATGCTTACTCCTTCCTTAGAGGAAGTGGAGAGGGACATTCTAGGCCTCTCACCGTCTAAAGCTCCTGAACTTGGTGGATTAAGTGGTAAATTTTACAAGAATTTCAAGATATAGTTAAAAATGATGTGTTTCTTATGGTGTAGGATTTTTTCAACAATAATATATCTCTCGAAAAGATAAATGATACCCTAATTACATTAATTCCCTAAGGTGATATCCTGGAGAATTTGAGAGATTATAGACCTATTTCTTGTGTAAATTTTGGTTACAAAATTATTGCTGAATTATTATCTAATAGACTTCAGGAATCATGGATATTATTGTCTCACCTACCCAACCAACTCTTATTAAAGGAAGAGTCATCCAAGACAACATTATTATCGCCCAAGAAATCTTTCTTTATGAGTCGTAAAAGGAAAAATCATAAAACCATGGCATCCATCAAGATAGATATGGAAAAAGCTTATGATCGGGTACGTTGAAAATTTATTTTAATCGTTTTAAATAACTTAGGATTTTGCGAGAAATGTATTACGTGGGTCAAAAACTGCATATATACGGTCTCTTTTCAAATAACATGAATGGGGAGATAATGGAAAGTTTTTCTCAGGGTAGAGAGGTCTTAGGCAAGGGGACCCTTTATCCCCTTTTTTTTATTATGACAGAATCTCCCATTAGTTTAATCGATAATTATGTTCTTCAAAACCACATCCAAGGTATTCATATCAATAAAAAAAAATGTCCTACTATTTTCGGTTTACTTTTTGCATATGACTCTTTATTCTTTTTAACAATATATAATACAGATATTTAAGCAATCAAGAATTGTCTTAAAGAATATTGTGATAGATCAGGGCAAAGTTGAAAAATCTGCTATTTTCTTTAGTAAAGAAACACCTTAAGATAAGCGAGACATGATAGTTTCAGAAATTAACATCAAATAAACCAATGATCTTAGAAACTACCTTGGGATACCTTTATGTCATAAAAGGTCAAAAGTCGAATCTTAGGAATGGATAGCTGAAAAACTTTTTAAGAATAAACAAGGATGGAAAGCGAAATTACTCTCTGAAGTCGGCAAAGAAATTCTTATCAAAGTTGTCTTACAAGCTATACCTAACAATTTTATGTACATTTTCTCTTACCCTATTTCCTTTTGTAATAAACTTATTTCAACGATTTCTAATTTATGGTGGAAATCTGGTGAAATAAATAGGACCCACTGGATGGCTTGGGAAAAAATATATAGAAAATTTACTTGGAGGTATCGGTTTTAGAGATTTTAAAATAATGAATACAACACTCGTTGCAGCATCAGTATGGAGGATAATGACAAATCCATCAACACTAGCATCTAGAGTACTTAAAGTTAATTATTTTCCTAATAAAAATTTATAAAAGTTAAATTACGTCAAAGTAGAACCTGGAGTTGGGCCAGTATTAAGAAAGGTAGGGACCTTATTTAAAAAAATATGAAATTTATTAAGTTGGGAATGGTTAGGAAAGAAATATTTGGGATGATAAATGGATCAAGACTGGTTGTGAAATTGAGAAACCCCTTAATTTCAATATTAACAAGGTTAATAAATTATGAAAAAACAATACTAATAAATGGGATGACGAAGTGCTGGATAATATTCTGTTAAACCAATCATTCCTGATATTTTAAGAATCCATATTGTTAACACTGATATGAAAGATAAATTAATTTGGCATTTTTCTAAAGATGGTAAGTACAACACGAAAAAAGGTACAAAATCCTTTCTGATGATTATACTTTCCATCAACCTCAATCTACCAAGATACCAAAAAATATTAATTACAGCCTTTGGAAAACTATTTGGGACTCCAATATCCCAAACAAAAAAGATTTTTTATTAGGAAGGCATGTAACAACGTCATTCCTATAAAACAAATTTTATATAAAATAAAGTGTGCGGATTCTAACAATTTCTTATGGTGTCAGACATCATCGAATATGTGGAAATCTTCTTATTTATTGTAAAGTTAGTCAAGCAATTTGGGCAAGATCAACTTTTTAGATCAAAGTAGATACGAATCATCTCAATGATATTTTGGATGAGATTTTTTGTATGAAATTGACTTAACTGGTCTTCGAGTGTATAAGTCATGAAACCGGAAAAAATCAATAAACTAAAAGGTGGGATATATCATTTGTTGACATTCTGACGCTCAAATTTATAACTTATATTGAATGAGAGTTTCCTCGAGAAGGTAAGTTGTAATCTCATTCGAGTAAAGTCACCTTGTGTCATGGTATATGTTATATTTTCAGTCAATATATTGGTAAAGTCAATATGCTGATGTGGAGGCTTATGTGGACAATTACTTAAGCTGATGGTGTGTGGTATGCGTGGCTTATTATTCACCCTTGATCAAATAACATATTGGATGGTCCAGATGATGTCTCATCTTTTGTCTCATATATATACCCCTCTTTCACGAGTGGGTCTTCTCTCTCTTCTCTTCACTTCGTTTCGACGCCTCTCCTCTCTCATTTCTCTCAGCAACTAAAACCTAGGGTTTTGTAATATTGTTGAATCTATACTATAAAGATCAACAATTAGAATAGTGAAATCAAGCATCTAGCTTGATTGATTGAGTAGTATTTCTCGATTGGTAGATTAGGGTTTCTTATTGAAGCCTTAGATTGTTCTATTCTGGATTTGTGTTGTAAGATTGATACTGAGGCTGTAACCGTGTTCTTTAGTGTGTGAAGTATCTTCTGAAGAAGGGCTTCAACGTGGAGGTAGGCATATTTGTGCTGAACCACGATAAATCTTGTGTTCTTTCTTTTTCGCTGCTATTTTCTTTTGATCTTGTTTTCTGGGTTTGGAAACTTGTTTGGCCTCAAACGAAAACTATTTTCTAAGTGATTTTATACAACAGTGGTATCAGAGCTGAATCGATTCTTTGTTAAAATCGTTTTCGAAAAGTTTTGTCGGTTTAATAGATCGGTGAACTGTTTGTTTGGCTTCTTAAAATCTTCTAAAATCTATTCAACAATAAAAGTTGGTGTTCTTTTATTGTTCATTCACGGATCTTAAATTTTTTAGGGTTTTCATCAAAATCGAATCCTAGAATTATTTTTCTAGGGTTTGTGATTTAATTTCTAACCCTAATATTTGATTGCCTTGTGTTGTGTATCTTTTTCTGATATATAGGTATTAATAAATGGCAACTACAAGGCTAGAAGTTTCTGTGTTCGATGGTAAGGGTGATTTTGGAGTATAGAAAAAGAAAATGCGAGTCTTATTATCGCATAATAAGGTGTTAGCAGCTCTTGAACCTAACATGGATCATTGGTCAGAAGATGCTCGAAAGAGAGTAAATGAAATTAATGAAGAGGCCTATAATATTCTCTTCTTAAACCTCTCTGACAATGTAATTCGAAAGGTAGATGGTGCTGAGACTGCTCTTGAACTTTGGGGTAAACTCGAAACTTTATATTCTGTTCAATCTGCCCCTAATCTTGCTTTCCTTAAGGGAAATCTATTTTCTTATAAGATGGATTCTGCTAAAACAATTGATGAAAATGTTGATGAATTCTTGAAACTTAATCTTGTGTTAAAAGGTTCTGATATGGCCCTAGATGAGACTAGTAAAATCATGATCCTATTAAATTCTATACCTGATTCATATCAAGTAGTTAAAGATGCCTTTCAATACTCTTCTGTGATGCCTACATTTGATCAAATTGTTGCTTCTTTGAAAACTAGGGAACTTGAATTGAAAAACTTAAAAAGAGTTGGTAACAATCTGTTTGTGAAATATAAAGTTGACCCCCCTGAGCAAAATAGACCTAATAAGTTCAAGAAAAAGAACAAAAGAAATAAAAACAAATCTGAAACAAGAAAGTGTTATCATTGTGGTAAGCCTGGTCATATTAAAAAGAATTGTTATGCCCTTAAGAATAAGAACAATGCTACACTTGAGACTAATCTAGCCTGTATGCCCCCTAAACATGATGATACTTGTGAAGTGTTAAATGTATCTGATATTACTTGTAAGACTAGCTGGATATTAGATTCTGGATGTACTTTTCATATGAGCCCCAATAAAGAATGGTTCTATAACTTGAAATTTACCACTTCTGAAACTGTTTATATGGGTAACAATAATACTTGCCAAGTTGCTGGTATAGGTAGCATTGATTTGAGGCTTAATAATGGTAATGTGGTAACCCTCACTAATGTGAGATGGATACCTGACCTAAAAAGGAACTTAATATCCTTAGGAATGTTAGATGATCTTGGTTGTGTTTATAATGTATGCAATGGTGTTTTAAATGTCCATAAGAATGAAAAACTTGTCCTGTGTGGAAAGAAAGTTTCTGGTTTATATGTTCTTGATGGTATATGTGTATTATCTGACTCTAACAATGTTGAAACAAGTGTTGAAAGTGCAGCTACACTCAAGTGGCACCTCAGGTTAGGACACATGAGTCAATTAGGACTAAATGTGTTGAGTAAAGAAGGAATGTTTGGTAAGGATTCTATTACTTCTTTAAATTTCTGTGAACCTTGTGTTTTAGCTAAACAACATAGAATGAAGTTTAAAACTGGTGTTCATTTATCTACTTGTATTCTTGAATATATTCATGCTGATTTGTGGGGCCCTGAGAAGCATGAAACACATGGTGGGAAAAGATATTTTTTGTCCTTAGTTGATGACTATTCTAGGAGAGTCTGGACTTTTCTTTTAAAGAATAAAAGTGATACTTTTAGTGTAATAAAAGATTGGATTGTTTTAAATGAGAATCAAACTGGAAAATCTATTAAAACTCTTAGAACTGATAATGGATTAGAGTTTTGCAATGATGATATGGATAATTTGTGTAAATTGCGAGGTATTATGAGGCATAGAACTGTAAGGAAAACCCCACAACAAAATGGGGTTGCTGAGCGCATGAATAGGACTTTACTTGAAAAAATTAGGTGTTTATTGTTTACTTCTGGCTTGTCTAAATCTTTTTGGGGTGAGGCACTTTATACTGCAACCTATTTAATAAATAGAAGTCCTAATAGATCATTAGATATGAAATGTCCTATGGAGTTATGGAACAATAAGAAACCTGACCTTTCTGAACTAAGAATCTTTGGCTGTGCTGCTTATGCTCATAATAGAGAGGGTAAATTAGACCCTAGATCCATAAAATATGTATTTCTTGGTTATCAGTCTATGCATGGTACTAAAGGTTATAGGTTATGCGATAAAAATGCTAATGGCATTAAAATTTTGATTAGTAGAGATGTTGTCTTTGATGAAACTAATTTTCCTTGCAAGAAAAGTGTTGTGATTTCAGGTGATGAACAAGTTGAACCTGAAGCATCTTCTACTGGTACTGAGATTGAGGTGGAGCCCCTTCAAACTGGAAATGATGAGGCTACCTCTGATCCAGTCACTGAAGAAGAGACTGAGGACACTCAGCCATCTGAGCAGCCAGGTAATTCTGAGCCACACTTAGAGACTGAGACACCTCAGGAGTCCCTTCAAGAAAGTCTTGCAAATTATCAATTAACAAGAGATAGAGAAAAAAGAGACCCAAAACCTTCTACAAGGTACTCTTATGTTGAACTGGTATTTACTGCTCTAATTGCAGCTACTGAGGTAACAAACACTGAACCTGAAACTTATATTGATGTGTTAAAGTCTAAAGATAAGGTTAAGTGGTTAAATGCTATGAAATAGGAAATGAATTCCTTACTTGTTAATAATACTTGGACCTTAGTTAAAAAAACCCTGACCAAAAAATAATTGAGTGTAGATGGTTATATAAGTTGAAAGAGGGAGTTTCTGAGACTGAACCACCTAGATATAAGGCTAGACTTGTTGCCAAAGGTTATACTCAGAGGGAAGGAATAGACTTTCATGAAATTTTTGCTCCAGTTGTAAAATTTAAAACAATTAGGACTATGTTAGCTTATGTGGCCTGTTATGATATAGAATTGGAACAACTTGATGTAAAAACTGCTTTTTTGCATGGTGAACTTGAAGAAAAATTGTACATGAAACAGCCTGAAGGTTTCATTGATTCTAAACATCCTGATCATGTTTGCTTGCTTAAAAAATCCTTATATGGCCTTAAGAAATCTCCTAGGCAGTGGTACAAAAGATTTGATACTTTTGTTTTGAGTTTAGGTTTTAAAAGAAGTGAATATGATAACTGCCTTTACTTTAAAATATTATCTGATGATATGATATTCTTGTTGTTATATGTTGATAACATGTTATTGATTAGTAACTCATTGCAGAGTATAAATAAATTGAAATCTAATCTGAGTTCTGAGTTTGATATGAAGGATTTAGGAAAAGCTAAGAAACTTTTGGGTATGATCATTGAAAGGAATAGAAAAGAATGCAGTCTGAGATTGCATCAAAAGCCTTATTTGGAAAAGCTGGTTGAGAAGTTTGGTAACTTGAACTGTAAAAGGGTTGAAATGCCTTTGGCAGACCACTTTATCTTAAGTAAAAGTCAATGTCCCAAAGATATTTCTGAGAAAGTTAAGATGAGCTATATACCTTACTCAAATGTGATTGGCTCTATAATGTATGATATGATCAGTACAAGGCCTGATCTATCCTATGCTATATCCTTACTCAGTAGGTTCATGTCAAATCCAGGTCCTGAACATTGGACTGCTTTAAAATGAAAGGTTTCATATATCAGTAGTACTTTGAATGTGGGATTGAGTTATGGTCAGTTTAAAGTTCCATTTGAACTATGTGGTTTTGTAGATGCTGATTTTGCTAGTGATATGGATAGTAGAAAATCTACTACTTCTTACTGTTTCTTACTTGGGAAAAATTGTATTACTTGGAAGTCTCAATTACAACCTTTAGTGGCTCTATCAACAACTGAGTCAGAATATGTTGCCATTTGTGACTGTTTCAAGGAGGCTATTTGGTTACAAGGGTTAACTAATGAGTTACAGTTGACTAAGTCAACTGCTACAATTTTTAGTGACAGTCAAAGTGCTATACATTTGAGTAAGAATCCTGTGTACCATGAAAGAACAAAACATGTTGATGTAAAGTTTCATTTTATCAGAACCTGGTTGATATCTGAGAGAATTAAACTTGTGAAAATTGGTACTGAGGACAATCCAGCTGATATGGGAACAAAAGTAGTAACTGTTAGCAAATTTAAGCATTGCTTGAGTTTGTTGAACATTGAATGAGCTTTTATATTCCTTAATTATGTTAAGTTATTTACTAACTCGTGGTTTTAGTAAATTATTGCAGGTCTTTGAAGCAACCATTCGATGCTTTGCACACTGAACACTTGGAAGACAGCTGATGATGAAGAAGTTGCAGAAAATTGACTTTAAGGTGGAGATTGTTATATTTTCAGTCAATATATTGGTAAAGTCAATATGCTGATATGGAGGCTTATGTGGACAATTACTTAAGCTGATGGTGTGTGGTATGCGTGGCTTATTATTCACCCTTGATCAAATAACATATTGGATGGTCCAGATGATGTCTCATCTTTTGTCTCATATATATACCCCTCTTTCACGAGTGGGTCTTCTCTCTCTTCTCTTCACTTCGTTTCGACGCCTCTCCTCTCTCATTTCTCTCAGCAACTAAAACCTAGGGTTTTGTAATATTGTTGAATCTATACTATAAAGATCAACAATTAGAATAGTTAAATCAAGCATCTGGCTTGATTGATTGAGTAGTATTTCTCGATTGGTAGATTAGGGTTTCTTATTGAAGCCTTAGATTGTTCTATTCTGGATTTGTGTTGTAAGATTGATACTGAGGCTGTAACCGTGTTCTTTAGTGTGTGAAGTATCTTCTGAAGAAGGGCTTCAACGTGGATGTAGGCATATTTGTGCTGAACCACGATAAATCTTGTGTTCTTTCTTTTTCGCTGCTATTTTCTTTTGATCTTGTTTTCTGGGTTTGGAAACTTGTTTGGCCTCAAACGAAAACTATTTTCTAAGTGATTTTATACAACAGTATATGATGTTTTAAATGCAATGTGGTGATTAATCAATTTCACATAATTTAGCTTTAGAAATGTTTGGTGTATATGTGAAAATGGTATAAGTGGGATATATAAAATTCAAGGAGACAAATAGACAAGGATAAGAATCCAACCATTGGGTAGTTGTCTTCATTTACCGTTTCTCAAATACTCACATAATCACTCACCATGTGAAAGCATCGAGTCACCATCCTATTCAACTATGTCTTCGCTGATAAGTAAAAAATATCCCTGACCATGAGATACGAGTAGATTCCCAAAATATTAGCCATATTACACTTCGACCCACCAAGAACAGCATACCCAACAGACGGTCACCGTGGCACCCACGGTGTGTCAGCTGCTTACCCAAAATAGGTGATACAGTGGTTATAAATGACTTAATAACAATTACCCACGAGATTCCCGCAATAGTCATTGTATCAAGTATGATATATTACAAGAGGGAATGATATTAGTCATAGATACATTCTCAAAAACAGTTGCACATAAGGGGAAATTTGGAAATCAACCAAGATTTACTCCATAATCACCTCAATAAAATGATGCATGCTAGGAATAGATTTATATAGCTACAAGGAAACTCAACGAAGTTAGTATAAATAATTCCTAAATCCACCCGATTATAGTACACAATATTTCTATGAAAGTACAATTACACCTTTATCTTTTGTTCGCCCATTACCCTAACTTGAGTTTCGAAATATTATCGGGAGCACCACGTCCATGTGGTCCATAATTATGTTGCAGGTTAAACACTCAGAGTATAGGAAGTATTGATGTCTCCCTATTTGTTCTAATTGTTAGCCCTTTGGAGACATCCTTTTAGGTGAATAAATGACTTATTTGATAGATTTTTAGGCTTATTTGATCATATTGAACTTTCTTCCCTTGGAAATTAACTATTTGCAGATTCTGAGCTTTTGTGCGTAAATTTGACTATTTTTAGTGCAAAGTTAATAGGTTCTTGAATTTCATGAAAGACCAATTTAAGGAGGAGAAGTGAGAACTATTAGGGTATTTTAGTGTGTTAGGAAATACTTTGACTCGAGTTTCTATTTTTATAGTGCACTTTCCTATTTCTATTTCTTGATTTCTTGATTTATTCTTTTTAAAGCATATGCGGTTTAATTATTTATTTATTGTGAAGCTTTAAAAGATATATGGTAATTACTTAGATACCAAGTCGAGATAAAGAAGTAAAGGAAAGAGATTTACATGGAAATAAGAAGATTTAGGAAGGATATATGCAAAGAAGGAAAAGATAAAGCTGCCTTATGAATCTGAAATTCCAGCCACGTTTCGAAGACGAGTCCATAACTAAAGATTGGCTAGGAATCTGGAAGAGTGGTCTGCACCAATAGAAATTTCCGAGACAAGAGGTTTCATATATTGGAACTCCTCAAACGGATAAGTATTGAATGAGATATGACCAAATCAAATCAGCAGCAGAGTCTTACCTTTCCTAGAATTTACGGATTTGAGAGTTCTTAAATTGTCTTCCACGCCAAGTAAATTCGACCTAGGGTTCCCTAACACCTATAAATACACCCCTTAGCCTCCTCTTTTCACACACTTCAAAAAATTACACAAGAGGCTTAAGGTTTTCAAGTCAGAGCAAGAAGTCAAGGAGAAGCTAGTGCTGGAGGAATTATGTTATTCCATCAGCAGTCATCCTACCCTTTAGGTTATCAATTTATCTTGTGTATTTGAACATGAATTCCTTTTATTTAATGTTAGTATTTAATTTTCTTATGAGCTAAATTTCTTTATACTTGAGATTCGCATTAAAAGGATGAACCTTAATTAATTAATCTATGTTTTGAATTTAGGATTGTTTAGGTTTAAACTGAATTGAGTTTTATATATTGGATATTACATTGTTTTCATTACTAATTCTTTTAGGAACAACTAGAGTTAGCTGTTAGTATTTGGGCTATTCACTTTAGTGGCGAAGTGATCATCCGACAAAGGGTGTTTGAATACAGAACTAGGTAATACCCGTGTAATGTCCGTTATTGACGGACAGGCTTAACTAATTACATAGCCAAAGAGGTAAAATCCTATCATCCGAAGAGGCATATTCAACCATACAGGTGTTTATGATACTTTAGGATAGCTCCTAGGTCCACCTGACAGGGGGCTAGGAGATATTAGAGTCCCGACTAATATTATAATTCCAATTCTACCCTTAAACATAGCATAGATTATATTGAGTAAGTGGATTCCTTGCGAGACTCAAGTATCTCTCTTATCTGAAGTTAGTCGTTTATTTTCTTTATTCCCTTTCTGTTTATTTAATTTTTAGTCTTTATTTTATTCGCATCTTTAATTTACAAAAACCAAACAAAAATTCTTATCTTCTATTATGTTTAGCAATTACTCTTACTATTTGATTAATATTTGGGTTGAACCTAATCCGTCCCTGAGAACGAACTTGATTATCATATATTACTTGGGACAACCGTACACTTGCGGTTAAGTGGTTCCTCTTTATTTATCGCTTTATTTTATAACACCCTAGGACCCACCAAGTATCTAAAAGGATTAAGGAAAACAACGAATTCACTCGAGAAAGTTATTCTTACTAATAGTAGTATATTGTGCTCTATCATTTATCAATGCATGTGGGAATCGCCTAGGTTTTCACCCAAGCCTAATAAAAAACCACGAGAGAAATGTCATGAGGGGTAGAGGAAGAGGTCAGCAGAAAGTATGTCGTAGCGTTCGTGGGCTAGGCCCATGACATTCTCTTGGCTAGAAGGATGAACATGGCCTTGTCACGAGTTAGTGACAAAACTGGAGAAACAAACATATCAAGGTGAAATGACCAGATTAGGGGCTTAATTGTGTGACCGAGATGCTCGTCGACCAACCTTCCACACCACCTATTCACACCCCAAAAAAATTTTAGGAGATGATACTACATATCTATAAGATCCTTAAATATAGAGAGGCATGCCAGTGGATATCTCTATTCCCCCGTTGGATGAATGTTCCAAATTAAATGAGGGTCAAGATTCAGAGAAAGAGTAGAGATAATGCCTCCTTACCCTTTCTCTTGTTCTATATCTCGGGTTTATATGCCCATGGCAATGACTTTCCACTAAACAAGTACAAATATAAAAGATAAATATAGTCATTATAATTAATAACATGAGAACTTGATGCAAATGGTGATCATAAATGATGACATAGTATAAGGTCATTTGATGTTTTGAGTGCAAGGACACGTCAGGTTGTAAGGATGACAGCGTGCATGTGGTAGGTCGTATTTCTGGATACTCACATTATAAAGCTTCATGACCAAGTAATCATTCTTTGGCATTTTTATTACATAGGGTCTCGGTGGAGGTTGATCATAATAGTAGGCGGCATTCCTACAGTCACTAGAGTAGTCCTCTCCTTGGTCAAACTCATATGTACATATGGATATGTATATAAGGGACTTACAAGGATTACTTTACTAGTTTAAAAGTATCTTGTAACTATTAAGGATCAAATACTCTCAATATTGAGTGTGTATAGACGTGTTGATTAAATTAAGTGTATATTCTTTCACATAATGTATTTGTGGGACAATCACAACCCTATATCTCTTGTGTGTTGGATATTACCACTTGACTGGTCAGGTCGTGTACACGCAAGAAAGTATCTAGGATAAAATCCACGTGATATTAGGTTTGTACAGATTAACCTAACCCTAGTAAGGTAATAAATGGTGTAGCATATTATGATGTTATTGATTTAAAACCAGTGTTGGAGATTAGAAGGTTGAATAGGACAAAGTGTGTTTACCAGTTAAAGAAGGTGGTATGTGGCTTAAAAACATTGAAGTACGAAACAAAGTAGACATTAGCAAACTACTTTGGACATGTATACTAAAATAAACTCATTATTTTATCACACCCTACCAGCCACCACAACCCCAAATGCATATTTGTAGGAAAACGGTTTGGTCTTATCATATGGGGTTAATTTTTTCATAAGGAATTACTCCTTCTCCGTAAAAAATTATTGGTGTATCAGTTTTAGTATTGATGAATGTATTGTCCACTACCTTCTTACATTCACCCTACAAGCTAGAGATATTGGAATCAATCAATGCTTCACCTATATTTACCCTAGTACAATTACCTTGTTGGATGTATAAACCATGTATAATCAAAGCATACAAAGGAAAGTGGTTGGCCAAAGAAGTATGTGGAGACTGCACTTGTGGTAACTTGTTGGAATTTTGTGAACAACAAAAATTTAAGATGTTATTAAGAATGTCGTGGAACAAATAATGTGTGAATTAGGCTACCAACCCTACCCCACCCATCCACTGAGGTCTCACCCGCATTAGCACATATCCTCTTTAGAACCCACTCTTCGTATTTTACCATAATTCTAATGGGTGAGAGTTTACCAAGCTCAATGTGTAATGTGTAATACAAACCCTTTCTTGTAAATGAGGCCATTTCCATTCTAGATGTTTACAAAATTATAGAGAATCTAAAGCTTATTTTGGCACCAGAAAATCATATTTCCTAGATATAATTTTGAGCCGTAAAGACACGCCTAAATCGAGATGGGCAGCTAGGCCCCTTCTAACTAAAGTCTCTTATATGACTGGCTTAATAATAAAGTTTTTGTCACATCCCTCGTTCTAAGCATGTGATGAGAGATTTCGTTGCTAGATGTGGTTGATGGGTTTTTCTCTTCAAAAACTTGTTTTCCTATCTTTTTCATGTACTAGTGTTGGGTTATGTATGAGGCCTTTTATATTTGATACAAATTTTATGATCAATGTGTATCAGCTACAATTAACAAATAGTTGTAGATGGATAGGCCAGCCATAAATAATTATATCATATCTTCTACTCAAGATTTTTGAATCCATTGTAATTATCAAATCTTCTTTTTTTAATAGGAGTTGAGATTTACCTTAACCAAAAACTATCACATTCTGTTTTAGTTGTAAAATTTAAGGGAAAACAACATGCTACCTCCATAACACTAGGTTTTCTTTCCAATTACGAAGTCCATCTTAATCTTTACATAAAAAAAATTAAGGACATTTGAGCTGAATCCCATATATACACTATAATTAAACACTAATTTTGATTTTATATCCATTTGATTAACTAAAACTCTCTCTCTCTCTCTCTCTCTCTCTCTCTCTCTCTGAACAAAGAACTACCATCGTGTTTGGTTACACCACCACCACGTAACCTGATATATAACCATAAAACCACTATCGTGTGTCAACTACCACCACACATGTGAAACTCTATGCATGTTGTAGATCACCACCACCCTTGCTCCCCAAATGTTGGCATGAGTTTTTCTATCTTTGTTCGTCGTAAAAGATAATTGTTAAACATCACTACAGTTCTATGTGCGATGCTGGCCACACCAACACCACCCTCTGACGACATCAAAGGCACACCACCAACTTCTCTCACCGTGAAATCACATAGGCACACCATCACCCTTCTCTCCCACTCTCTTACCGTGAACTACACACACAATTTCTCCTGCAAAGAAACTTGTTTCTGGTTTATATTCAAAAAGAGCAAATCTAAAATGTTTATGGTCCATATTCTCTTAATTATTTTTTGGTTATGTATTTACTAAATAAATCCTTGAAAGTTATATCAATTTTTGTTGTTAATAATTGTTATCATGAAAATAAATTTGGAACTTTATTTTTGTTATTGTTGTTTTTATAATTATTTTGATTTTTTTTATTATAGATAAAATCGTCGTTCTCAAATTTGTTGTTTTAGAAATGTGAACTTTCGTATTGGAAAAAACAAAAATTAAAATAATCAAAAATATTCGAGAAAAAAAATTCACAAGAATTTCAAAATTAAAAAAGAAAGTTGTCCAATTAAGTTGACTAGCGTTGATCGTTAAAGTTGACCAATAAAACTGACTCGTCGTCTTTGATTAATCAAAGTTATTAACCGAAGAACGTGGTCGACAATGATGATTAAAGGTAATAATATTAAAAAACTATATACATATTATTATCATTAAAATAAAATAAAAGGTTATTAAAATATTGATACTACTATATAAAGAATTTAATTTGATATTAAATTTTCTTTTTTAAACGCACCCCTATTAGATGAGAAAAAAATCAATTAACATATAATAGACATTCTTCCAACGTTCTTTTACTTATCAGTCCTACCCATACAAAACGGGTGAATAGAAGTATAAAATGTGGGAAAATATGTTGGGACAATAGATGAATAGAGATGTAATATTTTACAAGGCCATGCCATGGACAGAAGGGCAGAGATTGACACAGACACATGCTAAGGATCTGAGATAAAGACGCAAGAAGATCCCCCACCTCCCCTATTTCAAAAAGAGAACAAGGTCAAAAAGAGGAGACAATGTGTAGGGGACTCCTGCTACCGACTTTGACCCTTATGTTGCATCAATTATTAGTATGACTAAACTACCCACCAAACTCTTTAAAAATAAAATTATATATATATTATTTTATTCTTTTTGGACGAAATTAGGTAGGATATTAAAATTGTTGGACTTTGGTTTTCAATATTATGAACGATGGAAACTCATTAGAGTTTTGTTATTTATCGTTACTCTTAACTACTCGTAACTCGTGCTTAGTTACATTACTAAAATAGATCATTAATCCCAAGACAAAATTTATACGATCAAAGTGAATCTAATCAATCTAAGGTGACATTCACATAATTTAAAACAAATGATTTGATTTATCACCTACTATCTTATAGCATTGGGATGGATTATTAGCGGGACCATATTTGAGTCAAATACCTTTTCACAATTTCCCCATTTCCCCATTTACTTTAAGCATGCATTCTTTTAGACAATGACAGATTTTTCTTCAAAAGAAGAAATTCACACCTGTTTAGCTTATATTATTTCTTTAAATAAATAAACACCAAAAAGCAAAAGCTACTGAGAAGTAAACAAAGTAGTATACAAGAACAAGAAACACCAGCTCATCTTTCATCTTTCTCTTTCTTTCTCTCCTTTTTATGTTTGTTTGCCCAAACAAAACTCTTCTCCCAAAAGCAAAAGATTGACAGTTTACTTATTAAACAATACGTTTAAATATTAATCTCACAAATAAATAAAACTATCCATACTTCACTTCACTATAAGCTGTACAATTTTACTATTCAAGTTTTTTTTTTCCTTCAATATTTTCTCTTGGAAACACTTTCTCAGTTTCCTATGTACGTACGTACCCTCTATGATTTTCATCACAACATTTTTAAATAAATAAACAAACAAAAAGGAGGCCCTCAAAAACTAAGTACCCCCTAAAACCCCCCCTAGAATGTACAAAATACTTACGCTGATCCAAAAATTCAGCCATAAGTAATGATTTGTTTAGGTCATCATAATCCATAATAATAAATCATCATCTATCTTCTACAAAGATTCGACCAATAAAATCTCGAAACCTCTTAGCATACAGCTTTGGATCAACGGCTGAGATTGAAGTGGGATCCGCTTGTAACGATTTATACGCATGTTCCAACTTCTTAGTGATATCATAGTCTTGTAATATATCAATAATTCCAAAATAAAGGACTATTTCGTAAATTTCACCGTTTCTTGAAGGAGCTAAATTACCAAACCCTCCTGTAGTATATTGATCAAAATCACTTCTTCTAGCCATTCTTTCTGCTCTAGCTGGCATATTTGCCCCCAATCTAATCAACGGTTTCCTGTTAATAAAGAGGTGTTTTTCCATGTATTTAGCAATAGTTTGAGGGTACTTATGTAATTTACATATATATATACATTACCTTCCAGCTAAGACTCGATCCATATCTTGTAACTCAGCTTCAAGAAATCTACAACCACGCATAAACTTCTCATTTTGATAAGATTCTTTATTACCAGAACGTAATAAAAAAGGTGATAAACCCATTTTATCTCCTGTATTATCATCTCGAAAATGAAGACCAACTAAAAGACTATAATCCATAATCCTTTCACCTTCTAAAAACTCAACATCTCGATCGATTTGTCTGTGAAAAAAGGTGTGTAACTAACATTAAAACAATACTTCAGGGGGCAATTAGAAAAAAAAAACATTAAAAAGAAGGAAAGAATACTAACTTGATAAGTTCTTGATACCAATTTTTTTGTAAACGAAACACGAAATTAAGATCAAGATCTTTAAGAGTAGTATTTTCATCAATTTCTTCTTCAGTTTTATCAGTTGATCTACCATGAGATGAACCTTTTAAATCAAATCTTCTTTGTATTCGATATTCCGAACAGAATAAATTTCCCATCACAATAAACCGAGTCTAATATAACATAATAAAATTAAATTAAATAACATTATAATAATGAAAAAAACAAAATAAATTATACCTTAACACCACCAACAGGTTTTACACAATGAACACTAAAGAATTTAGTGACCAAAGAATTCTCGTAGCGACAAACATGTTTGTAATAACTAGGTAACATCTTAAGAAGGACCTGCAAAGCAAATATTACCATAATGTAAGAATTTTATATACTTGGACTTAAAAAAATAATTAACTAACCTTGACTTCTGATTTTTTGACTGTTTTAATCATAAACCGATCATCTTGAGTTAAATAAAAGAAACTTCCACTTTTTCCAGGAGAAGAAAGTTCTCTTAAAGCATCGTTTCCACAAATAGCTAACATATAATCAGCAGGATCCACTTGAAATAGTTCTCTTAATCGTCTAAATTATTAAAAGTCTATTAAAATCTTGAGTTTAATTTTATTTACGAGTAAAAAATTAATACCTGAACACTATTGGGCAATAATCTTTCCATCGAAAATCAACAGATTGATGAGGTGGCGTAATTTTCGAACCTTCAGGTGGAAATCGAGTCCAAAACTTCTCTTTAGGATCAAAATCACTTGTTTTAAGCTCACGTACTATTGAAGCATGTTTTCCAACTGAATATCTGTAAAATTTGAGACCATTAGAATAAAGTTAGTTAAAAACCCATGAATATTCCATTGTTTTACCTAATACCAAGCTGTAGATTAAGCATTAGATGGTAATTTTTATGTCCTTTAGAAATAGTTTGGCCTGGTTTCTTCACTTCATTGTTGAAACAACATGGATTTCTTCGAAAATGTTGAATCCTATCTTGTCTATAGATTTTAGAAGCTTCTAGATTATCGAGAATATCGCAAGTTATATCTCCAGCTTCACCATCTGATTCCCAAATACAAATTCTGGGAAAATTTCTGTCTGTTGAACTTCCTCTTCCATCATCTATAGATGGTCTTTTCTTCCCCATTACATTACTGTTTTCTTCTATCATCATCAATGGAGTTGATACTTTTGTACTGAATAAACCTCCGAAATCACAGTCTTTAGTATTTTTAAACCCACCGTTTGAGTTACTACTAGGGTAAAAAGTACCATTCAAGATGTTATTATCTATTGAATTTTTACTCCATGAACCAATGTAACAGCTTCCATCTGGCCAAGTAAATACACCATGACCTTTAGGTACACCACATTCCCAATCTCCATCGTATCGATTACCATTAACCCAGACTAAAACACCTCTGCCATTGATGACACCATTTTTCCATTCTCCGATATACTCATTTCCGTTTTTCCATACATATCTACCTTGACCATCTTGTAAGTTTCGTTTCCAATGACCTTCGTAGTAATCTCCATTGCTGTAGTGTTTTATTCCATAGCCGTGTTTACGATCTGCTGTCCATGAGCCACGGTAAGTGTCTCCGTCGGCTCCGATGAAAGTTCCGGTACCTTCCATTCTACCGGATTTGAATTCTCCCTCGAATGAAGCGCCGGATGGCCATGAGAATTTTCCTTTTCCGGCGGCTTTTCCTCTCTTCCATTCTCCTTCGTACATACATCCGTCTTTCCATAAATACTTACCCGATCCATGTGGAGTGTTACCTGAAAATGTTCCGATATACAGATCCCCGTTCGGAAGACGCTTTTCGATTATTTCACGACCGGTTGTTGTACCACCGCTCGCCGTCGATGTGGCGGTGGTGATGGTGGAGGGAGTAGGTGTTACTCTACGAGTAGTTGCTTGAGATTTGCTTCGACAAACTAGTGGTGGAATGATAATAACTGACTCATCCGTGGTCATTGTTGAAGCGGCGACGGAGACGGTGGGGTTAACCGTTGTGGTGGTGGTTTCAAGAAACTTATCTGTTTCCGAAATGGGTATTTCATACATCACTGGTTCAGGCATTTTGGTGGAATATAAGATTAAAAAATAAAATATATGAAAAGGGATTTAAAGTAGTCGGAAAACAAGAAAATGGGGTGGAGAATCCGTCCGAATTAGTACCATTTCCGGCGAGTTAATGTTCAGTATAACGTTAAAGATACTGTTGTTGCCTTATGTTGTGTATATTTTTACCTTTTTCTCTCTCTAAAATCCAATAGAGAGAGAGAGAGAGGATGTGTTGTTTGTAGTGTGGATTTGTTTGTCTTGGGAATCCTACAAGACGAAGAAAGAAAAGCGAGAGAGAGAAAGAAGAAAAGAGACACAAGAAACTGCAAAAAGTGACAAATTCCTAGTGGGAGAGAGAAATAGCAAGAGAGAGAAGGAGAGATTACAAAAATAAAAATGAAATGAAACATGTATAGGAAGTTTGGATCAGAGATAAAAGAGTTGTTTTTCTTCAAAAACAAATAGTACTACTATATATTAAATAAAATATAGTTTGATTTTTCGATTACAAAAATAGAAAGCTCATGGAAAACAACAAAACTCATCACACCACTAATTGAAATCAAAGAGGTAAAATCGTCTTGTGTTTTAGAGTTGAAACTGTGACAATTAAAAAATTGCAGTATTCCAGATAACAACTAGCTGATTTAGAGTATATCATGAAATTAAAAAGATTGTACCTATGAACCAACCCTCTACAGCAAAATAGGCACGAGAAAAAAGCAATAGACCGAACCAACCTACAAAAATTAAATGGTTCTTCTTTAACCGGTTATCAGGTTTAATTACAATCGTCAATCGTTCCCGGTCTTGTTGTTGATCTGATGATTAGTAAGGGGATAGAAGATCGGTTCTCGTATAGGATATTACGACGACGACAAAAACTAACTTGAAGATTAACCATTTCATTCTGCATTCTAAGAACATGATAAAGCTTGAGTTGAACTTTCCTCCTAAGAATGATTTTAAATTTCACCATAATAGGTTGAATAGTCCATCTCGTGTGCGTCAAAAATTTGATATCTTGAACAATCCCAAGACAATCCATGGATATGGAAATTTCTCCATTACGAAGTAGATATTAGTATGCCAACAAGATTGCACATGCTTCCTCTTTTACGACAGAGTTAACTGTATAAGCGAACACTTACAAAAACAAAGGGTTACTATCTAAATCAGATCCCACAACAACAATTCCAACATACTCATACATAGATTTGAAGGATCGCTATCATTTGAAGGAATCGAACTAAAAGGAATTGGGATGTTGTTACTCCAAAAAACATTAATTTAAGAATGAGCATAAATATCCTTTGTTATATCTTGAGCCACAATAATAACTTTCGAGATTCAATTATTTCATTAAAAAGGCACTATATATGGGAATCTAAATGTTTTGGTGAATGATGGAGATATATGATATAAGCATCCTTTAATTCATGTCGCCCCTCGAAAAATTATGAATAATGTAGAAAATTTGTACATTAAACAAAAAGTCCTCTTCGTGATCAATAATAATTTAAAGTGGATTTTGCTTACATACAACTACTAGGATCAATTAACATAATTTAGCAATAAATAGCCTAAAAGGCCTAAAGAAAAACACATCAAAGTAAAATGCATGTTAGTATACAACCAAATCAGAAGCTCAAACCTTGGATATCTCCTTCTTCCTCCAAATGCCCTCCAGTATCCAAAATTTGATCAAAATAAGAGAAAGCTTCAAAATCTCAGGTAAATTCAAATATTCCATAATAAGAACCTTAAGAACACAAGTTTAATTTTATTTTTTCTTAAAAACATATAGAAATTTATCTTCACGAGATATTTCAGCATCAACAACAAACGAGACTCGTGAAAAATGTAGTAGAACTCACATAAAATGAATTAGAAAGAACAACATCCAAACCTGACCCTGGAAGACTTGTTGGAAATATTTAAAGAAATAAACTACTTTGTTATGAGAAAATCTTAAAGATTGATATCCTCAAGGATTTGAGACTTCATAAAGCTCAATAAAGGAGCCAAATCTATTCCGAAGAAATCAAGCCTACTATTTGAACCCTAGTTTTTCATTCTTGCTCTTGGAACACCTCTGTCTCGCTACACGAAGGAAACGGGTTACCTCTTTAAAAAAAATCATTACATTATAGGATTAATATTGTTCAAGATAATCTTATTATACATTAAAAGTTTATATAGTCTCTTATCATATACATCGACGTTCTTGTACTAAGCGGATAAGACCAGAGATGCTTATAATTTTAGGTATATATAGATATTAGTATATAATTAATCTTGTTTGGATTGAATAAAAAGTAGAATAAAAAATTTGTAAAATGATTTCTTATCATTTTTGTTTGGGTTGATAGTAGAAATACATGATTAATTTTATAGTCAAATGATATATATCTCGCTATTAGTATATCTTATAAACATTTCAAACGTTTGAAAGCACCCGCCCCTCCCAATTCTCTCATATCCAAAAAAAATAAGAGATACACTATTTTCCTTCCTAACTCTTCCTTCCAACAAAATTATACAATCCAAACATACCTTAATATTTATTCCATGAGAGTTACTGTTGTCTAAAACACCTTGAAGATAATATTTCACATGCATGTGGTGCGACTATTGATGTATTTTTTCCCTTGTCAGTGCAAAATGACTTGGATATCATCGCCGTCTCACTATTTAAATCCCAAGCCTAATTACAAACTATTTTTTAAATGAAATTATATTTCTTACATCACCTCTATCACACACATCCCTCTTTTCTTCTCGTTACACCACAACCTCTTTTCTTCCTTGTAAGAACTATAGTGTCCTAGCCAAACTGTATCAAATGTAACATATATTTCCTTGTTAGAATATCCCCTTAATAATCATTTCTAAACATTACCTCTCCTCAATAATAATTAGATAAGATCTAGTCACTTTACTCTTATATAACCCCAAAAGTATCCCTTGCTGGACAAAGCATAAAAATTTGATCTTTGATTGCACACTTTGGTACTTTTAAGAGTGGGGTAAATTTTTGACTTCTTAAGAAAGATTTTATTGATTCTTTGATTTTAATTTCTAATTTAGAAAAATCAAAAAAAAAATCATCGTTGGTCGCAATAGTTATTTGATTTGATTCTTGGTATCGCCTAGGGTGTGATAAAATTAATACAAATAAAGGTCAAGAAAACTACGCACTCTCACCCTAGACAGGCACAGTACTGCAAGTATTACAGGACGTATGCAAGTTTTAGTTGATAAGTTGAGTTCGTTCTCAGGGACTTAAGTGTGTTAATCACGTGGGTAGAAATAACGAGTAAGCAATAATTAATTAAAGACAGAAACTAAAAGATATGAATTTCGAAATTAATAACTAAAACTAGGAAAATAAATAACTAAGAAGATGAGATGAGAGATATGGCTTAGGTTTTGCTAGTATGCACCAATCCTTCTAATTCTATCTATTAGATCTAGTTTATAAGGGAGAATATTAGCTCTTGTATACTTAGTCAGGATTCTAAATTCCCATACCTTAGACCTTGAGAGCGACTAAGGGGGCTACGGCACAACCAAGACGTGGTTTCAAATAGGGTTATCAAGCGCTACCAAGGCCCTAAGCAAACACTTCAATCAATTGGTGATATGGTGATTAAAACAAACCCTAATGACTATCTAGTTAGAATCATGTTTTGTCAGAACTAATATCGACACTAGACATTATGTGGTGGTTCAATAGTTAAACACCCAGCTAAGGAGACCATCTAACTACTATTAAAACAATCCTAAAGTGATACGTTCTAGGAAAGACAATAAATCAAAACACATAAACAAATATAAAGGTAAGTAGCTAATATCAGATTAAAACATGTAATTCCCAAAGAAACTTAGATAGAAGAATTAGAATTCATAGATTATACATTATGCAAAACCCAAGCTATGGGGACTTTAGTTCATACCTGAAGGAAATAAACTAAAAGAAATTACAAAAGACATCATCTTGCTCTCTACAATAAACTGGAAGAATAAAAACCTTAAGAACTAATTACTATGGGGCAAGGATGATTTACAAGTGATATAAGGGTGTATTTATAGGTGTTTAGAAGACCTAATTCGTTTTCTTGAGGAAGAGATAAAGTATTGGACTCCTAGCCCAACTCAAATTCGTATGGAAATAAAGATAAACACTGGTGGACCGTTTTGAGCATATCTTCTTCGTTATTGGTCGGTTTTTGCTCCATAAGATACCAAAAGAATCCTCACAGAATTATCTACGTCCGTATGAGAGGAAATTACCAAAATCGGCTTATTTCTTGGAGTAATCACCACTTCTTTAGGCGTGTGCTGCAGAATTCAGATTTAGGCAGCTTTTCCTTTTCCATATTTTTAGCTTTTGTTTCCTTATCTCCAATTACCATGCTAACTCTTTCCATATGTTGTAGTCTTTGACTTGGACTCTAATTAATCTCCATAATTATCTTTAAAGCTACACACTAAATAAACAATTAAATCCAATATGCTCTTAAAATATTATTTTACTAAATCAAGACTCAAAATAGGAAAGTGCACTATTTCTCAAGAAAATCGACTATTATGACTTCTAAATCACAAAAAATGATGTCTCATCCTAATATAAATCTATCACAAATGAGGAGACATCAATTCTATTATTTTTATTTCCATCTTCAGAACTGAAATGTAATAGTCTTCTTCATCAATGGGCACTCGATCTTGTTTGTAATTTTGGGTTTTATAAATTGAGAGGTTTCATTTTTTTATGAAGGCATCAACCGGGGTTTTGATTATGTTGCATGCCAATCTCACAACGAATTTTCTCAAAAAGATCTTGAGGTAGAGGTTTGGTAAAAATATCGGCTAGTTGATTTTCCGAAGTGACAAATTCAAGCACAATATCCCCTTTTTGAGTGTGATCACGGATATATGTGTTTCGTTCTAGAGTGTTGATTAGGATTTTTGGTAAGATTGATAGCACTAGTGTTATCACAACGAATGGGAACACAATCATACTCTAGGCCAAAATCTAGTAAGGTTTGTTTCATCCAAAGAATTTGAGTCACGCAATTTCCGGCCGCAACATATTCGGCTTCGGCCGTGGATAAAGCAACACTATTTTGTTTTCTACTAGACCAAGATACAAGGGATTGACCTAAGAATTGGCAACTACCACTAGTACTCTTCCTGTCAAGTCTACAACCGGCATAATCGACATCCGAATAACCTATTAGTTCAAAAGAGGTAAATCTTGGGTACCAAAGTCCTAGACTTAGGGTTCCTTTCAAATACCTAAAAATACGCTTAACGGCACTAAGATGAGATTCTTTAGGAGAGGATTGAAATCTAGCACAAAGACACACGGAGAGCATAATATCGGGCCTAGAAGCGGTTAAATAAAGTAAGCTGCCAATCATACCTCGATATGTTTTCTCATCAACATCCTTACCATCTTCATCTTTGTCTAATTTTGTGGAAGTGCTCATTGGAGTTCCGATTTCCTTTGCATCTTCAAGTCCAAATTTTTTGATCAATTCTTTTGTGTATTTGGCTTGATTTACAATGATGCCATCCTTCATTTGCTTGATTTGAAGTCCAAGAAAGTAATTCAATTCTCCCATCATGCTCATCTCAAATTCCTTATGCATGCTTTTAGAAAAATTCTCACAAAGATTTTCATTAGTAGCACCAAATATTATATCATCCACATAAATTTGAACAAGAAGGATATCTTTTGAAGATCTTTTTATAAATAAAGTGGAGTCAATATTACCTCGTTTAAAACCATCTTCTAATAAAAATTTGCTTAAACGTTCATACCAAGCACGAGGTGCTTGTTTTAAATCATATAAAGCTTTTGAAAGTTTAAAAACATGATTTGGAAATTTTGGATCTTCAAAACCCGGTGGTTGTTTAACAAATACTTCCTCATCTATAAAACCATTTAAAAAAGCACTTTTGACATCCATTTGGTAAAGTTTAAAATTCATATAACAAGCAAAAGCAAGCAACATACGAATAGATTCAAGTCTAGCTACCGGAGCAAAAGTTTCATCGAAGTCAATACCTTCCTCTTGATTGTATCCTTGAGCAACTAACCTTGCTTTATTTCTAGTGATAATACCGGTGTCATTTAGCTTGTTGCGAAACACCCACTTTGTGCCAATAATAGTAGGGCCAATTGGTTTCTCAACTAACGTCCAAACTTTACTACGCTCAAATTGATTTAACTCCTCATGCATAGCGTTTATCCAATGATCATCTAGCAAGGCTTCTTTAATATTCTTTGGCTCAATTTGAGATAAGAATGCTTGATGAGCACATAGAGCAATTATACGAGAACGAGTGGTAACACCTTCATTTGGATCACCTAGAATTAACTCACTTGGGTGATCTTTGATGTTTTTCCAACACTTTGGTAAATCCGTACTAGCTTCATTTGAGAGTTGACCATTTTCCTTAAGATATTCATCATGAGATTTTAATTCTTGAGTAGGAGATTCTAAGGGTTGATCTTGTGGAGTATCTTCATGTAAATCAACATCTACTACTTTCTTGATACAAAAAGGGTTAGTCTCATCAAAGTCAACATGCATAGATTATTCAATGGTGCGAGTACGTTTATTGAAAATGCGATAGGCTTTTCCCTTAGTGGAATAACCAAGAAAAATACCTTCATCCGATTTAGCATCAAATTTGCCCAAATAATCCCTAGTGTTTAAGATAAAACATTCCACCCAAAAACACGAAAACAAGCAATAGTCGGTGGTCTACCATTCCAAAACTCATAAGGGGTTTTCTTAATAAGGGGTCTAATAAGAACTCTATTTAACACATAACAAGCCGTATGAACGGCTTCACCCCAAAAGTATGTAGGCAAGCTATGTTCTTTTAGCATTGTCCTTACCATTTCTTGTAGAGTTCGGTTTTTCCTTTCCACTACCCCATTTTGTTGGGGAGTTCTAGGAGCCGAAAAATTATGCTCAATGCCAAATTCATCACAAAAATGCACAAAAAGAGAATTCACATATTCACTACCATTATCACTACGAATGCATGTAATAGAGTAGCCTTTCTCATTTTGCACCTTTCTACAAAGTTTTGCAAATTCATTGAAGGCTTGATTTTTTAAAGCAAGGAACATCACCCATGTATATCTAGTGAAATCATCAACAACAACAAAGACATATCTAGAACCTCCTAGACTAGTGACATCAACGGGACCAAAAAGATCCATATGCAATAATTGAAGTGGCCTAACGGTGATGACCTTATTTATGGGTTTAAAATATGAACGATGTTGTTTACCAAGTTGACATGCATCACAAAGTTTATCTTTATCAAACTTATAAATAGGCAAACCAACAACAAGATTTTTCCTAGACAATTTTGAAATTAAATCCATGCTAGCATATCCTAAACGTCTATGCCAAAGCCAACTATCATTAACAACGGACAAACATTTTATACGTTGACACATAAGACTCTCAAGATCAACTACAAAAACATTATCCGATCTTTTAGCAATAAAGATAGTATCTAACTCATCATTTTTGAAAACAATACATCTAGATGCTTCAAATTTAACACTATAACCAACATCACAAAGTTGACTTATACTAAGCAAGTTAAAAGATAGACCCTCAACAAGCAAAATATTTGAAATAAGTAAAGAATTCATATTACCAATGTTACCTTTACCCAAAACGCGTTTTTTAGTATTGTCGGCAAAAGTAACTCTATCACCTTTTGTTCTATAGAGATGTGTAAATAATGATGGGTTCCCGGTCATATGTCTTGAGCATCCACTATCAAGGAGCCATATATTTTTCTTCTTGATGCTCAATCCCTACACACAAAAATAATTTAGGCTTTAGGTACCCAATTTGGTTTGGGTCCATGAGGGTTAGTGGATTTTCTTTTTATAGCCCATATAGGCCTTTTCCAAAGTGGCACAAGAGATCCCAAATCCAATAATTTTCGATAGTAACAATGAGATGCATTATGACCAAGTTTTTCACAATAAGTGCAAGTGATAGAAGATTTTGAAGAAGATGAAATAGCATTTGAAATTTTTGATTTTACAAAAACATTTTTCAAGAGTTTTTGTTTAGTTGATGGATCATATCCAACACCACTTTTTTCAAAAGCCATTTTTTGAGAACCTAAAATCAATTCCAAGTTTTCTTGCCCATTTGTAAATTTTAAAATAATAGCATTTTGATCAACAATCTTTTTCTCTAACAAAGCTTTTTCTTCCAAATGATTTTTCTCAATAAGATGAAGTTTCTCATTTTCATCTATACATTCATCACAAAGATTTTGACAATCTTCCAAAGCTTTCAAAACCTCTTTAGTTCTATTTCTCTCAATTTCTAAATCTTTTGTTAAAACTTTGTTTGTTTCAATAGAGTTTAAAAAATCATTGTAAAGAGAATCAAATGCCTCATGAATATCTTGCTCACTAGCATCATCATTAGATAAAGAGAGTTTAGATTTAGGAGTTACCTCATCATGATTTGCCATAAAGGCAAAGTGAGTTGAACCGGCATCATCATCCCAAGAAGTATCTTCATCATTTTCAAGTTCTCCCATAAAAGCAACAAGATTAACATTCTCATTATCACTCTCTTCTTCATCCGAATTTTGAGTATCCCAAGTGATATTAGCATGCATTGCTCTCTTAGGTTTCTCCTTTTGAAGAAGAGGACAATAAGTTTTGATGTGACCAACTTTCTTGCAATGATAGCAAGTGGGTTCATCTTGTTTGATAGCTCTAACATTCTTATTATAGGGTGTGGAAGAACTTCCTTTCTTGGCAAAGCGTTTGTATCTCATGAATTTTTTCATATCTCTTGCCAACATAGCTACTCCTTCATCTTCACTAGTTTCTTCTTCATGTGAATTTTCTTCTTCTTCACTTTCCTTCCTTTCTTTTCGTTCTTTCAACTTGCTACTCAAGGCATGGAAGGCAATGGATTTCTTAATCTTCTTCTCCTCATCATCTCTTATCTTTTCTTCTTCAAGCACAAGCTCTTCCGTCATGAGGTTGCAAATGAGTTCATGAACCGTCATTTTTGAAAGATCTTTAGTATCTCTTATAGAGTTGATTTTTGATTTGTATTTCTTTGGAAGAGCAAACAAGATTTTTCGGCATTGTTCTTTGTTGGTGTACTCTTGACCAAGAGTCTTCAATGTGTTGACAATGTTAGAAAATCTTTGATGCATAGCATTTAAGGCTTCATCGGGCTCCATACGAAATAGTTCATATTTGGTGTTGAAAAGACCAATCTTAGTTTCCTTAACATCTTCCGTTCCTTGATATGATAGCTCCAAAAGTTGCCACATTTCATGAGCCGAATTGCATTCACTTACTCTAGCATATTCCGTGACACTTAAACCATTTTTGAGTATGTTCATAGCTTTGTTGTTTTTGGTGAGTTTGGCTATGTCTTGAGCATTGTAATCATCTTCATCTTTCTCCTCCGTTTGACTACCATCAACATAAGGAATGTAAGGACCCTTCTTGATAGCAAGCCACAAAAAGTAATCAATTCCTTTGACATGAATCTCTATTTTCTTTTTCCATCCAAAGTAATCTTTTCCTACAAAAAGCGGAGGTCTAGTAGAACATGAACCTTCCGGTTGATTAGAATCGATACCAATTGATATTCTATATGCGTCCTAGAAGGGGGGTTGAATAGGACAATGGAAATTAATCGGCTAATTTTATTTCAAGTAAATAAAATTAAAAGCTAATTTGAATCCTATTGTTTTAGCAAAATAGCCAAGAACTAGATAATCCTAAAAGACAATATTATCAAACTATTCATGTAAGCATTTTATCAAGCATATAGAGTGCGGAAAAGTAAAGAGTGTAGGGATAGAAAGATACACAACGATGTATAGTGGTTCGGTTTCCCTACATCCACTACCTAAGGAAGCCTCCTTAGGATTTGCAAGATTCTCAACTAATCTTCGTAACTCTTTAACCCGGGTGAGATTACAAACCCATTACAACCACTTCAATACCTTGAAGGAAATACACTTGTGTTATCACCAACACAAGGAACCAAGTCTAGAACCTATACTCACACTACTCTCTTAATCTATTACAAGAACTAAGAGGAAAGGGAAAGTGTTTAGGGGTGTTATAATAGCTTGAACTAAACTCCTAAATGAGTAGATATAAACTACGTAGCTTGAGGAATGAATATGACTTGAATGCTCCTTTGAAACCTTCTTGAATGATAATATTAATTGCTCTTAAGATTGGTAGATGGAAGGGATGAGTTGTGTCTTGAATGAGCTTCAATTTATAGCTGAAATAAGCTTCCAACGGTCAAAAGGCTTCTCTCTAACGGATAGATTTAAACTCCAACGGATATAAGCTTTGTCCTCTTCTAATAGTGCAGAAAACCCTTTCTTGCGGTGTACCGCGGATATGGTCCGGTGTACCGCAATTCTCCTCGTCTTAATTTCATAGCTAACTTACGGGCTACCCCATGCACCGTGTTCCTGGTCCACAGCCTTGGTCCGGTGTACCGCGCCTCTGTCCGGTGTACCGCACATTTTCTTAGCTTACTGTTCGGACTAGCTTATGCACCACGCCTTTGGTCCGTGGTACTGCGGTGTACCGCAGGTCTTGTCCGGTGTACCGCACATTTTCCTAGCTTACTGTTCGGACTAGCTTATGCACCGCGCCTTTGGTCCGTGGTACTGCGGTGTACCGCAGGTCTTGTCCGCTGTACCGCGACGCTGTTCTAATGAAGCTCAAGCTTAAGATCAAGGATTTAAAGACAACTAATATAATGTGGGGGTTTGGAAAACCTTTAAAAGTGATACCAAATGAATTTTAGTTTAAATGATGATTTGTCGAATATTAAAACGGGAATAAAAACAAGGTGAGGCTAACAAATTGGTCAAGATCAACTTGGTTCACCTCACCTCTCAGTGTATATACTTGCAACCAGTATACTACTAGAGTGGATACTTGGATGGAAAATATACTTGAGAAAAGCAAAAAGGATGGTAAGAAACAAATACAAGTGATGGAACAAATTAGAATGCTTCTCTAGAATATATAGAAAGCTAGAAACAATAACAAGTTCAGAAATATTAAACTTGATCCAATAGATATTACACTTAAAGCAACAAAGGATTGGAATGAATATGAAAACTCGAATTATCCTAATGATGTATTAAATAAACCACGGAATATTAATAATACCAACAGTATCATTAAAGTTGATAGTAAAAACTTGAAGAAAGATGAAACAAATTTAGTCTTGAATAATGATGTACATGTTACAGATAATATTAGTAAGAAAAAGTGGATACCCCTACTTGTTAACATGTTCAAAATCAACTGTGATGCATAAAAATAACAAATCTGTTATTTCTTGTGTTTCCAGGGACTCGTGTGGGAATGTGCTTGATTACAATGAGTGGGAAGTGGCTGCTGAATCTTCAATGGAGGCAGAAACGCTTGGCATTCTTAAAGCCTGTCTACTAGCCAGAAATTATCCTTTTGGAAAGGCTATTATAGAGAGTGTCAACAAGTTATGTATCCATTAGAGAAGCGGCTTCCTATTTCCCTTCCTACAATTTGTAATACGATTTCTAGTATTTATTATTTAGCTGAGATTTGTAATCCTTCTTTTTCTTGGATTAGTAGGGATAGAAATTCTTTAGCAGATGCTTTAGCTAAGTTTAAGCTTAATAGCAATACTCTTAGCAGTAGTAAGTTTGAGTAACCCCCTAGTTTATTAAAAATTATCAAGAACGAAGCAATACCTACGAGTGTGGGCTAACTTTGTAATATTCTATTTTAATATATTTATCTTTAGAAAAAAAGAACAAAACTTAAATATTGTGATTTTGATGGATTCATAACTAAAAGTATGAAGTCTTGAAGATCAAGAAATAATGGTATTTCTATATACTGATCGAACTTTTTCAATTTTTCTTATAATTAATTGGTTGTCAAGATTTATATATAATATAATATTTTGTAAAAATGGTCAAACCTATTAAATACTCATTTTCAAAAATCCATCCTAACACTTTGATTTTTATTTTTTTTATAGGTAAAATGATTAAACTTTTTATCATGCTTTAAATTTTGGTCAACCATAATGTTATTAAATGAATGTGATTTAAAGTGTCCGTATCTTGCTCAGGCTGATTAGTGGATTATGTAGAATTTATTTGAAAAATCCAACCATAAATTTAGAATAATGGTCAACCATAAATATGATCAAGTGAAAAATTATTGCTGCATCTAGTATATATATTTGAAAAAATAGAATTCTCACGGTCGGACTATGTGTTCCTCGTGGTCTATCGTACTTAGTCAAAATGTAATTTTAATTATTCCACGACTAATGTCACAATTCCCCAGTATAAACTCACAATTCTACAAGATATCCTTCTTTTCTATAATATTTTCCATTCATGTGTTTAGGCAGTTTCAAATCTTGGTTGGTTTATTATAGATGCGGGAAGTATATCTTGTGGTGGTAGAGTGAGTAAAATTTATGAAAGTAACATAAGCTCTAGGGAGACTCGTTGATGTTTAATGAGGAGAGAGCCAAAATCTCTCTCTAAATTATCCAAGTATACGATCATACCAACCCTAAGCCTACATTACAACCGTAAAAGACCTTATGATTCTTAACTATGTGATTTAGGAGCGATTGAACCTTTAGAGAGTAGTTAGATGGACCATTAGAGATTATGTTAGGATCTATGAACACTTTATTGCCTCCATAGTGAACTACGAAAAGAATCTCTCATTCGTGCATTGCGAAACAAATCTAATCTTGAACTTGAATTGTGTTTGTTGTTTATATGATAAGTAAGTATTAATTAGTTTTGAATATTATTACATGAAACTCACTAAGTATTTTCTTTATTACTATTTTGTATGTTCTCTTTCTCTCGTGCTTATTTGCCCCAGATATTATTTTGAGACTTTCCTATTGTCCTTTCATTTTATTTATCGGGACGACAAAGTTTTGAGTTGGGGGTCTTGTTGTCTCCCTTTTTGACAAATAAATCACATCATGTGACATCTTTTTATATTACTTTTGTGCTCAGCTGAGGGATTTTCCCCATTTTTCGATATAATCTCAAATCTTGTGGTGTTTTGGGTAGTTGTCACCTTTATAGCTATTTGCACGTAATATATTCTTAAATGTGAAACTTTTATGTATATGTATATGATATAAGATGCGAAAACATAGATTACCAGTTTAGTAAAGAAGATCGAAGATGGAACCCAAGAGTAAAGGGTGAAAAAAACTGTTTTTAGAAAGTGAAAGAGTCACCTGCCAGAATTAGAAAGTGGATTGTTTCTATGCCATGCGACATTTATGAAGAAATTGGATGATCCCCTATTCACATTAATCAATTGATAGGGCTCTGAATCACGGTCGTGTAGCAACTAAGATTTTGCAATTCCGAGTTGTAACGAATAAGTTATGTATTTTGCAGCTTGCGTAACTCGAACCTGAAACTTCTCGGTGTAAAACAAAATTAGGATGGCCTAGGTCATTTTAATGAGTTTCCACCCAAACAAATTTAACATTATAAATATCAGTTCGTATCAGTTTTATCTTATCTTTTGGCCACCAAAGCTTATTTCCAAAGAAGAAATTCAACTACAGAAGCAGCCAGGAAGATTTAGAGGAGGGAGAAACAACGCAGGAGTTCCACCATAACGCGTCTACGCTTCTCAATCTCTAAACTTTTTGGGTGATTTAGTTTTAGTCTTAATTTGTCTATAGATTATCTCTAAACTATTTAATTCAAATGTTGTATTATGCTTGATTATTACATTCTTTCTTAGGAATAATACTTGTAAGAAAAAATTGATAATTGTTTTGCTTTAAAATGCATTTGGTATATTTTTATTTAATTCAATTGGGTTTTAAATTATATTTCCATTATTTGTACACGTGATTTAAATACTCTTGTGCTTGTGGCCAAATTAGCAGGAGCAGTTGTAATCTGACCAACACCCAGCCGCGGGGAAAGATGATTGAAGTAAGGTATGAATGCTTAGTGCCTTTAATCAGACGAAATTAGCACGCTAGGTAGTCAATTAAGGTAATATCAATGTGAACCAACCCGAAAGATAAAAGACGAGTAAGGATAGAATTAAGTTTGCCAATTTTTCCCTTTTGTGGACTTAATCGCATTATAGGCCTGACTAGTGTGAACAGTAAAACCATTCACCCTTATTCATATAAATGAATTTCAATAGGATAGATTCTTACTAAGTATCCTTAGCTAGTATATTTTGTGCATAACTAATTCAATTAATTTAGAAAACAAAAATATTTCCATTTTATGTTTCTATTTTGTTATTCGAATTACATACTTGCATCTTTACACTGCTTCGAAACCTTTAATCGCACTTCATCCCTGCGAACGATAACCCTACTTATCATTCTTGCTAGCCAACGATCCGTACTCAGCGAAGTCGATTCTGGTGGGTCCTTGTGTGTTATGAAATAAAATGCTAAAGATTAGGACACACAAACCACAAGTGTACGGTTCTCCAAGTAATAAACCGATAAATCGGATTCCTTCGCAGGGACGGATTAGGTACAACTCAGGTGTGGATCAAATAGTGAGATAATTGCACATACGGAAAAGTAAATGATATAAAAGATTGTTTTGGGTTTTTGTTTATCAACTAGAATGCAAAAGTAAATTAAAGACTAAGTAAATTAAGCTGAAATAAAAATAATGCAAATGAAAAGATGTAGACGCAAGGAAAGAAATAGTACTTGAGTCTCGCTAGGACTTCACCTAAACCTTCTTAATTAATGTCTTCTTTTAAGGGTTGTATCATTATTATTATGCTAGTCGGGATTCTAACGTCTCTTAGCCCCCGGTGGACCTAAAATCTCTCCTACGGTATTCTAAACTTCGTAAGGATGATTAAAACTACTTTCGGATGATTAAAACTTACCACATTGGCTATTGGCTAGTCAAGTCTGTCAAGGTCATTGGCGGATACCAACGGCAATTACCTAGTTCTGTATCTAAACCCCCCATCAAGGTGATCAATACGCCACTATATTGAATAGCCTAGATACTTGGTATCGGTAGGGTGTGATAAAAATATGATAAAATAAAGTCTAGAAAACTACGCACTCTCACCCTAGACAGGCACAGTACTGCAAGTATTACAGGACGTATGCAAGTTTTAGTTGATAAGTTGAGTTCGTTCTCAGGGACTTAAGTGTGTTATACGAGTAGGTAACAATAACGAGTAAGCAATAATTAATTAAAAGACAATAAATTAAAGAGAGAAGAAATTCGAAATTAATTAAACTAAGAAATAAAAAAACAATAAAATAAAATACGAAGAATATGAGATGAGAGATATAACTTAGGTTTTGCTAGTATGCACTAATCCTTCTAATTCTTTCTATTAGATCTAGTTAATAAGGGAGAATATTAGCTCTTGTATACTTAGTCAGGATTCTAAATCCCCATTTCTTAGACCTTGAGAGCGACTAAGGGGGCTACGGCACAACCAAGAAGCTATTTCAAATAGGGTTATCAAACGCTACTAAGGCCCTAAGCAAACAATTTATTCAATTGGTGATATAGTGATTAAATTATACCCTAATGACTATCTAGTTAGAATCAGTTTTGTCAGGACTAATATCGACACTAGACGTTATGTGGTATTTCAATAATTAGACACCCAGTTAAGGTGACCATCTAATTACTATTAAGACAATCCTAAAGTGATCAGTTCTAGGACAGGCAATAAATCAAAACACATTAACAAATATAAAAGTAAGAAGCTAATATCAGATTAAAACATGTAATTCCCAAAGAAACTTAGATAGAAGAATTAGAATTCATAGATTATACATGATGCAAAACCCAAGCTATGGGAAGTTTATTTCATACCTGATGGAAATAAACTAAAAGAAATTACAAAAGACATCATCTTGCTGTCTACAATAAACTGGAAGAATAAAACCTTAAGAACTAATTACTATGAGGCAAGGATATTTTACAAGTGATATAAGGGTGTATTTATAGGTGTTTAGAAGACCTAATTTGTTTTCTTGAGGGAGAGGTTAAGTAATGGACTCCAAGCCCAACTCAAATTCGTATGGAAATAAAGATAATTACTGCTGAACTGTTTTGAGCATATCTTCTTCGTTATTGGTCGGTTTTTGCTCCACGATATACCAAAAGAATCCTCACGGAATTATCTACGTCCCTGTGAAAGGAATCTTCCAAAATCGGCTTCCTTTAGGAGTTATCACCACTTCTTTAGGCGTTGCTGCAGAAATTCAGATTTAGGCAGCTTTTCCTTTTCCATGATTTTAGCTTTTATTTCCTTATCTCCAATTACCATGCTAATCTCTTTCCATATCTTGTAGTCTTTGACTTGGACTCTAATTAATCTCCATAATTATATTTAAAGCTTCACACTAAATAAACAATTAAAACCAATATGCTCTAAAAATATTATTTTACTAAATCAAGACTCAAAATAGGAAAGTGCACTATTTCTCAAGAAAATCAATTAGAAAGACTTCTAAATCACTAAAAATGATGTCTCATCCTAATATAAATCTATCACAAATGAGGAGACATCAATACTAAAACTCACCCTTAGTTCATGACTCTAAGGATAATAAATAAAGCATAAAATAAAATCCAACATAAAATAATAATTCAATTTAAATTCTTAAATCCCAAATAAGAAAAACATAAATTAATCTAGTTTGGGTTCAACCCGATTCTCAAGTACAAAGGAAAATTAGCTCATAATTGAAATAAAGACAAAAGAAATAAAATTAAAGATGTTCATGTTTTACAGAAAGAAAATAAATAAAGGAAACCTAATTAGGAATTGAATTTGGGCTGCGATTTGGAGAAGATGAATTCTCCAGCTCTTGGCTTCTTTCTTTTCCTAGCTTCTGACTTTCTCTCTGGCGATTCTGACTTTGCTAAAATGAGTTGTGTGTAAAAATAAAGTCAAAAGGTCTATTTATACTAAATAATTCGGAATTGATCTTATTTTAAGTGAATTCATGAAATAATAAATGGCCCAAGTCCACTCTTCAAGTCCAAATCCCGTAAATGGTGTACACCCTCCACTAAATCGGTTGTAACTTTCTCAATTTAACTTCAAATTGACTCATTCAACTAGCTAACTCTTCGTAACTCGATAAGGAACGAATCTTCTTTATAAATAGAGGTTGAATCCATTCTTAAGTCGCTCGAAATCAGCAATTACCACCAGCCTTCTAGATTTACAACTCTAACTTGTCAATTCTTTGGGATATTTCGTCTCGCCTTTGACTTCTTTACACGATCTAAGACATCAGTTCTTTATTTCTCTCCTTGATAGTATTAAAAACCTACAAAATTTACACTAAAACAAACCATTTAACGTGCATAAGCTTAATAAATGAAAAATACTAAAATCCAAGGAGGGAAATTGAAATATAACAAATTAACACTAAAAGTCTATCAAATTAGTCAACTAATCACCCAATTTGATGTCTCCTAAGGGCATATAATTAGAACAAAAGAGGAGACATTAGATTCGCACATTGTTTGTGCTTCATTTTATTGACGGGAATGACAAAGGTCAAGATAGAGCCGCTGCTGGGGATGATTGTTTTAGATTTTTGTGTTTTCATTGTAGTGTAGAAGTTATTTGTTTGTTTTTCATCGTACATTTGTTTTGTTTTTAGTCTCTTTTCAGGTTTTTCTTTAGGTATGGCGGACTTTTTTGTGATGTTAAATGCAAATGGTGAGTATGGTTGTTCGGGTTGCGGAATAAGTGAGCATCGTTGGAAAGAATGCCCTTTCTAGCGAGTAAATGTGAGTGGAGTTGTAAGCCAAATCCATATCTATCAACCGAGACTGCAAAATTCCTATCAAGGACAATATGAGGTAAGGGAATGTGAAAATGGTGACACAAGATGTTTTCATACAAGAAAAGCACCACTCTCTATTTTGGATATTGATCATGCGAGGCAATAGCCTCGAGAGTATGTTTTCATTCTTCCCTAACATTTCTTTATTTGTAATATATGTGTGAGTTTTTAATTTCTATTGAGTCTTTTTCGAGTCGTGGGAACACGACCTAGCTTTGAGTTGGGGGTGGGGATTCGTTGTCCTCATCTTTCTTTTTTTGTGTTTTTGCATAAAAATTCATTTGTTTAGCTTAAATGAATTGGCATAGAATATGGTGAATGTACCTATCGGAGCAGGAATTTAGTTAAGTCAATGATAGTAAGTAGTATATTTTTGAACAATGCCACAACACACCTTACTATGCATGCATAAAAAGTTAAGTAAAGGATAGGGAAGATTAATAAGCAATGCGTATGAAATGTCAAGTTGAATCTTAGGGAGCCTTTAGCGGTGTGTAGAACGTGAGGTCTAAAATTAGTTGATAAACCCGCTTAATCTATGAACTAAAAGTGAAAAAGTGACAAGATCTCGTAAGTAAGAAAAATGAATAAGGAATTTCTTATATATAAGCCACTTGAAGTCTTTAGCTTTCTCACTCTTTTATTTGAATATATTATATCTGTATTAGCCCTTTCTTGGCCTTTCTAAAGTCGTATATTAGACACATCACAAGACATGCCCCTTGGTTATAGGACTTATCCATATGACCCGCACTCGAATTGCAATCCTGAGACAAGTCGTTTTAGAGCTTCAGTTTGGGGTGGTGGGCTTCATCATTTGGGAACATTGGGTTTGGTAAAGTTTGAATTGTAATTGTGATATAATTAATGATGAGTTTTTATTGTAACCTTTTGCCAGGGTAAAAGGGAAAGTATTGAAAAGAAAAAATATGAAAAAGTAGCATGATATCTCACATTCAAAAGAGAGTCATGGCTAGCATGGAAAAGAAAAAATGCTACGAAAAAGAATATATGAATTGGACCGGCGAAGAGGAATTTTGTCATGTAATCATCATAAAATGTTTTATTGGGTTATTTAGGGGATGTAAATCAAAAATCAACAAAATTTGGGTTGAGTGAGAACACCTTTGAGTGAAACTCAAGATCTAGGGCGAATCCTTGGTGGTTAGTGAGGAGAGAGCCAAAATATCACTTTTAATTATCCAAATATACATATCATACCGTCCCTAAGCTGGCATTACAACCGTAAAGACCTTATGATTTATAACTACAAGGTTGATGAGCAATTGAAAAATTAGGGAGTATTTAGGTGGACCATTGGATACTATAATAGAACGTGTGATCACCCTATAGCCGTCATCACGAACTAAGTGAAAACCGCCTCTTCTGGCATTGCGAAGTTAATCTGGACTTGAATTTATGAGATGTTGATTATGTGTATATTAGGTGTAGTGTGCGTTATTTATTTAATATTACTACATGAGTCTTTCTAGATATTTTTCTCTGGGACCATTCATTACTTTCTACATCTACTTATTTTCTTTTTTATTTATTGTTGACTACCCTATTGTTCTTATCTTTATTGTGTCGGGGCGACACAATTTTTAGTTGGGGTCTTGATGTCTCTATTTATGTGATAGAATAATCTGGTTACGAGACATCATTTTAGGGATATTTATTATTTAGTTTTGGGATTTTTATCTATTTATTCATGATTTACACTTTCTTGTCTAGTTTTAGGTGTTTTGCTATTTTGTGAGATTTTGGGCGTAATTTGTGTGTAATTTGTGTAGCACTTAGGTATTGGACTATTACACCTTGGGCTATTGAGAATAAGTGATAAAAATCAAAGAAAACCCCTTAGTCATAATTGAAAGGAAAGTTTGGATATATTTGGAAAGTTAAAGAATCTTCCATACTGAAAAAATATTCACGAATTTAAATGTTGTTGAAAATCGACTATGAATTTAGAGAGACCTTTTAGGAACAGATAGATCTTTGAATTGTGGTAGTTTTAATATAAAATACATTTAATTCCGATAAGTAAGGAAGGAGATATGACTAGATCAATCTGTAAGGTTTATCCTGTCCTACAATTTAGGAAAACGAATTTTAGTACGATTTTGACTCCTTGACTAGGGGAACACTCTAGGTTTCGACCTAAGGCCTATATATATATATATATATATATCAACTTTTATCTTGAGAAAACCATCCTTGGTCAGTCCCTAATCATATAAAGACCAAGAGGAAGCCTAGATCAAGAGAGAAGAAAAGAAGAAGGAGCTTGGGAGTTGTTCATGTCATTCCAAGCCTTCTGGTAATCAATTGTTTGTTCTTATTTTTTTCTTATGAACTAATTATATTTAACTTGAGAATAGCATATGGGTTTGAACCCTAGACTTGTTTTCTCTTTTATTTAATTTGGGATTTATATTTAATTGAAATTAGTAGTGTTAACTCTGTATCATGTGCTTTGAATTAATGTTTTCTAGCCCTAAACTTGACCAATCTTTGGTCTTCCTTTAGAAATTGGGTTGACACCTTGACAGGAGATTCAATTATAGAAACACCACATAATCGTGTAGTGTGCGGTAGTGATCCTGACGGGCTCGCCTAACGAAATAGTCAATAGGGTATAATTTAACCACTGATCATTGCACAGGGCCCCCTACCCAAGTCCCGTGGAAGTGTAGAGGTTGCTTCCTAAGTCCACCCTCACGGGGGTTAAGAGGAATTTATAATCTCTGCTATTGTCTATGTATCACACAATTCTCCCTTAAATAATAAATGTAGAACAAAGCTAGTGGGGATTACTTGCTAGTTATCAAGCTAAACTGTCATAAGTTTCTCTCTATCCTATTTTATTTTCTTGTCTTAAATCTAAGTCTTAGGGCCCGTTTGGAAGTGCTTATTTTAGGATAAAAAAGCGCTTTTAGAATAAAATTTTAAATTTAAAAAATTATTAAAAATTATTTTGAAGTTAAAAATTATTTTAAGTGCTTTTTTTGAAAAACACCTATTTGGTGCTTTTCATAAAAGTGCTTTTGGAAATCAAAAAAACTCTTAAAATACTAAAGGCACTTTTAAGTGCTTCTCCAAAAAAACACTTCCAAACGGGCACTTAGTTTAACTGTTTAGAGTCATAAAAACCAAATAAATATATTAGTGTCTTTGAGTATTATTTTATCAATTATTTCTAGTTCACCTAGTGATAGCACTATTTACAAACTGACTTGCGTAGTCCCTGAGATCGATGTCTGTTTACTTACTTATTACTTGCAAATAATCTGTTCATTTATGGAGAGTTTATCGTAGTGTTATAAGGTGTTTTTTTATTTATATCTTTATTTTATCACACCTTTTCCACCATCCAGATAATAAAGCATTAATTGCGTTGTCGGCCACTAACGTTTTTCTGAAAAGCTTGTGGTAAAGTATAATAAAGCTTTTAAAACTCTGAGAAAAGTTGACTATGCGAACTTCTAAGTAGTTAAGTATGATTGATAAACCTTTTTAAGATTGCGTTATATCGATCAAAAACTCAATTAATATTCTGAATAATTATTGCTTGGCCGCTACTTGCAACTTCACTGATTTCTCTCTCTGAATAATTATTCCTTGCACGCTAATTGCAATTCATCAAGTCCTTCTCTAAAGAACCACCATAAGGCTATGGATTCATTATGAGTCTAAATACTCATTATAGTGCTTTTTCAGGAGTGGTACGTCTTAAGAGTGAATTCATAAAGTACTTCTCAATAGGACCGCCACAAGTAAGTTTAGTCTATTATAATAATAAAATATTAAAACGAGACACTTACACAAAATCAGAAAGAACAATACACGGAAATGATATTGTTAAAAAGATATTCCTGCGTACCGGTTATCTCTAACGGAGAATTTCTACAAATAATTTGGAGAGAAATATTTCTTTTGTTCTTTTCTGATTGGTTTCGTAGCTAAGATAAGTGGAGAATGAGCTGTATTTATAGAAGAATAGGTGAGGAGAAAGCTCTTATAGGAGTAGGTGAGGAGAAAGCTCTTATCAGAATCAACAGAATAAATGTCTTTGAATGCCTCCATTATTGCTGACTTTTTGATTGTCACATATGTTACACGTTTTCAAATTCAACAATGAACCTAGACACTTGGTTGACTTGATTCATTTTCATATTGGCCCACGCCCACGACGTCGTCGGGCCGGCCGGGAGGTGGTAGTGGTGCGTGGGTGTGGGGCTTTTTCTTTTCCCTTTTGGCTTTCATAGCCTTTAGATCTTTTGGTAGGAATAGATAGGTAAGTTATTTAAAACTAATAATTTTTCTATCTTTTCTACCATGTGTCACAAAAAAGTGTATCTTCCACTTCTCCAAAATAACAAGAATGGGTTGATTTATTTAATACTTTATATTAATCTAAATTTTTTCCACTTCTCCAAAAGAATATGATTGGATTTATATTAACACGAAATATTAATCTAAATCCTAACATGAGGCCCCTTGTGCAAATAACACAAGCTCAGTTTATGAACCAATCAATATTATGAACAATGCTTTTAGCACTTCAGCTTTGAACTTATCCAAAACAAGATGGTGACCTCCTCCAATTGGAGAAATTAAAATAAATACATATGCAGCCTGTGATGTTTTAAAATATAATTCTATGGTTTCTTGGATTGTCAGGGATCATAGGGGCAATTTTTTGGATGAGAGTGCTAGGTGTGGAGGAGCATTATCACCTGTGGAGACTGAAGTTTTAGGAGTTTATCAAGTTTTTCGAGTTGCTACCCCATATCTAACTGGTGTAGTGACTATTGAAAGTGATAGCTCTTTAGTCATTAAACCTTTAATTTGTAATAAGGTTAAAACTCCTCAATGTATTTTACACTTCATTAGGGATCAGCTAAACAAGTGCTTAAAAGCGAGTTGTTTGGCTTAGAATGCAAGCACTCGCTCCATTTAGCTAGACTTATTTGCAATAACCACAATGTCACAACATTGAGTGACTTATAAACTGCATTTTACCTTAATATATTACTTTTCTATTAAAAAATATTTGAAATATTAAATCTATAAATATTTATCACATAAAAATATATTTAAAAAAGATTATAGGCCATGGTGATTATACAGGCGAAGGGTTGGTAAGGTGGCAACTGTATCTAAAAAGAATAAAAAATTGCTCGCCTACCCCTCGCAAGACCTAATTTTTCCTAAACTTTTGTTTTTTTTATGTTTCTTTTCGCATATAACGTTTTGGGAAGTGTTATTGTAAGAAAAGCCAAGATACTTGTCATTTTGGTTAAATTAGCCAAAACTGTATCAAATCAAATTCTTAACATACCTATCCAGCTAGCCTTCTTATTATGGAAGTATATCTTATTTTAGAGGGAGGAAACTCCAAATTGGAGCCCAATGTTAACCAAAGAGAATTTTTAAGGCCTAGTTACAAATTACTTCTTTTTAAGGCCTAACTAAAAAATCTGGTTTTGGAATTTTACTTTTTTACCCTTTTTAATTTTTTTTTATTCTTTTTTCGTTTTTTTATTAATTTTTTTTCCTGAACTTTGACTACTTGATATTTTTCTCGGTATATTCAACGAGGTATGTACCAACATTGTCCAGACCATTTCGTACAGACCTGTTCTTACTAAACGTTTTTTAGGTGTTTTAGTTCCAATTAATTTTTCTTTATATGTCCAATTAGTCGGTATTCTCGAAGTTTTTGTCCAAGGTAGTGTACACAAGCCCGTTTTGTCCTTGTTTTTGATTTATTTCCCAGTCATTAATCGTGTCACAAAGTGTCCAAGGTGTCTGGACCAAGGTGTCTGGACCAAGGTGTCTGGACTAGTTTTTCAGTAGAAAATACAATGAACAAAACAAAAAAACAAGAAAAAAAATAAACAATCCAATTTTTTAAACAAGACAAAATAAAATAATAGAGGGATAGACACCCATGGGCTGGACAGTAGTATGTATCAACTAAGCTGGTCCAAAATATTTTTTTTTTGAATAAAAAAAACAGACAAGCCCAAATGTGGCTGGACAATACTGTCTGGCCCAAGTGGGATGGATTTTTTTTTTAGAATAAAAAAAAAAGACAAGCCCAAAATGTGGCTGGACAATACTGTCTGGCCCCAGTGGGCTGGACCAACAAACAAGCTGGACACCCCCAAACGTTTAATGAACTGCTGGACACCAAAAAAAATTAAAAAAAAAGAAAATTCAAGGGCGGTGGTCAGATCTGGTATGGTGGGAGGGGAGAGGCTGCGCATTGCAGCAAGGGGGGGTTTTGCTGGTGGTGGAGGAGCACGGAGTGATGGTGGCGCTGTCTTGGTGGTTGGTGGCGCGGTGATGGAGAGCTTGGCAATAAGAACAGTGGTGATGGGCGGTGGGAGGTGCAGCAATGGTGGTGGGAGCGCGGATCTGCTATGGTGGTGCTGCAGCGGTGGTTGTCGTTGCGTGGTGGCTTCGTGGCGGCGCTGCGTCGTGGTTGTTAAGGTGGGTGGTGGTGTAACAGCAGCAGCTTGCTTCGTGGCGAGGTGGCTTCGTGGCAGCGCTGCTTCGAACGGATCTGGTTGCTTCGCTGGCTTTGTGGTGTTTGGATCTGTGTTGGTGTTGGTGGATCTGAGCAGCAGGGTCTCGTGGTCTTCACAGCGGCGCCAGGAAGGTCTTATCGCAGCTGTAACGTCGGCTACGATGGTGGGGTCGGTGAGAGCGCGACTGCACAAGCTTGCTCGGTGGTGGTGCGTCTTGGTGGAGCTGTGGTGATGGCGAGAAGCTTCGCCTTGGTATACAGTGCGAAGCACGAAGGTGTGTGGCTCGGCGCTGGATGGAAGACGACAGCAGCAGATCTGAGATGGAGGCGCGTTGGATGGTGGTGGCTCGGCGCGAGGGTGGAGCGTGGCTCAGTTGCTTTGATGGTGGTGGTGTATCGAGATCTGCAGGGTGAAGAAGGAGGGCATCGAGGGGTATAGGTGAGAGACAGAGAGAGAGGGTATAGAGGATAGAGAGAGGGTATAGAGGATAGAAACAAAAACGTAATAGGGTATTTTTGTTTTGGGTTTTTAGTTTCAGAGAGTGTATAGGAGTGATTGAGGGTTATTTAGGTATTTTACTGGATTTAGTTGGTATTTGACTAGTAGTTACTAGCTGGGCTTTTATTTGTTAAAACTGATGTCGTGGGGCTGTATATACGAATTCCCCCTTTTAGAGGAAATCCCATTTTTAGGCCATTATCTATGGCCTAAAAACATTTTTAGGCCAAACGTTTCAAATGTCACATTTTTAGGCCAAACGTATTCAAAACGCCCATTTATAGGCCATTTCACTAATTTCATGAGATATTTCATTGATTTTAAGGACAATTTGGACACTTTAAACCGAGTTTCTAGTTTGTGATGCGGCCAAATAAACATATAATTTATTTAAAATACCTAAATTGTTCTTAAAATCAATAAAATATCTTATGAAATTAGTGAAATGGCCTAAAAATGGGCGTTTTTTGAATACGTTTGGCCTAAAAATATGATTTTTGAAACGTTTGGCCTAAAAATGTATTTAGCCCATAGGTAATGGCCCAAAAATGGAATTTGCTCCTTATTTTACTTCTCATTTTTCATTTTTATCTTTGGAAGCTGAAGCAAGAGATGAGAGGGTTTGACTAAGTCCAACAGTTTTCTGATTATTTAGTTACAATTGGAAATCAAACCTCTACCCTATTTCAAATTTTAACTCTCTAAAACAGTTTTGTTTCAACAGCTTCCCAATTTCATCTTCCCAATTCTAAAAGTTATATTCTTATTTTATTCTAAAAAAGTTTAAATAATTATTTTTTTTGCTCAAAATTAATTTATCATCTTTTACTATAAAATTTAAAAAATTTAGATGTGTTTAGTTTTTATAAATTGTTGAAACAATATGTAAAAGAAACTAGTTGATGAGAGGATATATGGGGATAAGAAGAACATATTATTATATATGTATTTTCATTTTACTTTGAGGGAATGTACAAGCCCTTTATATAGGCAATATGAGACTATCCAACTACCATACTAATTACATAATAAGTAGGATGTTACAAGGGATAAATGTGAAGGTTACACCACCCCACTACTTTATAATAATAATATCAACTAAATAATATTTCATAACACTCCCCCTTGGATATTATTTCAAATACACATATGATGTTGCCTCGTTAAAAACCTCGCTAGTAAAACCCAATGGGAAAAAACCAGTCAAGAGTGCAACGCGTATGAATCTCCCTCTGAATGTGTGGATAAAGTACCTTGATCATTAGTATTATCGACTTGTCTCATGAAATGGAAGTATCTTTGCATAAAGTTATCAAGTGCAGCCATAAATTATATTGACATGATATTCATCTTGAACTTTACATCTTGGGCTTTTCTTGAGAACTTAAATTTGACCAAGTCGAGTGAATATCCACCAAATTTTTATCGATATGTCTCATTAAAACCTTACTAGGAAAACCCTGTGGGACAAAAACCAGAGTGAAGGAAAAGAGTACATAATCGTTATCAATACGCTTTTAACGTGTCAATAACCTTCCTCGTGCTGATAACGTGTTGAAACAATATGTAAAAGAAACTAGTTGATGAGAGGATGTATGGGGATAAGAAGAGCATATTATTATATATGTATTTTCATCTTACTTTGAGGGAATGTACAAGCCCTTTATATAGGCAATATGAGACTATCCAACTACCTTATTAATTACATAATAAGTAGGATGTTACAAGGGATAAATGTGAAGGTTACACCATCCCACTACTCTATAATAATAATAATATCCACTAAATAATATTTCATAACATAAATAATTTAAAATATTTGTTTATTGAATTGGGTAGCTAACTTTTTGTTAGCTACATGTAGCTAAGTTTTAAAAAAATTGGGAACCCAATAATAGAGGGTCTACTGGAGCTCAATTTTCTCATATTCTATCCCAATTGTAGCTTTTAACTACAATTGGGCACCCATTGAACTTAGCCTTAAGGCCTTATTTATTTCGTTTTTATGTTCAATTTTTTTTTTTACATGAGAGGTCGTATATTCAAATTTTTAGATTCTAATTTATTTATATTTATTCACTAACGGAGTAATAATTTACATACATAGATATTAGCCCTACTATTACAGTATAATACAATGTATTAATTAATAAGACAATATTATCTGCCTGTTTCTAGCGGAGATAAAAACCCGTTCATTATATAATATTATAATGTAGAGAGAAAAAAATCTGTTACTTAACATGTAGGATTATATTAAAAAACTAAAACTGAAATCTCTCAACCATAAATTCAATTTTTTTTATTACTTAAAATAAAGAGATGTGAATATTATTAGAGTTGCTTCCCGTAAAGATAGGTTTTTCTTGATTGTCGACTGACCTCATTTTCCATGAGGAAATTGTTAATAAAACATATAGTTACACGTACTGTAGGAGTACTATAAGACTTTTATCTTCTTTGGTTGGAATAGCCGTAAGACGGAACAATAACATTATTAAAAAAAAAAACATTATTGTGTTGTATATATAAAAAAAATTGGTTGTTTTCAAATCGTGTATGAACGTGCTGACAATTATTCCTTAATAAATGTGTTTAATGTTATGTTGGCCGAGTTTTAAGATTTTTTTCATTAAAAAAAAAGGATTTCTTTTTTCATGTTTTAGGTTTCTGTATACTTCACATATTAGTTGACTCTTTTTGTTTTTATTAGGGCAGATCAAATGGTCTGTTTGGTCAGTCGGATCGCTTGATCCGTCAAAATGCGAACCACTGACCCGTTCCGCAAGAATTGGGTCAATACCGACAATTAGATTTAGTAAAACCCGCGGATTCGCACCTATATTGAACTTTTTTATGTTGGCAAAACCCGTTCAATCCAATCCGACTCGCCATTCATATAAATATATTCATTTTCTATGATATATACTATATACAAGGGCGGATACATAAGATAAATTGAGGAGGGCTTCAAATATATGAGAGTTCATAGTTCAACGTTTTCTGGATTTTTTAAGTTAAAAATAGAATACATAAATATATAACTAGTAATGTCAAGATGCAAATATGAGAATCCAATACCGTTTCATTTCCCGTCTCTTTAATAGATGGGATTATCCCTCCAAAAAATTATGTAAACAAACATCATAATACTTAATTTATATACTATCATTAGAATTATATTACATTTATAATAAAATTATTAAATATTTTTCAAACTCAAAATCGAGACTTGTATTAAAGAATTTTAATATTTAATAAGTCGGTCTTATGAAAATTGACGAATTTATAGCTTAAATTTTCTATATTAAAGAACAAGGATCTTTTTATAATGTTAAATCATGTTTTAATTTATTTTTATAAAAAAATACTATTATATTTAGAAAAAAGATAAACCAAATGCTAAGATTCGAACTCCAGACCTCTATTATATACTAAAATGTATAAAAATATTAATGCAGTAAGCAAGAATGACATATGTGTCTATTAGAGTATGCAAGTTTTGCATAAATGTTAAAAGAAGGTTAATTTTTTTTGGAGTAATGTTGGGTATCACCCAAAAAGTGATCACCCAAATATCACCTTCCTAGGTGGTCCAATTAAACTGTTTCTCTTTCCTGATTACTTTTTTTCTCTCTCTTATATGAAACAGTTTAATTGGACCAACTAAGAAGGTGATATTTGGGTGATCACTTTTTAGGTGATACCCAGCATTACTCTTTTTTGTTGGAACAAAATTATATTTATGTATGACAAAATTTACAGGTTCGGAGGGCTTGAGCCCCCTTGCCTATATAGGATCCGCCCTGATTATATATACTATATAATTTTTAAATTATTTATATTATTCTTTGATTATTTAAATAGATCCCTTGACTATTCTCAAATAATTAATTTTTGTATAATTAAAAATTGTGTCAATAATAAAAAAAAATTATAAATGTTCCATGTGAATTTTACATACACTAGAATATAATATTATATTAATACCATATTTTAACTAATATGACTTAAACTGATAAATAATATTATTTCAATGTAATTGTTTATTTGGTGGCGTAATAAAAAAATAAATATATTATGAATGTTTTTATGAATATATAAATGTTTATTCCTTACTACCTTCTAAGCACTAATAATTAATATATAATATATATATATATATATATATATATATATATATATATATATATATATATATATATATATATATATATATATATATATATATATTTAAAAAATATGTGTCGTGTGTCATGATTTTAAAAAATAAAACCAAAGAATAATAATATAGTATAGATAGCTCATTTAATACAAGCCAAAAGCTTGTCAGTTAAAACCCGCTACTAGACGACCCCAAATTGAATTTTACTATAACTCGCGGGTTTTGGGCACGTGCACACCCTAATTTATATCTCGAGTCTATTAAAATCTCAGTTTCATTAAATATTTTTTTCTTGAAATACTGTTTTCTCCTATATTTATCACTTAATTTTAGTCATTGATAGAACATGAAATTTCTGACCAATAGAAATATACAAACAATGGAATTCCGATGCTTGTAATTGATGATACTTTAGCTGGATCTGTTTTTGGACGAGTTTAATGATCTGAAATCAGATAGAGATCAGGACCACGTAGAGGTGTGCTTACTGACGGTTAAGTCGGTACTAGGATTGAGAACCGAAAAGAATATATATATATGGATCAAACCTTGTAATAATGAACAATGTAAGAATATAAGTGATACATCTTTAGGAGCATGACATAATATTTATTGATAAGGAAACCCCAATATACCTGTTGGGCTTTTGTCGAATCCTACGATGGGACTCGAGAGGCAGTATCCTCGATGAAGGATGATATCAAACTATTTCCTCGGTTAGATCATCAATAAAAGAATTATGTTAACACATGGCCTTTGAACTTAGTTGTTTTTACTTGTCAAGGATACAGTTTCATTGACGTTCCCAACGTGGCATGGTTAGGCCTATCAAAATCCTATTGAACGTGGATGATTGACTTTGATAACTTCTAATAGCTCAATTTGGCATAAAGTAATCAAATCGTGTTTAATATGTTAACCATACAAGATACACACAAAGAAAAAAAAGAGGGCAAAAAGATTTCACCCATGACAGGGGTGTAAAGCAGACAAGGTACAATGCTTAACAAAAAGATTAAACCCATTATTGTTACACATCAACTCAAAGGGTAAGGTCATGACTGTGATCAGACGTATAAGGTACTTATATCATCTAAGGAGATCC